>ML779109.1:419586-433460 GCA_009831015.1 Picea engelmannii | reverse complement strand
CTAGAAAATTCATCTTCTCCACAATCTGTTCAAAGGGTGAACAGAAGGATACTGCAACCACCACAGCTTCGGCCAAAGCACCTTCTATCCAACAGAAGCAGGTCGACAAGGTTGCAACAAAGCATGAAGATTCCTTCTGCACAAAGTCATCTAAAATAGCTAGACTAGTTAAAAAGGTCCAAACCTTCCATCCACAGGTTCGTGACAGATTTCCACAAACTAAGCAGCGTGACTTCTCCAGCAAGACAAGCAGCTCACCAAGATGCAGATTCAACAAATGCTTTTCCCTCTTCCCCGGGAACTCAACGCAATGGAGACCATTACTTCCTAAGGAGGGAGGATTGATCCAGGTGGATATCGAGGGCCACCCATCTTTTCCAAATGGCTCAAAACAGTTTTCTGGCCATTTTGGCAATTTACTATTTTTAGCAGGTTTTCACTTCTGGGGCCATTTTGAGGGCCTAAATGAAGTTTTTTTGAGATCGAGGTTCTCAATGATATCCGAAGGCATTATTGAGCACCCAAAATTAATCTCCTCGATGATACCTTTCCAACGAGCTATCACATGCCTAAAACAGAGATCGTATGCAAAAGTTACGACCCCGGGAAGTTGATGCACCAACTTACCCAAACGGGGCCCACATGACTTTTGGCGCTTCATCTCCTAGGGTTAGGTTTTTGGATGTCTAGGAATTTTGGCATTCCCAATTATTGTAAAAAGGCCTCCAGAGCCTCATTGTAACCATCTTCTTGCGAATGCGAGTAGCGATCACATCTCTTCTCAGAGATAAGCTGCCACCATTCTAGCGAGTCTTTCACTCTGTATTTTTACAGTCTCTGTACATTTCTCTGATTAATATAAATCATGTATTAATGTATATTTGTGTTTATGGTTGCATCTCTGATACATTCCTGTTATATTATTGAATATCTGCAATATCTCTGTGCATTTCTTTATTATATCTTCGCTCTCATTTCGTGCCGAAAATAATCCGGATCAGTCCCACAACCTAATGTAAACTATCTCGAGGAAGACCTAGGAGTATACTCTATCTTTGTTGAGGAGGATAATATTCCTTTGGAACAAATCAATCTAGATAATGGTATGTGGCACATGCACTTTGATGGTTCATGCTATAATGAGAGAAATGGAGCTAGTGTTGTCTTAATTTTGCTTGTAGGGAAAATCCACATTTTTCTTATAGGTTGGAGTTTTCTTTCACAAACAACATCACCAAATTTGAAGCCCTATTATTAGGCATTGAAAACACATATAATCTTGGCTGCGGTAACCTATTAGTTTTTGGGGATTCCGATATTGTTGTTAGCCTCGTATGTAAGATATATTCCCCTAGAAACAAGTTGATGAAATGATACACCCAAATGGTTTGGAATCTTATCTCGAACCTATTATCTTTCAATATCGCTCACGTAAAGAGGAAACTAAACTCAATGGCCAATCAGTTAGGTATTTTTGCAGCTTCTCCTACTCGACAAATTCTGCCTCACAGACCTAATTTTACCTTTCAATCCCTATATTGTCTACATATTCTCGACAATGTAGAATATTGGCAGGTCTTCCCCAATGACGAGAGAATTTGTGATTTTATACAAAAGGAACCTTTTAATCCTAAGGAAATTATATCCATGGAAGATAACAAGATTCCTAAAGGCTTGACCCCTCTAGAAATTTCATTTTCTTTGAGTGATGTAGGCAACAAGGGAAAAAAAAAAGAAGAAGAATCGAAAAGGAAGGTGGGTGAGACCATATCCTTGAAAATTGGGACACCCGAGACTCCAAAGAACGTGAAAATAGGTGCCAAATGTTCAGATGAAGAGAACGTGAAGTTTGCCAAGTTGCTTGGTGAATTTCAAGACGTTTTTGCTTGGTCTTATGAGGATCTTCGTGGTTTTTATCCTGGCCTTATATAACATGCCATCCCCATTTAGGAAGGCGTAAAAACAGTTAGGAAGAAACAAAGACCTATCAACCTTGCACTAGAAGCAACCATTTGAAAGGATTTGGAAAAACTTTTGAAGGATGGAATTATATTTCCAGTCAAGTATTCTAAATGGGCTTCAAATCTAGTCCATGTTCATAAAACAACTGGTCATATTAGATTATGAGTTGATTTTCGTGCATTAAATCGAGCTAGTATAAAGGACCACTTCCCTCTTCCCAAAATGGAAATGATTTTGAAGCAAGTTGCAGGGTCACAAATGATGTCCATACTTGACGGGTTTTTCAGTTACAATCAAATCGAGGTAAAAAGGGCAGATAAATATAAAACCACCTTTATTACTCGTTGGGGTACCTTTGCTTATGAACGTATGTCGTTTGGTTTATCTAATGTAGGTGCCACTTTTCAAAGAGATATGCAATTATATTTTGATGATTTGATCAGTAAGATCATCCAGATCTACCTTGATGACTTAACAGTTTACTCTAAAATCCGATCAGATCATTTTGACCATCTAAGAAAATTTCTCATGCAGTGTAGGAAATTTGGAATTTTCCTAAACCCTTCCAAGTTCATTTT
Organism: Picea engelmannii; assembly: GCA_009831015.1. Taxonomy (NCBI): domain Eukaryota; kingdom Viridiplantae; phylum Streptophyta; class Pinopsida; order Pinales; family Pinaceae; genus Picea; species Picea engelmannii. Next base: position 430,920 of record ML779109.1, on the reverse strand, counting down.
TGGTGTTACCGAGGGAAAGATCCTTAGACACATTGTTTCCAATTCAGGAATAACTATCGATCCTGAAAGAATCGTTGCTATCCTTAACCTTCCTACTCCTACTTCCAAGAAATAAGTTCAAGCCTTTATGGGAGTTATTAACTTCGTCCGTAGGTTTGTTCTAGATTTTGCTGTGATGGTCAAGCCAATCCATAATCTTATTAAGAAATACCATTCTTTTTCCTGGACTAATGAGGTTGGAAATTCTTTTGAAGGAATTAAGAAAGCAATCAGCTCTGCACCAGTTTTGGCGAAGCCAGATTTTGAGAAGGAATTCACGATTTATACTAATGCCACTGAGGAGGCAATTTCTATTATCCTTATGCAAGATGATGGTCAAGGAAATGAAAAACATGTGGCTTACATGAGTCAAAGTTTGTCTGATGATGAATTTAAATACTCTTTTATTGAGAAACATGCTTTTTCTCTTGTTAAGGCCGTTGAAAATTTTCTCCACTATGTCTTAGATAAGCATACGTTGGTAAAAGTCCCTTTACCTGTTTTTAAGTTTTTTCTCTCACAAACGTATCTTTCAGGAAAACTTGCACATTGGATTGCCAAGATGCAGGAGCATGATTTAAATTTCGTGATTTCTACCACTATCAAGGGATGTGACCTAGACCTTCACTTGGCTTAGCATGCCGAGAATGGTGAAGAAATTGATGAATAAGATAGTTCCCTTTCAGCTCTCTTTTACATTGACGATCAGACCCTCCCTTTATCTGAACATCCTTGGTACAAAAACTTGGTTTATTATTTACAGAACGAAAGATGTCCAGATGACTTAGATACTCACCAAATGAGAAGACTTCATCTTGAATCTGTAAGATATGTCATTACAGGACACCTGTTATTTCAAAGATTTGTTGATGGTGTTCTACTTCGCTGTGTAAACAATGAAGACGCACATAAATTGTTGCAGGAAACCCATGGCTCTTCAAGCTCTGTCATTCATGTAGGAGGTCATTTTTCCTACAAGGACCACTACCTTCAAGATTATTAAGAAGGGATATTATTAGCCTTCGATCTTTCGTGACTCCTATGTTTTTTTGAGTTCTTGTGACAAATGCCAAAACTTTGTTGGGAAAGAACGCCTTTCATCCATGCCATTACAACCTGTCCCTATTAACTTTCCTTCTTCAATTGGGAAGGTTTTCATCTTGACATCCATAGACTATTTTACTAAATGGGTTGAAGTTGTCCCACTTAAACATTCCACAGATGATCAGGTAATTTCTTTCCTTGAAAATAATATTTTTTCTAGATTTGGTCTTCCGTTGGAAATTATTACAGAAAACGGTCCCGCTTTCATTTCTGCTAAGATGACTCAGTTTCTATCCAAATTAGGGGTTAAACATTTCAGGTCATGAGATTATTATCCCCAAGGAAATGAGTAAGATGAGTCCACTAATAAAAATCTGGTAAGGATTGTCAAAAGGCTCATCGAAGATTGTTGGCATAGGGACAGACCTAGGGTTCAACTCCAAGAGCACACCAACAAGCCCTAACTATTGGACCTTTCGACAACACCTGAGAAGTAGATTTAGTCTCACCTGAAGTAGCTATGAGGGGGTTGCAGGATAGAGATGTCTACAACCAAAGGAAATGTCAAGTGGATCTAACACAAGAGAAACACAACATTCATATATCACTTATTAACTTAGATCTATTATGCACATCTACTTATCATATCTAAAGAAGCAATGTAATCACAATATATCAATGACAGAGATAAAATACCATTCACACACAACAAAAAATATACGTGGTTCACCCTCTCTCTAGGGCTACGTCCACAAAATTGTGCTTGTGATTTATTAAGATAAAGAATACAGTTCTTGTCTTCTCTCTCAGCTAGCAAATATTATTTCTTCTTCTCTCTTTCTCTCCCCTTCCTGTGCACCTAGCTGTCAGACTTGACCTTCACACCCAACTAAAGATCATACAATACCAGAAGGCTCTCACACTCAACACTTCTCTCTCTCTCGGTACAATAATCATTCACACCAACAATACAACTAGATCAACAACAATATCATACTAACTCGACCCAGGTCCTTTAGACCTTTATTTATACATTACAATATCTCATCGACATCCTTAGGATGAAACCTAGGTGTCCAAACCCTAGATACCAAAACCCTAGGTGTCTAAAACCCTAGGTCAACTTGACCCATATTTTCAGGGCTCCGCCAACTTATCTTTCCCTCCTTCTCGTGCGGTGCTCCAAAGCATCCAACGGTGGCCTTTCTTGCTTGTTGAGTTTTCCACAATCCTTATTTATTTCTTATCTGTCATTCCCGATCTCCTCATTCAATGGATTGCTTTTCCTTACTTCGCATCGTCTTTCCTGATATTCTACTCACTTCGACCCAATAAAAATCACTATGTCTTCCGCGAAGTTCGCATGCTCCCTTTTCTTCCTTAATATTCTCTTTCTTCCATAAATAAGGGCCAACAGGCCCCCAAAACTCACATGTGACTTGTCCCGAGGCACTTCAGATCTGAGCTTCCAATTTTACTTCCACTCCAGGCTGCGCAGTACAACCTCTATTTTCTGCTTGATGCCTCCTCTTTTTCCCTTGTGAAAACTGTCTTTTTTGTGTCTGGTACCCAGTTTCAACTACACCTAGTACCTAGACCCTTTTCTTCCTTCTTTTACTGAGAGCTACAAGGCAGATGGTTGTCATAATACAACTTTAGCCGACTCCCATTCACCAAACCTTCCTTCCATTCTCCATTCAATGTTTTCAGTTGTGCAACTCCTCCCTCTGTAACATAAGTGATCTCGTATGGCCCTAGCCAATGTGTTCTGAACTTCCCATGATGTTTTATGAACTTGCTATCATATACCAGTACTCAATCACCTTGTTTAAATGCCTTCTTCTTGATGTGCCTGTCATGATAGGCCTTCTCTCTTTCCTTCTAAACCTGCTGATGGAATCCTGCAATGAATCTATCTTCTTCCAATTCAACCAACTCTGCAATCCTCTCTTGAAAAACACCAAGGTCATCTATATCTATAAAGGAAACAATTCTTAGGCTTGGTACCAGATATTCCATTGGAAGAATAGCTTCAAGACCATATACCAACTTGAAATGGGTCTGCATTGTTAGTTTTTTGCAAGTAGTTCTATAGGCCCATAACACTGTTGGTACTCTCAAATCCCAATCATCCCTATTCACACTATAAATCTTGGTTAATGATTTTTCCAAAATATTATTGAATGCTTCAACTATCCCATTTTCTTGTGGATAGTACGATGTGCTCTTCTGATGGTGGACTACAAATTCTTTAGTCAGGGCTTCAACTATCTTATTAATGAAATGTGTTCCTTGATCACTCATAAGGATCTTTGGGCACCCAAATTTGGTTATGATGTCATCAAATATGAAGCGTGCAACTGTAGTTTCACTACATTCCTTGATTTCTCTTTCTTCGACCCATATGGTCAAGTACTCTATTTTTTAAATTATGTACCTTGCTCCTATGCACTTTCCTGGTGGGTTTATACATCCAACAAATTAAATGGCCCATTTTTCAAATGCTTGTAGGGTCAGCTGCAACGCTAATGGAATTTCATCTCTTTTGGATGGTTTCCCAACTCTTTGGCATACATCGCAAGCTCTGGAATAGTATTTAGCATCTCTATGTAAGGTAGGCCACCAAAGGTCAGCTCTCAGAACCTTATGCGTAATTTCTTTTCCTACATAATGTCCTCCCGCGATGCCTTCATGATCTTCTACAAGGATTAGTGGTCGTTATGCCTCCATAACACACCTTCTCAATATCTCATTAGGTCCCATCTTGTATAGATGTCTGGCTATAAGTGAGAAATCTGCAGCGTGCACTACTAGATGTTTCTTAAGAGGAATCGTGTACTCACTAGTTGCCACTCCTGTTGATAGTAAGTAGACTATCTCTACAAAGTGGTCATTGATATTTCTAATGGCCAATAGTTGTGCATCTGGTAGTGTATCCTCCAAACTGGTCGGCTCTTCTCCATGTTCCAACCTCGACAAGTGGTCAGGACCTTTGTTCATTCCTCCTGGCTTTACTATGATCTCAAAATCATATTCTTGAAATAGCAGGAGCCATCTGCATATCCTTCCCCCCAACAGTGGCTCGTTGACTAGGTATTTTGGTGCAGAGTGATTAGTAAACATTTTAAAGTGCCCTCCCAACAAGTAGTGGTGAAATTTCTACAATGCACACACCATGGCCAATCCTTCTCGCTCAATGGTGGTGTATTTGATCTCAACAGTTAACAGCTTCCTACTAGCAAAAGCTAACAGGTGGTAAATATATCCTTATCCCGGCTGTGCTAACACAACTCCTAAAGAAATGGAAGATGCATCGACATGCACATGAAACTCCTTGGTCCAATCTGGGAAAACCAGAATAGGCGCAGTAACCATTTTCTATTTCAGTGTGTCAAAGCTCTGCTGACATTCCTCTGTCCAACTAAACTGGCAATCCTTCTTGAACAAATTCTCCATGGGTGTTGTAATCTGAGCATATCCCTTAATGAACTTTCTATAATATCCTGTGTGTCCCAACAAAGTGTGCAACTATTTAACTGAAGTAGGAGGGGGTAGATCAACTATAATGGCAATTTTGGATGGATCAACCAACAATCCTTGCTTGCATACAATATGACCTAAAATCAATCCAAATGGTGAAAAGAAAATACATTTCTTCAGGTTCAAATCAATTTGACACTTTCTTCATCTATCCAACATTAGCCTTATACATTCGATATGATTCTTCAATAAACTAAAAACAGTCCAATCATCGAAGTATGCTTCTAAACATTTATGCAGAAATTCCTTGAATGCTTCGACCACCACCCTCGAAAAGATGGTTGGGCCATTCTTCAATACGAATGGCATCACTGTATATTGGTAGGATCCCCATTTTTTTTCAAATGTGGTCTTATGGCGATCTTCCTGGTCAATCTGGATCTGATGGTGTCCTAAAAATCCATCTGTAAAAGAATATACTTCCTGGCCTCCCACATTATCTAACACTTCGTCAGTGAACGATGTAGGGAAGGGGTCATGCAAACAAGCATCATTCAACTTCCTAAGATCTACACATATCCTGATTTCTCATGTATTCTTGTCTTGTACGACCATAGGGCTTATCCACTCCGACTCTTTGACAGGCTCTATAATCCCTGCTTCCAACATTCTGTCGAGCTAAATTTTCACTTTCTCCTTATATTTAGGGTTTAGTCTATAAGGTCTCTGTTTGAATGGTCTAGCATCTGGCTTTAAAGGAATCCTCATCTCTACCATAGGTCCTTTAATTCCCTTCATATTAGTGAACTTGGTTGGAAACAAGTCCTGATACTCGTGTAGTAATTTTGTAATCTTGTCAATGGTGGAAGCCTCCAGTAATATCCAACATTTGCAAACTTTGGGGTCTTCTCTGTTCCAATATTGACTTTATTAATCTTAAATGGTTGTCTGATGAATGGCAGCTCAACTCTTGGTTCTTCCACATCTCTCTGGCCCTCTATTTCTACGATGTTCACCTTCCTCGGATCACCGTCTTCATTGGTATTGATGTTGTAACAAATTTGCAATTTTTGGAGAGGCGCAGTCCATTCATACTCTTCTTGTTCCAAAGGAAGGATAGATGCCTCCTCGAATAGTTTCTATCTCATAATCTATAATTCTTGATCTACTAAGGGATATTGACTTTCAAATAAGAAGGTAGTTATGAAATTCTGAGTCATACCTTCCCAATCTCTAGTGATGAGGCGCAGTTCTGCTTGGAGGTACCAGTTGATAGGTGTCATGTATAGCGTGTTAATGAATTTGTGTACCCACGTCTCTTGTGGAAGGTTGCTCCAGGCCTCTTCATAGCTTCACACATGGTCCTCTGGGTAGCTTCAACCTGTGTACCTTACTTCACAGCTCTCGGTTTGTGCTGAGAACCATGTTTTCATCAAGGTGCGACATTGTATCCAATTTGTAACATTACTTTTGTGTTCCCCCCACCATCTTGCTGATGTGGATTTCAAGGCCTCATCCATTGCCAATAATCTCTATTGTGTTGGTAAACTCTCTTCAAATTCTGACAAGAAGATTTCTAAAGGATTTATACCATCATAGGTGGGTAAGTTACTTACTATTGTGTCGATCCAACGAACTTCTCTGGTTAGTCTAGAACATCTTCTTGTAGATACTTCATACATATTATTCTACGAGTTCTCCTTTGCTTCTTCTGATTTTGATGAACATGCACTCTCACTTCGCCAAATTAGGTTCCCATCGGCTGTAGGATTAATGTAATCATGTTGTCTGGTTGTTAGCTTATATATATTTTCTAGTGCATATGTGTGGTCTTCTTATCTAATAGGTTCTGTGTACCGCTGACCTTCATCTGGATCTAAGGGTGCAATGACCCTAAGGCCATATTTTTCAAAAGTCATACATCTCTTCTTTAAGTCAACAACAATAGATTTATTGAAGGCCAAATCAATTCCTAATAGCGCATGGTAAGGGAAGTTGTCATCAACTATTTCAATTACCTCAAAATCTACAAATGTTCTCACTCCATCTATGTCCACAAGGGCATGCTCCAATCGTTCAAATGGGCTAAAATCTTGCTGATTGGACATCCTAAGCCTGATAGGGGAATAAATCAACTTCAATTTTCCCATTAGCACCCAGGTTTGCTTCGTCATGACATTGACCTCCGATCCTAAGTCGAGGACTACATAGTCTATCTCATACTCTCCTATTTGGGCATTCAAATGTAATTTCTTATTTGTCCTTCTTTTTCTTTCAATTTGGTGTACTTCCCTATTCAGTAAGGGGTCTATCCTTCCTAACTCATATTGTCTAATTAAATTTTGTAATTCTTGTACATCGCTTTCATCTTGAACCAACTTAATACAAGTATATAAAAATTCCATGAGCTTTCTTGCCTCTTTTTCTTCTTTTGGCGAAGCAAGCTGATTGAATGACAGAGGCATTCCATATTATCTCACTTCTGGTCTTGTATTCGATGAAGATCCTTGGTCTCCTCTGAATTATTTTCTGGATTCCTCAAACATTTGTCTTTCTTTCTTTGCATCAAACATTTTTGTCTTATCTGTAGCTTTCCTGATTCCTCAATATTTTGTGGTCTTCCATTGGGTCATTCTGTCATCTCATGTGATAGCACCTCCTAATGTTATAAAAGTGAATCTAGGGTCTTCTCTGCGAGGCTCAACATATATCAGTTGCACTTGTGCGTTCTTCTGAGGTCCCCGTCTTTCCTGAAGCTTATCTAGCAGCACAGGACAATCTTCTATAACATGGTCAAACGAGTTGCAGTAGCTGGAAGTAGTACACGGGTTATGACAATCCCTTGCAAGATGTCTTGGTTGTGCACAGTTATAACAAATGATCTATCCTCAGCCTCGATCCATTCCTCCTCATCCTCTTCCTCTGAATCCACCGCGAGGATTGAAATTTCCTCTCCCAGGAGAGTTATACTGCATAGTGTTTCCTTCTTATTGTACTTCACCTTCAATCTTATATATGTCTCTCAACCTTTCATGAATGAGATCGTAATCCCTACAATCCCTATCATCATGTCCTATGGACTTATAGAATGTATAATACAAATTTGTAGGTGTTTGAACATACTTTTGCATGTAGTAGCACTCACCAGGGCGATGTCTGTTTCTGCATACCTCGCACCAAGGTAAGGTGACTTTCTTCAAAGGGATTGGAGCTCCAGAATCCAAGTATTCATTGAATAGAGGGAAGTGTTCCTTGTCATGGCCTTATGATATGCATCTGACACGCCAAATGTCTTCTCTTTTGTCTTTTCCCTTGTCTTTCTTCATATCTTTGACCCGCAGAGACAAACTAGTTAGCTGACTCAAGATCTGGATCATACCTGAGCTGGATTCTCCCATAGGGGATGATTCTAACTTCATGACGATCTCCAACACCTCAAACTATGAAGAAATATTTTGTTGCATCAGGGGAACTCTTATGTGTGGTAAGAGGGCAACAATGAACCATTCTTTGTTCTATTCATCTGGGATCTGAAAAGTCAATCGACCTGTTAAGGTTTTGAATCTCTGATAGAATTCCCAAACAGGTTCAGACACCTTCTGCTTGATCTTTTTCACCTTTGTGATACATTGTGACTCTGACTTGGGTTTCTTGAACTCTGCAATCAATGAATTCTTGATCTGATTCAGTGGTTTAGGTTGTGCAAGTCCTTGGACAAGCTTCATGTACCATCTCAATACACGATCCCTTAGAGTGGTACTAAACTGGGTTCTTTTGACATCTTTGTCAGTGACATTTTTAATATTCCATACGTCTTCACATAGGAACCATTGCTGGTCAGGATCTTCAGGTCCATATCCCCTAAAGATAGGAAGCCTCATCTCATCTGCCATAGATCTTGCTAGGGTTCCTGAATGAATATGTGGTGGAATACTATTGATAGTTCTTTGGATGCTCTAGCAACTAGGATTACTCTAGTTTCTTAATATTACTAAATCAACAGGAGGGGTAACAGTACTTACTTCAATGGTCTGTGTAGTTTCTGAGGTTTCAGTTTCTCTTCGATGAATCTCTTCAGCTTCTCCTTCCTCTTCCCTAGTGGGCTTTGAGTGTTCTCCATCTGTCAGTTCTGCCTATTCTCCACTGTAGAAACCCTCCTCCCCATAGTTATTCTTAAACAAGTTTGCAAGGTGAACTTCTCAGAACACTCTCCCACTACGCGTATGTCTAGATTTTGTGTTGGTGTCTCTGTCCGAATTCTTGAACATTAGCCTTTTTAGATCCGACCAATCTATTGTATCTTCAAGATTTTATTCTCATGCAATAACATATTGATTCTCAGCTTCATAAAATGCAAAAATTTCCCTCTGGGTCCCTTAAAGAAATATCTCTCGGCTTGGTTGTATGACTCTACTCTGTCAATAGCGAACTCTGTGATGTACCCTCCAATGGTGCCATCGAACTAGTGATCTACTGCTCGTGATATAATGTTATCAACTCTTTTGACCATCTTGATCAACTCCGATGTCCAAACCATAGGAGGTCTAGATCGAATCTCAAACTGGGTATCTGCTAGTCTAGCTATCCACTCATATAGCTCTTGATGGATTCCTCCAAAGAAAATTTCGTGTATATCAGTAAATATATATTTCTCCAGCCAATCTTCTGAGCTAAGATTAGGGTTCTTATTCTGAGCTTCAACGAAGTCCTTTTCTTGATTCTCTATCCACTTTTGAGTCTCTGTCTTTGATGGAAACCACCTTGACATTCCCTCAAGAAGATTCTGGTCCCAACAACAGAACCATTTGCTGGCACAGGGGCAGACCCAGGGTTCATCTCCAAGAGCACACCAAAAATCCCTAACTACTAGCCCTTTCAGCAAAACCTGCAAAGTAGATGCAGTCTCACCTGAAGTAGCTATGAGGGGGTTGCAGGACACAGATGTCTACAACCAAACGAAATTTCAATTGGATCTAACACAAGAGAAACACAACATTCATATATCACTTATTAGCTTAGATCTATTCTACACGTCTACTTATTAGATCTAAAGTAGTAATGCAGTCATAGTATATCAATGACAGAGATAAAATACCAGTCACACACAACAAAATATATGTGGTTCACCCTCTCTCTAGGACTACGTCCATAGAACCGTGCTTGTGATTTATTAAGATAACGCATACAGTTCTTGTCTACGCTCTCAACTATCAGATCTTCTTTATTCTTCTCTCTTTCTCTCCCCTTCCTGTGCACCCAGCTGCAGGAATTGACCTTCACACCCAGCTGAAGATCTTACAATACTAGAAATCTCTCACACTCAACACTTCTCTCTCTCTCAGTACAATAATCACTCACACCAACAATACAACTAGATCAACAACAATATCATTGTTAGGCTCCAATCTACCCAAGTAAATTAGAGTGCAAATTATTGTCAATCTGGTGTTTGTAAGACTTAGAGGAACATCCAAAGTATATGGATTTAGAGATAGTTTTTATATTTAATGGAGATAAACCAAAAACCTATTCTAAGGCTGAATATGAAAGAGATGCTAAGCTTCTATTCAGAAGTCATCTTCATAGACTATGTTTTCAAAACTATGTCACACAACAGGCAGAAGTCATCTTCATAGAAGTAATGGAATATGTTTTGATCTAACTATTCCTGATGATAAATAGTTGGCTATATCAACATACCATGGAGTTTTAACTGAAATTGCAAATAGGTGCTCATCAGGAAAATTGTCTGAGACAGGAACAATCTCACCAGGGGTTTTTAATCGAGAGGAAATCAGCTACTTGATTTTCCTTTCCAGGTCTATTCAAGACTGTGATGTTGAATTCCTACATCAATAACAACCATCTTGTTATCCTGTCATTAGTAATAGGTTTGTTCATGAGATATTTTATGGCAGAATGATCTGTATGGATAAAGACTTCATAACCGGTGATGTAGTGATGAAACTTATTCACAGCATGTACTACTACCAACATTTCCTTCTCTGTGACTCTATAATTCAATTCTGCAAGGGTTAGATTTTTACTAATGAAGTAAATAGCATAAGTCATAAGATTTTCCTTTTGACCCAATGATGCCCCTATTGCAGTATCTGATGCATCTATTGAGATATGAAATGGGAAAGCCCAATTAGGTCCTCTTAATATAGGTGTTGTTGATAGCTTGTCCTTGAGCTTCTGGAAGGCATTTTGACAATTAGTATTCCAATGAAAATGTATATCTTTTGCGAGTAATTTGAATAAAGGCAAAGCTATTTTACTAAAATTTTCAATGAATCTTTGATAATAGCTTACATATCCAAGAAAACTTCTGACATCTTTTTGTCTTATTGGTTCTGGTAGATTCACAATGATTTCTATTTTTGCAGGATCCACTGTTATTCCTGATGATGAGATATGATGACCCAGTAATACCCCTTCAGTTAACATCATAAAAAATTTTTCATTGCTAAGAGACAAATTTGTTTCTATGCATCTTATTAAGACTTTTTCCAAGTTTTCAAAGATTTTTCAAAAGAATCACCATGCACAGAGAAATCATCCATATATACCTCTACACATTCATGTACTAAATCAACAAAAATGGCCAGGACTGCTCTTTGAAAATTAGTTGGGGCATTACATAAACCAAAAGGTAATACCTTATAAGCATACGTACCCCATGGGCATGTGAAAGTAGTTTTGTCCTGATCTTCTAATGCTATATTGATTTGATTGTAGCCACTAAATCCATCTAAGAAGGAAAAGTAT
>ML779109.1:401567-417221 GCA_009831015.1 Picea engelmannii | reverse complement strand
AACGATGTCAAATTCAAACATGAAAGAATCAGGGTCTTCAGTAGTCAAACCAAAGAAATTTGGAAGAACAGAGGGAGGAATATTTTTCATTTTTATGTCATCTCCTAAAAGGGTTGGTGTGTCAACTATAGGAAATGCAAATGCAGTATGTTCTTCTTCCTCTTCTTCATCATTTCCTCTTGCCTCTTCTCGATGTGATTCTCTATCTTCTCGTTCTTTCCTTCCTCTTTCTTCATTTATTTTCCTTTCTAGTTCCCTTTCCATTCTCTCCCCTTCTTGTCTATCAGCTTCTGACATTTCAAAGAAGTTTTCTATTGTACATTCAAATATTTCTGTTGGAAAAAGAGGTTGTTCTATTTGTTCAAAAATAGCTTGTTTTTCTTTTTGCTTTCCTATAGAAGATATTTTTGTTTTTGTTTGTTTCTTCTTTACTTCATAAGCCAATAGAACTTGTCTTTCTATGAGAGTTAACCTTTTTCCTGAACGTTGTTTCTCTTCTAATTCTTCCAAAGTTATTTTTCCAGTAGTTGGTGTGGTAGATTTAGTTGTAGATGTTCTTGCTCCTACAGATGGTGGATTAGTTTTGGGGGGGTTTTGTTTTAGAAATCTGCCTTTATCATCCCAAAGTTTAGACATAAATAAACATAATTAAAATCACTTCTATGTTGTGTTTTATTTTATTTTATGAATATATAATTTTTTATATCTCTAAATATGCCTCCCCAACAACGACGCCAAAATGTTAGGCTCCAATCTACCCAAGTAAATTAGAGTGCAAATGATTGTCAATCCGATGTTTGTAAGACTTAGAGGCACGTCCAAAGTATATGGATTTAGAGATAGTTTTTATCTTTAATGGAGATAAACCAAAAACCTATTCTAAGGATGAATGTGAAAGAGATGCTAAGATTCTATTCAAAAGTCATCTTCATATATCTCATAACAGTAATCAACACTTGTTTTTCTAAAGAGTAAAAACAATAAGCATTCAAGAGATGTTCGAACTAGTTTTAAGACCTATCAAATGTTCGAAGAACAAAACTCTTATTCAAGAGATGAATTCATTGTCTTCTTTCATTCATTCATTAAAAACTATCATCAAATCAAATCAAAGTACTGAAAACATAAATAACTCAAAAAGCATTCATAACTATCTTAATGCTTGAAGTCAAACTACACATTGAATTCTCATTCAAGAAATCATTCACAATATGAGTAAGGCTTGAGAACATTAAGCATGTAACTGAACTATGAAATTCATCTAACTACAGCAAGATAAAACTCATCTACAACAAGATCTGATCTAAAACATGTACTTGAAAAAGAACACAAAGAAAGAGTGTACTAGTTTGGCAATGGGGGCCCTCCAATGCTTCACCGGTACACTTGAGTTGACTTAGCTAATAAATAGATCCAACAACATTCAAATAATCATATCATAATCATTCACAGGAACAAAACACAGAGCTGATCTTCAAGAGTGCAAATTCTCAAATTTCTTCATTCACATAAGATTGTTTTACTAGTTTAAGCTTAAGAGTATTTATACAAGAGTCTTAAAACCAAAAATGCTAATAAGTCTCCGAAATATCATGATCAGATACACGATATCCTATGAGGGTCGAATGCCTCCTTTAGATCCACATTATATGGTCAAAATCCCACGAAATCCAAAACTGTCCAAGATTTAAGGCTGAAACAGGGCATTTTCTGCTGAAGTGGCCCTGTTTGACCATCGTTGACTGGACATCTAGAAGGCTCAGATTTTGAATATGATAGCTCATTATCCATCCTTGTACATCAGGGAACACGACCCAAGTGTTATATTTCTCCCAGGTGTCTTGCAAGTATACAAACCACGAAGCTTTTACGGGATTTAGTCAAATCCTGTAATTTTTGATAAATTTTGAATTTTAATGCTAAAATTTAGAAAACTCAATTCTTAAGCTAAAGAATGACAAATATACCTTGCATAGGCTGTTTCATGGAAAATATGGAATGAAATGAAGGAAAAATGGATGGATAAAGAGGCAAAAGTATGGTTTATAGAGGAAAATGGAAGCATAAAAATGGACTCAACAATCATACCAACCCAACCCAGGTCCTTTAGACCTTTATTTATACATTAAAATAGTTCACCGACATCCTTATGCCGAAACCTAGGTGTCCAAAACCCTAGATACCAAAACCCTAGGTGTCTAAAACCCTAGTTCAACTTGACCCATATTTTCAGGGCTTCGCTAGCCTATCTTTCCTTACTTCTCACGCGGTGCTCCAAAGCATCCAACGGTGGCTTTCTTGCTTGCTGAGTTGTCCACGATCCTTCTTTCTTTCTTATCTGTCATTCCCAATCTCCTTGTTCAATGAATTTCTTTTCCTTACTTCACTTCATCTTTCCTGATCTTGTGCTCACTTCGACCCAGTAATAATCACTATGTCTTCCGCAAAGTTCACATTCTCCCTTTTATTCCTTAATATTCTCTTTATTCCATAACCAAGGGCCAACAAAGATAAACCTCGCCAGTGGCACACTCTCCTCACTTATGCCCTCTGCGCAGATCAAACTACCGCCAAAGTTAGTACTAGTTGTACCCCTATTCAGCTGGCTTATGGTCAAGAAGCCCTCCTTCCAGTCGAGCTGGCAATTTATTCCTTAAGGTTAATGTTGTAGACCAAAGAATTAAATTCTTCAGATGTTTCACAACGATTAAATGCATTACTAGCTTTGGAAGAACAAAGAATGTTTTTTTTGGATAATATTAAAAGGAGACAACAAACCGTTAAGAAATATTTCAACAAAAGTGTCAAAACTGTCAAGTTTAAGGTCAATAAAAAGTTCTATTGTGGGATTTGTCTCACGCTGATAGAGGAAGGCATTCAAAATTTCAAAAATTACAACTGGATCCTTTCAAAATCACTTTTGTCTTAGGAACGAATTCTTACATTATAAAAGATTTGCAGGAGCGACTGTTTTCCTACAACACTAATGGTTCCCACTTAAAGCATTCTTTGGAACCAACGTGAAAATCTCTACGTTGTCTGGATTTCCTGTATTCTAGTAATCTAGCTCTGTTTTCCGATTTTTTTTTTTTTCCTGCTCACATTATTTGTTTTCTAATTTATGTTTTCCTACTGCCTTTACTTTGCTGTCACTTTATTTCTACCTTTTTAATCTTTTTCAATTTTATTCTTTTGAGCTTTGTTTTGGGTTATCTCATAGTTTCAATAGAGAATAAGGTGTTGGATCATATTTTCCACAGGGACACTGCTACAAGCATTGTTAGTCAATAACAATCAATCTTACACAATTGTTATGATGTCAACTCTGAAGGACCCTTGAAATTGTTATATATTTTCACTGTTGTATTATAGAGAATTGGTTACCTCCCATTTCTTCTCACCATTTCTTCATCAGTTGAGAGTTAAGAGAAAATCTGAAATTTTTCCCTCCTTAAAGGTTAAAGAACATTTTTCGGCCGATAGATTATGCATACAGTGGTAAAACCCCTCATACATAACATTTTTCTTAAGTTATTCCCAAATTCCCGGTCATCTTTCCATTAAATCCACTCACTTCCCCCTGTTGCATAATCATTCGAGTTACGTCTTCTTGAGATTACTATTCTTGGTCTGTGAAACCGTGAGTTCTGAGTTCCAATCTGTTAAAATCAAATTTCCCCATGGATTCGCCAGTTTGTTGACGATTTAAAACGTCAACGTAAATTTCTCCGCAAAGTGTTGCTAAATCTTATTATTATATAATACTAAATAATGCTAGTCGGTGGGCCCCCCTTGAAATTTTCAAGATCAAGACTGGTGTTATTCGACACTACTTTCATGGCTGGCGATATCTTGTTTTATTGAATAATGGATTAGGCATTTTATACAGGGTTCCCTTGTTGTTTCAAGATCAAGTTATACCAAAATTTTTCAGGGTATCATTGTTGACTGTTCTTGGATTTAGGATTTGTGACACCTGCAACAAGCACATGTTAGTAATAACAATTGGAAAAAAACTAAAAGGAAGAAACTATCCTATGCTAACCAACCATACTATATACATTAAAGAAGATTGTGGCAAACCCAATATAACATAGGATAGCCATATGAGCAATTAAAAGTTGTATATGGTTGATATCCCTTATGCATAATAGAGATTGTAATAGGGGTGGTGCTCTTGGAAATTAAAGGTTGTTGTTGCAAGGTGGATGATTCATTGATTAATAGTTGGCGCACATTAAAAATTGATTGAAATCAGAGTAAGTAAGTGAAGTGCATTTATTGCACATCACCTTTACCCTTACCAATGGAAGCCACCATGGTCATCCTATATTCCAAATATTTCAGCTGTGGTTATGTTCCAACTTCTTAGAAGAAAGGAAATGCTTGGCCAATGCATGCTTAAGGCATTTGATTACAGGTATGTTCTTTTTTTTCCCCTTCATGAATCTACTCTGGTTATGAAATGGATTTTTGTCTCAAGTGTATTAGCTGTGATCTCTTTAAGTATTGCGACTGTGTAATGGTGATTGTAAATGAGACATTGATGATTCTCTTTGAAATTAGGTTGAATTCATAACAGTAATGGGTGTTAGCAGTCAACAAAAATCTTTGTTATCCTAGTTGAAATACCTTGTTGGTCTTACTAGGTTATATTCATGTTTTCGCATTGTTATAGTTAATTTGTGTTTTATTTTATGGGTTTTGTAGCTAAAATATCATCATGCATCGTACACACAGGAAATGGATTGCTTTCACCACCAGGGATCACAAATTGGGTTTAATTTCCTATTCTTAGTCGTCTTGTCCTTACCACACTGTGGTGGTGGTTTTATCGAAACACACGAGGGTTATACACTGCGTCCATTGAATTACATTTTCCATACCAAGATTGGCTCCGCTTTTTTCTATGGTGGCTACCAAGTGAACCCTTAATCCCCCCAGTCTGAAGTTCCGCAGAGAAAAATATCGTGCCTGTCTAGTTGCAATGGGTTATTGTGGGTTGGAAATATGGTCGATTACATTGAATATGGATTTTCCCAGTCAGTCGTATGGTAGTCATTTTTTTTTGGCATATAGTTATTGCCTCCCTGATGATAATGTTAAGCCCTACATTGCATTCTCACTTTCAGATTACACAGTCACCTTCCTTATATAAAAAATTCGGTATTATTAATGAAGAAGGTCTCTTCTCTAATTCGATTTGATGTGTAAATACACATAGCTACCGCAATCTATTCGGTTGTTTGATTTTCTCTCATAGTGGTGAATTGTTGATTGATGCACAACCACTGGTAATTACATTTATGGATATTTGAATGATGGTTGGAATTAGTTATGAATGTTGGGTGTTTCCCACACATATCGTTTCCTATAAATAAGGTTTTGCAAAAGTAAATTATTGGCATGATAACTATGGTCTTCTTTTGGAATGAGTGATTATTGGATTGTCACCCTGTGGGTTTTGTTAGTTGCACACCATGTGTAGTATGGATGACTTGTTTTCATACTCAGTGAACCCACTGATTTTTAAGTGTGTTATTTATTGCAGCTGGCCACTGTTCATGAAAATCGTGTTGGGTAGGTAGCTCATCTTTTAAGTCACCTTGGATTGATTGTTTACAAGGGAAGAACTACGTTTCCTGGGAAAGATACTCCTGCATAGCTTGTGTCTAATTGATGGTTGTTGTTTGTATCATGAGTTTTCATTTTCAGGCATGTAATTTTGGTATTTTACTATGTAGATATATGAGAACTAATTTCTTTGCAAATTCTTTATTGGCTCTATTGTAGAAATAGTAACTTCGTTGATTTGGAAGCATGATTGTGGAGTATAGTCATGGACTGAAGAAATGACTGAGTAGTGATTGATTTTGATAGTAACAGACTAGAAATGGTGATTGTTTGTAATTTGTTATAAATGTAGATTGTGAAAACAGTGTTGCCTGCAAATCGTATGGGAAAACTTACAGTTCTGTAGTAACATGGTGTTAAAGTTTGATTAATGAATAGTAAACTTGTTATATGTATAAGAATAATTATTTAATCAAATGATTGTTGATGGAATGGTACATCTAGTCTTACTGCAAAATGTTTTATGGATCACTTGATTAATTTCATGAACAATAATCATTTTCTTCCCCTTCCATGATCTCACTTTCTGCTAATTACAAACCCTTCATGTATCCCATATCCCTTTTTCACTCCCTGTTTTGAGATTAATTACAACCAAGGGTTTCCTGTGTTGAGATAAATGAAAATGCCAATGTTTTGGGTCGATTGTAGTGATGTTTGATTGACTTGTTTTACAATTGATTGTTGTTACCATTGAGCAATAACCATGTTTTTCCCCTCCATTATATCATATTTTCGCTCCATACAATCCCCTCACATATCCTAGAACCCTGTTTTCCCCCCTGCTCATTGATTAACATAAAATAAATTTGTATGGATTGGATTGCATGAGTTTAATATAATTCAGAGCCAAAATCTCTTTCATATTTGTAAGAGTTGTCATGTATGGTTATTTAAAAGATCATTTTTCTAATCAATCATGCATACAGGAACGTTTCGCTCAAGTAAAAGGCTAGAAACAAAGGCCTATCACGTCTCTATCAAGAAGAAGAACTAAAGGAGAATAGTATCAACAAGGGAAAATATGATTTTGAGTTTTATTCTATCTATCATCTTATGACAGTTGACTTCAAGAATCTTGGACAACATGTTTATTTTGGATATATGATTACTATTTTGAAATGGATTCAAATTTCATAAGCTTAAAATACCAAAAGTGAATGTGTCAAGGGGAGGCACAAGGAGGTATGTTTTGATTAGCTAATGGTTATGTTATGAATATTAAGATTGTTATAAACAAAAGGAAGTCGCAAGGGGTCCCACCTACTAGCTATTATTATTATTTATGACCCTTATTATAATTTTTACTCTTTCCCTAACTAAATTTAGTTGAGTCTTTTAATTAACTTAACTAATGAATTGGTTCAACTTCTTCAACCAATTCTAATTTGTTAAAAGCAAAAAGGAAAGGGAGGAACAAGGGGGATAGAAGCACAAAACATGCTAAGGTTTTCTCTTTGAGTTTATGTTGAGATAGTTTAGTTTTCATTCATTAATATATTCATCATAGCATAATTCTCTTTTGTGATAGTGGGGTCTTATTGTAGAAAGCAATATTCAGAGCTAAATCAAATCATTCAGACACTTGTTCTTCAGAGGTGTTGATCTATCTTTGATAGTCTGTGTAGACTTGTTTGTTTGTGAATTAAATTTCATGACTGATAAAGGCTATTGTGCAGAGTAGAGTGGGAAACAATCTATGGAAAGTTGATCCAACTTTTAGAGTTTAGTTTTGGTTTTCTGTCAGAGGTCCTTTTGTATGTTCCATCGGGGATTTCTAAGTTTGACTTTGGTCCTAGATTTCTGTGTGAAGTTTTGTAAAGACAATGACTCTTTGGTGAATTGGAATGAAATAAGGGATTTATTTATGTCTCATCTATCTTGATTATTATCTTGGTGTCTTTACTTCTGTTCTTACATTTATTTCAGCAACTGATATTTTCAGAAAAATACATAAAAAGTGAATTTCTAGCAAGCTTTTTGTTGATAAAAGACTAGCCTAAGAACTTGTAATTAATACTCGTGAGTTAGGATATATATTTTTGTTGGATATAAACATAGGGTGATATTCCCGTCTACTTTACTTGAGCCAAGTAAAGTCTGAAAATGCTTGAGTAAGAGGAATTCATATCTTGTCCTCAACAAGGTGAATGAAGACAAAGTCCCATATATCGCAACATTTGGAGTATATGCGAGAAAGAAAAGAAGAGAAGATGAATAAAGAATAGACACAAGAAATTGTACTCTAATTAATTTTAGTGCAAGATCATAATGAATCCATAGGAAAAAAGGAAGAAGTTAGAGTTCAAAGAGATAATGAGTCTACAGAGGAAGAGGAAGATTACTCCACATTAGGGTAGATTTCTCCATTGTTCTAAGCCATCCAGCTTGGATACTCCCAGTATATATGAATATTGAAAAGGGGGAATATATGCAATAGATACTATAGATCAAAGAAGCATCCTTCGAGTTGTTTGAAGTGTTTGTAGAGATAGATTTAGATCAGTCAAATAGTAGAACTGCAGAATGAGAGATTGGTTGATCGAGAAGCAATGTCCCCTTGCATATTTCATAGGAATATAATTGACACACTTTCTAGGAAGGGATATATTCATTATAGGTTCAAGGATGTATTGTAGATCAATGGACATATTTGATTCAGTCTAAGAAACATGAATATGTGATGATTAGTTATAACAAATAAGCCTTCATAATAGCATAGTGACAGATGGGTCAACATTGTAGAAAATTGAGTAGCGGAGATATGAGAATCCTATAACATATATAAAGAGATGGATTCATGAGATCATTGGCAAGTCTATAAATATATATGATAGAGCATATTTACAATTGGAATCAGTGGAATAAATAGACAAGTGGAATTAGTTGGTCACAAGAAGACAAGTAGTGAAAGGCCTAGCAAACCAGGGAAAGAGAAACCTTCAGAGGAAGTCATATCGTTAGAAGGAAATCATTGAAAAGTATGGTCAAGTGAACATGACAAGTAAATGAATAAATCATTTAATGAATTCTTTTTATATATGTTAGTGAATTACAATATTAAGCACCAATGGACAAGCATCAGTGGAAGAGAGGAAAGGAAACATATACAAGTAGCCCTACATTGATCTACACTACATCTTGCAGAGAATTCAAGGGGAGAGAAATCATCAGAGAAAGATATCAGTAAAGAAAATATAAGAAGCATGTAGACAGGGGGAGACATACCGATAGGGGGAATTATCCTTTTTCCCATGATGTCAAAGGGAGAGAAAGATAAATATAAGAAGAGTAAGAGTCAAGTGCATGAAGTCAAAGATGGATTATTTAGAGAAGGTACAATTTTAGGGGAGTCACTCTTTTTTATTGACATTAATGATAAGAGGAACTTGGAAATAAACATGAGGAGAGAAACATGTGAAGAGAAAGAAAAAAAAATGAAGATAGGGGGAGTAGTCCCAAGGAGATATACCCTTTTCCATTGATGTCAAAAAGGGAGAGAAACATCGTGAGAAACATTGATGAAGAGAAATGGTCATAGGGGGAGCATGAGTATTGGAGTATGAGTGTTAACATCAATGTTGGTGTTTCCATCATTGCCAAAGGGGGAGATTGTTGGAAAGTTTGTTTGGACAGTTGGTTGTCATTTATTTCAACCCTTAGAGTGTTCGAGATAGCCCAAAGTTTTGATCAATATTGATGGTGAGTTAGTTTTCATTGATGTCAACAACAATGGTTGATGTCAACAAATGTAATCGGTGCATTTGATGAAGTCTACACGAAGCCCTGAAGGTGTGGTTATGGAACCCAAATTTTATCAAGGAAATAGGTAATGAAGGACAGTGTAAATGAAAGTAACACACTCATGGATGGATAATCCTTGTCATTACATTTCCGTTGATAGGTGGTACACCACGTGGTTCCTCACCATTGAGGAGTTATGACCTCATGAAGTTGGAAGCACAAAAGACTGGGTAAGAAACCCCTAAACAGTTACAAGTCTTAGTCAAAGGGTTAAGTGGTTGTAACAAGAAACCCTTAAAGTAAGTAAAGAGGTTACTTATAAAAAGTATAAATACACCTCAATGAGTCTCTCGTAAGTACATTCACACACACATTCTATTGAATATATTTAAGTGAATTAGTGATATGGTTTATCTTTTTATTGGGAAATATGAGGATGAATCTTGGGTAGAAAGTCTGAGGTTGTGAAGGAAGGTCGAAGGTGAAAGTATCAGAGTTGCAACGAATGCGAGTAACCCTAATTTCTGAGGTATCTGTGGGTTACAGATCAAAAGGGCGCATATGTACACGGTATGTAGTGGAGGAAAGTGCGAATATTCATAGGAAGTAGAGGAGGAAATCATGGATCTGTGAAAAGGATTGTGAAAGGTTGAAAAGTGATTCTAGTGCTAGGTTGTTGAGTAAAGAGGTAAAGCTATAGGTCTGTGTATCAGGATTAGAGACACTAGGTTAGTTACATATGTAAAGGTATGTTATTATATGTGTTATGAGGTTTCATCTTGGTGATATTGAGGAACATGCTTGAGGTATGTGGTCTATGGATGATTTTCATGTTGTTTGAGGTATATGTTTGATGATATGGTGCATGGTTAGAGGAATATGTTGGTTATATTGGTAGATGCTTTGGTACTTTGTTGAGGCACTTCATTGTTCATATCTTATGGTACATGGTGTATGACATCTCATGGTACATGTTAGTACATGGTTGATGTTGTGGTATAGGTTTGATGCATGATATGGTACATGTGATCCATATTTAGGAGAGGAATGAATCGATTAACAGACTAAATACAACAAACACAGAGATATGGAGAATAACACAAATATCCAGTGAACAATATCTTCTATTAAATAATGAAATAGGCTGAAACTGTAAAACTGAAGAACTGAAACTTGCTTGAATGGTGGTAGCTATCTCTAATAAGAGATGTGGATGCTATGCATTTTTCTGAGAAAAATGGATTACAATGAGGCTCCATAGGAATTTTTGATATTACTCATTGTTAGGACCCTATAATGTACCTTTTTGTTCACACTTTTTGCTACCATTATATCCTTTTCCCACTCACATTTAAGCTTACATTATCACCTTACCCTATCTTTCCAAAGGTATATAACGTCTCTTCTCTTTKCTATATGTTTAATTTGTTTTACATGTAATTTTACATTACTCTCATACTTAACCATCGATCAGAAATATATAGTGTTGAAACAGTTCGAACTGCAGATTATTGTTGCTGCTTGAAGACCCGTTGCTGAAACAGTCAAAAGCACACAAACCCCGTTGCTGAAACAGTCTGTGGTCTGCGATGTTGAAACAACAATTCACACAACAGTAAGAAGGAGTTGTTACACTGGCCACAACAGCCGCACCTTAAGCCAACATTAACCATCACTGTTGCTTGAGACCACATTGCTGAAACAGTCAGAATGCAAATCCTGTTGCTGAAACAGTCCGTGATTTGCGATGCTGAAACAATATACAACAACAGTAACAAGAAGATAAATAAAGAAGTTGTTACACCGTCTGCAATAGCTACACCTCACCCAGCACCATTCCAACTATTGTAATAGCATTATGTTATGGGAGATCAGGATATCCTATTCCAGTATAGAAGATTAGATCTGACTAAGAATAGGATTTGTATGTGCACATGTAATTTGATGATCAATTGTATTGAGGGGATTCTCCTCTTTAAATAAGGGGAAATCATCATTAGAGGGGATCCTTTTTTTGGCTAGAAAGGAATTACAGAGAAGGACATGTTCACTTTAGACATTGTAACATGATACAGTTGACAGATGAATAAAAGATTATTCTGCGCATTTCTTCCTAGTTCCTTTCATTTCTGGGGAATCTTGTGAGAAGGGAGGGCCCACCTTCTTCACAAGATTCACCCATTAGTTATGTAGTGTCTTAGTATTATTTTTGTTCACACCTTGATTAAATTTTGTTTTGCTGAAACTCTACTTTACTGAACTTTGTTTTGTTGAAACTCTGCTTTACTGATTGTTACATTGTTTTCATATAATTCATGCTTGGGTAACTGTAAATCATTTTGATTGGTAATTCTGTTTGATGAATTTATGAAAGTGTGATAATCAAAGACAGGTGCTAAAGGTTCCTGCTCGGGGAATAGGGTCCTATTCTCTGTTATGAGATAATTAGCCTTCAGTACGTGTCAATCATTTTGATTAGTAATGAAGTTCATGAAAGTGTGATAGTCGGAAACAGGTGTTGAAGATTCCTGCTTGGGGAATAGGGTCCTGTTCTCTGTTACAAAATAGTTGGTCTTTTCTTTTGCAGTATCTTGAAAGATTTATTTCCTAGGTTGTTGTTTCTTAATGTAATCCAGGATTCTTCGAATAATTACTTCCTTAAACTTTGAACTCTGCAATAGGTAGGTTGCTTTTCTATAATTCAAAGTAGAACTTCAGTTTGTTCAAGGAAAGGTGTGATTAATGTACTTTTACTACAACTCTAGATTGATTTTGAGATTGAGAATATAAAGTGTGTGATTTCCTTTCAAATAAACAGACTTCCCTAGGTTGACAATTTATGTAACACTTGATTGTTTAGTTAATAAGCAATTACAGTGACCAACATTTTGGCACCATTGCCGGGGAAGGTAATTATAGATTTCAAAAGCACTTATGTTCTTTCAAATATACATATTGCATGAGAGGATGTGGAGACCCCAAAGAAACTGACCCTATAGGTGGCAGGGGTAGAGGAAGGGGAGGAAGAAAGACTTTTATTGACGAGATTATATCAAAATCTGAATCTATTTCTCCTCAGCGACCAATCTCTCGGAAACCAAACTCCCAACCTTCCTTTCAAGAAAACTTTGAAACAGGGAAAGAGATTTGGAGTCCTGAGACAGTTGAGAAACCAGCAGGAAACATTGAGGATCGAGAAAGCGCAGCAGGGGAAAAAACAGAAGAAACCATGGATGAGTATAATGAAGAACTGCATCATGAAGAATAGGAAGGTCCTGAAGGAGAGGTAAATGATGAAAACTCTTTTTCCACCTTAGGATTTCCTATTGGTGATCTTCCTAGAGGGGTAGCTCCCATGAAGAATATTCCACTCTCAGCTTTACCTAACTTTCATGGTTTATCTTCAGAAGATCTTGATGAATTCCTTTTCGAGTTTGACATATTATGCATACGTTATGATTACATTTCCAATGCTCAAAAATTAAAGCTATTTCCAACAACATTGAAAGGAAATGCACTAAGATGGTTCATGAGTCTTGGAGGTCATGTAATCACAACATGGGATCAGATGAAACATAAATTCCTGCATAAATACCAAGACTATTGCCGAACAAGAGAAAAAAGAGAGGAACTATTCAAGATGATACAAAAAGAAGATGAAAATATGGAGGACTTTGTAGAAAGGCTACAGTATAATCTACAAAGATCCAGTCACCCCAATGTAAGTAAATATATTCTTAAAACAATATTACTAAAAGGAGTAAGGGATGACTGTCTAGATATGATGAATATGCTTGGAAAAAGGGACATATCTAAAGAATCATATGATGAAATTGTTAACATATGTAAAAGATGTTCAAGAGGAGATTCAAGGAATAGATCAAATAGCAGGGATACCACATTTTCAAGATTTCAAAAATCAGCCAGTGGAGGAGCAACAAGACCCAAAATAGGTAATTTACTTGAGGGTTTTAAAACTAAAATGTTAAGCTCCTTTGCCTCACAAATTGATACCTTGCAGATTCAAAAGAAACAAGCCGAAGCAGAAGCAACTATGTCCATATTTTGTTCCAAATGCATAGACAAGCACCCACGAAGGGAATGCCCATTGGACAAAAAGCCAATCTGCACCATTTGTGATAAGGATCATGAAACTCAACAATGCCCTTCTTTACCAGGAATCAAGGCAGCATTACAACCAATTGATGAAGAAGTTAAAGATGTCTATCTGTTGACACAGAGAAGGCAATGGCAGCTGCGGGGACAAGGTATGAATCCTAATATTCCATTTACATATTCTAATCATTGGAATAACTATCCTTCTTTTAATCAAGCAAATTACCCTCCCTATAATCAAATGCAATACCTCAATCAAATGAATTACCCACCCATGCAACAAACTAACCCTCCCTTTGTATCCATCAATGTGGACTCCTTGGCCTCCACAACAACAACCTTACCTTAACCAATGGAATCCAAATTGGAGAGGGAAACAACCCCCGTTCCCAAATAAATTAACTCAATCACAATTTATGCAACCACTCTCCTTACCATCAGGTACGCTACCAAACAATCAAATGATGAGGCCCCAACTACCTGTACAACCTAACCCTAACCCCAATAATAAAGCTGTGCAGTGCATTGATATTCAAAACAAGCCTACACTTTCTCTTTTCCCTGTGCAATGCAATGATGATCATTTACGATCTGGGAAAATAGTAGAACCTATCATTGCTGATGTTACCTCTTCTGATTCCAATAAAGAGGAAACAAAAAAGCATGATGTACCTGAAGAGGTACAATCATCCTCCAACACTATTGCTGAAACAGCAAAACCACCATTTCTTGAGCATTTAGCTTTGACTAAAATGCCCGAGACACCTGCTTTCAATCTTCTAGGGGAATTACAAAATCTTTATGTCAAAATTCCACTATTACAAGAACTACGAGATGTACCAATTTATTCCAGAACTATGCGAGACATTTGTGTTAAGAAACCCGGTAGGAAAACTAAAGATCCCCTCACAGTTCATGTCATGGGTGATTTGTTTTCACTAATGTCAGGTAAAGTCCCCCCAGTTAAATATGGTGATCCCGACCATCCTACCATATCATTGCAAATTGAAAAAACAATAATTCCTCGAGTCCTAGTAGACTTAGGCCCTGCTATCAATATTATGACTCTGGAAACCTCACAACTGTTACAACTAAAGAATGAAATCAAAGACACCCCAACCATCTTAGAATTAGCTGACCGTTCTACAATCAAACCGGAAGGAGTCATTGAATACCTAATCATCTCAGTGGAATCCTGGAATTATCCAGCTGACTTTGTGGTATTACAACCTAAAACAAAGTTGGGGGGCCACCCTCTAATTTTGGGTAGGCCTTGGCTAGACACAGTAGATACTTTTATCAGTTGTAGATCAGGTTCAATGACAATTTCCAATGGATATGAAACTAAACATCTTACCCTCTACCCTCACACTACACCCTTGATTAATAATGACAATTATTTGGGTGGACTTTGATGATCAAACTACTCAACCTATCTTGAGTATCGGACAAGGCTTAAGCCTTAAAGATGCTACTAAGGATGAAGTAATTAATAATTTTATTTGTGAACCTTTCTCCATGACTCCAGAAACTCATAACCAACTAACTGCACTTTTGGAGTTAGATAACCAGGAAAACATTAACTCTACAAACCCACCTCAAACATCAGCCACCAACTCTTCTAAAAGTATACTAGTAGAAATTGAACCTGGAAAAACACCGAACATAAACCCCAACTTGACAGATGTTGAAACACAACAATTAATGAAGTTACTTCTTGAACATAAGGAAGCATTCACATGGGACTATATATATATGAAAGGAATCTCTCCCGAATTATGTACTCATCGTATATATATCAAGGAAGATTGTCGACCAATCTGCCAATCTCAACGATGAATGAACCCTAATTTAAGAGAAATTATTAAGGAGGAACTTCAAAAATTGCTTAATGCAGGGTTTATATATCCTATATCGGACAGTGAATGGGTTTCCCCGTTGGTAATAGTTCCTAAGAAAAATGGGAAATGGAGAGTATGTGTAGACTATAGAGCCTTAGATAAAGCCACTCAAAAATATCACTTTCCATTACCATTCATTGATCAGGTGTTAGATAGTTTGTTAGGGAAGAAATTTTTCTCCTTTTTAGATGGTTTCAGTGGGTATAATCAGATCAAAATTGCACCCCAAGACCAAGATAAGACCACTTTTACTAGCCCT
>ML779109.1:345238-401517 GCA_009831015.1 Picea engelmannii | reverse complement strand
TACCATTCATTGATCAGGTGTTAGATAGTTTGTTAGGGAAGAAATTTTTCTCCTTTTTAGATGGTTTCAGTGGGTATAATCAGATCAAAATTGCACCCCAAGACCAAGATAAGACCACTTTTACTAGCCCTTGGGGAAATTTTGCTTATAGAGTCCACCCATTTGGACTATGTAATGCACCAACAACCTTTCAAAGAGCAGTTATAGGAATCTTTTCTGATATGATTAATGACTCTATGGAAATTTGTATGGATGATTTTACCCCTTATGGTGTTTCTTTTTAGGAAGCACTACAAAACCTTGAGAAAGTACTTAAACGATGTATACAAGCCCACCTCTCCTTAAGTACATACAAATTTCATATGATGATGAGTGAAGGAATAGTACATGGACATTTTATTTCATCTCAAGGAATCCAGGTGGATCCATCCAAGATACAAGTCATTAAAAATCTTCCTATTCCCAAAACCCAAATAGAGGTGAGAAGTTTCCTAGGACATGCTGGATACTACAGAAGATTTATCAATATTTTTTCCAAAATAGCTTCTTCTCTGTTTGTGTTACTGATGAAAAATGTTGAATTCAAGTGGACTAACCCTTGCCAGGACGCATTTAATACACTTAAACATCAGTTATCTACAACCCCTATTCTAAGAGGACCTGATTGGAAATTTCCCTTTCATATATCCTCTGATGCTTCAGATACTGCAATAGGAGCTATCTTGGGACAAGAAGAAAATCATCTCCCTTATGCTATTTACTTCATTAGCAAGAATATGACTACTGCTGAACTTAACTATACATTTACCGAAAAGGAATTCTTAGCAGTTATCTATGATATTAATAAATTTTGACATTACATCACTGGCTACTCTACTCTTGTCCATACTGATCACTCAGCTATCAAATATTTAATGAACAAACCTATCACAAATGCTCGAGTCACCAGATGGTTACTATTATTACAAGAATTTGATATTACAATTGTAGATAGACCAGGAAAAGAAAATGTAGTTACTGATTTCCTTTCTTGGCTAACACCTGATGATAATACCCCAGTAGATGATTCCTTTCCTGATGAATATCTATTTTCAGTATCTGCTCACTCACCATGGTATGCAGACATCGCTAACTACTTGGTTGCAGGGAAGTTACCACCACACCTATCCCACCGAGAGAAAAGAAGAATCATTCAACAAAGTGCTCGGTATAGCTGGATAAGTGGGTGTCTTTTCCACACAGGAATTGATCAAGAAATCCGAAGGTGCATTAGAGAAGATGAGGTTTATGATTTACTAAAAGCTTGTCATGATGGCCCTTGTGTAGGGCATTTTGTTGATAAGAGAACAACACATAAAATTCTCAGGATGGGGTATTATTGGCCCTCACTTTTTAAAGATGCAAAGAAATATGTGCAGGCCTGTGATAGCTATCAAAGAATGGGCCAACCTAATCATAGATATGAAATGCCATTAAATCCCCAGATAGTACTCGAACCATTTGAAAGATGGGCCTTAGACTTTGTAGGACCCATTAACCCCCCATCCAATCAAAAAGTTTATATAGTGGTCTGCACAGATTATATGACCAAATGGGTGGAAGCTAAAGAACTCCATAGAGCTACTGAAGAAGCGGTTCTAGATTTTCTATTTGAAGACATATTTATCAGATTTGGAGTGCCTAGAGAATTAGTTACAGATGGGGGACCTCCTTTCACTTCTCATGATTTTAAAGTCACCCTTCAAAAATATCATATTCATCATAGAATGACTACACCATACCACCCCCAAGCCAATGGACAGGTGGAAAGCACAAATAAAGTAATAGAAGCCATTCTCACAAAAACAATGAAGGAAAACATAAAGGATTGGTCTCACAGGCTCCCTGAAGCATTATGGGCCTACAAAACTACCTGGAGAAATACTACAGGATTTGCTCCCTATGAATTAGTTTATGGAAAAAGTGTCCTCTTTCCTGTAGAATTTGAAATCAAAACCTTAAGGACTGCTTTAGCTTTCAACCTTGATTTGACTGATGCACAGACAGCTAGGTTGCAACAGCTTAATGAATTGGATGAAAAAAGACTAGATGCCATTCATCAGACAACTATGATTCAACAACAAAGATCAAAATAGCATGACAAAATCATCAAGCATAAGTAATTCCAAAAAGGTAATTGGGCCTTACGGTATGATTCTCGGTTTAAAGAATTTCAAGGGAAACTACATACAAGATGGCTTGGACCTTATGAAGTGGACATTGTTTTCCCCAATGGAACAGTAAGGCTCCTCACAATCGATGACTCTAAAACACCGTTACTAGTGAATGGTCATCGGCTCCGTCTGTACAAACGCCCCATTTCCAAAGAAGATTTTAAGGCCACATGTGTGGCAGACTCACATTACCTCTTTTTAGAGGGGCCTCCTACCCCTCATTGCAATTAATTCTTTTGAATTTAATTCCTTTAGTATTAGATTAGATTTCTTTTACGAATAATCCCTGTCAAGGAATGACATGTTACAATTGATTATTTTGCAGACTCTCGATCAAAGAAAAGGCCTACCAAGAAAGGACGATCTTACTTCAAGAAGATCCAAGCTACATTTTGTGAAACACTACTCCCCCTTTTCCCCATTGCTGAAACACCACTGTTCAGTAATTTTTCGCCCTTTTCCCCATTACTGAAACACCACTGTTCAACAATTTTTCGCCCTTTTCCCCATTACTGAAACACCACTATTCAACAATTTTTCGCCCTTTTCCCCCATTGCTGAAACACCACTGTTCAACAATTTTTCGACCTTTTACTCATTGCCGAAACATCACTTTCCAGCAATATTTTTTCTCATTTTTCCCCCTTTTCCCCATTGTTGAAACACCACTATTCAACAAATTTTCACCCTTTTTACCCATTGTTGAAACACCACTGTTCAACAATTTTTCTCCCTTTTACTCATTGCCGAAACATCACTTTCCAGCAATATTTTTCCTCATTTTCCCCCCTTTTCCCATTGCTAAAACACCACTGTTCAACAAATTTTCAACCTTTTTCTCCATTGCTAAAACACCACTGCTCAGCAACATGTCGCCACTGCTAAAACACCATTTCTTCAGCAGTATTTTACATTGTTAAAACATCACTCTTCAACAAACATTTTTCTATTCTTTTCCTGTTGCTGAAACACAAACTTTTCAACATTCCCTGTCAATAAGCTCTTTCGCTCTCATACTACATTTTGTCCTTCCATGACCCTCTCTCATAACTAAACAAATCCTTGATACAATTTCTGTAATAAATCAAAAGTCTCCCCCATGGCTACTGCAGAACTATTATGGACATACACTATATTTTGTTTGAAGTACGAATCAAAGGTAAAGATGAGGTATGTAAACTTTATATGTAAATACATTTGAACTATGGCTAATGAGAAGATCCCGACTCATTATTATCACTTACTTAAAATCATTATTTTAGTCGTACTTGGGGAGGGGGGGAAATATTGAAATATTATACCATCATTTCACATGAACCAACTACCGTCATTCCTTTTTACCCATCCTTTCGTTTGTTTTCACCACCATTTGCATGCCTTCACCCGCAAAACTTGCTCTGCTTAGAAGCAGTTACTTGACTCTTTGACGGTGCATTTTACTGAGCTGTTAGCTATGGGAGGCCTTGTTATACGGTACAAGCCTACCACGACAACCCTGTTAGAATTATATCCAGAAGTCTATCAAATTTTTCTACAGGGAGGCTGGCTGGGTTATTTTCAGAGGCTCCAGGGATTTGATCAACAACAGGTTCTTCAATTTGCTTGAAATATGCAGGAATATTATTCCATTGTTCAAGGGGTTCGGATTCCAGTCACAAAGGATGATATAGCATAGGTTTCAGGTATCATTTTCAATGGAATTCGTTGGTTCAGCCGCAAACACATTATCCTTAATGCCCAGTAGGATTTTCTCTTGCCAGGGGAACAAATTGAGCCTAAAGGTCAGGGTGTTCGACTTAGATCGTTGCTTCCTCCTTGGCCGAAAGTTACAGAGTTTGTCAAGCACTACCTCACCTGTGAAGGTCGATACCAGGTAGTCTACCAGTACGATTTTGTCTTTTTGTCTCATTTACGACATGCTAGATTGGTGAATATTCCCTAGTATCTGCTTGGATGTCTTAGAAATATGTTGCATTACTGTAAAAAGGCTAAAAATACCGCCCTTTCCCTCACCCATCACCGTCTCTCTCAACTACTCATCCAAAAGGGTTTTTCCCAACAAAACCCTCCCCTAAACAACCCACCCATAGACCCTCAAGGAGCTGTTGAACATCCTGAAAATCTTTAGGAACAACAACCACAAAACCTTCCATATCCTCCGGAAGTACCTAACAGTCCGCCTACAGACCCAATTAATCCAATTAACCTTCCTACCATACCAAGCCTTCCCCACATCTTACCATAATCATCTACTCCTACCGTTCATATCCTTAGCGATGATTCTGAACTAGACAACTCTCCCTGCCCCATCATTGAGGAAAAACCCTCACACAAATGAAAGAAGCAAATTCCTCCTTTTCCCTCCTTTTTACAAAGAAAACAAATGAGGACCTCAACAAGAGCAGCCACTACTGCCACTGTCCTAAACCCCCAACCCATCTGGCTAAAAGCCCGTACACCTCCACCCTCCCAAATTCTAGAATTTTTACCTATTCCACCCATGGGCACTGAAACACAAGAACCAGAGGCCTAGTGTACTGCGACATCATCCTTTTTAAATCAAGTAGCTGAAACATAAGAACCAACTACTCATCCAATAGCTGAAACACAAGAACCAACTACTCATCCAGTAGCTGAAACATAAGAACCAACTATAGTTTTTACACAAGAACCAGCTACAGCTGAAACACAAGAATCAATTGTTGATATTGTTACCGAAATACAGGAATCAGATGCCCAGGGTGCCGCAACACTACTTTCTCTACATCAAGAAGCTGAAACATAAGAATCAGTTCTCGATCCTATAGCTGCTCCAAAAGAACCAGCTAGTGCGGCTGTGACTATTACACAAGAACCAGTCACCCCTCTTAATATACCCATGAAATATCAACAACCAGAACCAAAAATGGCCTCTGTCTTACAAGAAAATGAGTTCCTAAGGTCTGAACTGGAAACCTACAAGCAATAGCTAGTAATGGTAAAGGAAGCCTATGATAAGGAACTTAAATTGTACACCTTAGCTCACATAGAGACCATGACAGAGGAAAATACAAAAGATAATCAGTGTAGAGAGTATATGTGCAGTCAATGTGGGGACATTTATTATCAAGCAGGCTACAAAGTAACTCAAATTCCAATGCCTGGAGCTTCCCCTGCACCTACGACTTTTGCAGTCAAAGAAGAAAACCTTGTTTTTACACAATAACCAGTAGGACCTTCCAAAATTCAAAATGAACCCTGGCCTACAACAACTGCTACATATGAAGCCCCTGTTTTTATTAATAAAGCTGTACAAACACTGTCTATTGATGAATCTGCCCCTCCTAGCAATATCAATACCCATACTCTTGTGGAACAAGCCACTCAGACCCTACCTTAGCCTATCACTTGCGATGATGAAACACAAACTCAACCATGGCATGAGCAGGCAATAATGGAAAAATGGAAAAAAGAGTCTACTGTTACACATGACAAAAGCCTGCAGGAGCATAGACTACTTTCGCTAAACCACATCTATTCAAAATGGGAAGCTTTAGAGAAAACACGCCAAGAATCCCGTGCCCATAAGAAGCAGAATAAAGAGCTAAAAGGAAAATTGCTCCTGATGTTTGACTTGGCATAAAAATTGTTGGCTGCAAAGAAACCATCCTCCAATTACTCTCTTTTCCTCATAGAACGACTTACATTTTTTCAGATTAAATCAATTAAGGAAGGCAGACCCCATGCAGTGTTAAATCCAGCAGATTTTGTTAGAACCTTTGCAGAAGCCTCTACTATTGATCAACACCTTCTATGTGAGGTATATCTTCATAATGAGGCCATCCCTGAGAACCGACATCTTAACCTTAACCCTCTTGTCGGTGATATCTAGATTCGGGCACTCACCTCCTTCCTTAACAATCAGATTACATGGAATAATGAATTCCTATCTGCCAAGCATAATGAGGATAACCGCCTCCTTTGGATACGGATAGAACCACGGAACGCTGCCACCTTTGTTGCAGAGTATTATCATTTTTGAAGAAATCAGAGATGATTCAATATATTGAGCAACTACAGACAACAGTACTTCAGGATTGTCAACAGTTTATTAAATCCACAGAAATCGCTGCCCTACAAGAAAATAACATGTTTTGGCAACAATCTTCTGAGAAAAGACAGGAACACAATCCCTTTAGTCCTACCAATCTTGAGACAACAATCTCCCGAGTACCTAGCTACATCAAATGCGTTCAGCAATGTGCTGAAAGCTGGATAGGTTATCAGTTCCATTTTCCTATTCTGTGGATGCTAGCAGAGAAATATCAAGTTCATCATAAGTTTCCCAAGAAGGCTAAAACAACAGCTTGGCAAAGGCTACAACGCGTTCAAGGATTCAAAGCTCCAACAGACAACACTTTCCACAACTACTGCTTAAGTAATTTTCACGCTCAGAGTCAGTATTCAAATTCTGATTTAGATTGAAGTTTCCTGAGGACATGCAACCTTTTAGTTGGGGAGGATGTTAGGACCCTATAATGTACCTTTTTGTGCACACTTTTTGCTACCATTACATCCTTTTTCCACTCACATTTAAGCTTACATTATCAATTTACCCTATCTTTCCAAAGGTATATAACGTCTCTTCTCTTTGCTATATGTTTAATTTGTTTTACATGTAATTTTACATTACTCTCATACTTAACCATCGATCAGAAATATATAGTGCTGAAACAATTCGAACTACAGATTATTGTTGCTGCTTGAAGACCTGTTGCTAAAACAGTCAAAAGCATGCAAACCCCGTTGTTGAAACAGTCCATGGTCTATGATATTGAAACAACAATTCACACAACAGTAAGAAGGAGCTATTACACTAGCCACAATCGCCGCACCTTAAGCCAACATTAACCATCATTGCTGCTTGAGACCACGTTGCTGAAATAGTCAGATTGCAAATCTCGTTGCTGAAATAGTCTGTGATTTGTGATGCTGAAACAATATACAAAAACAGTAACAAGAAGATAAATAAAGAAGTTGTTACACTGGACGCAACAACTACACCTCACCCAACACCATTCCAACTATTGTAATAGCATTCTTTTACGGGAGATCAAGATATCCTATTCCAGTATAGAAGATTATATCTGACTAAGAATAGGCTTCGTATGTGCACATGTAATTTGATGATCAATTGTATTGAGGGGATTCTCCTCTTTAAATAAGGGGAAATCATCATTAGAGGGGATCCTTTTTTTGGCTAGAAAGGAATTACAGATAAGGACGTGTCCACTTTAGACATTGTAACATGATACAGTTGACAGATGAATAAAAGATTATTCAGAGCATTTCTTTCTAGTTCCTTTCATTTCTGGGGAATCTTGTGAGAAGGGAGGGCCCACCTTCTTCACAAGATTCACCCATTAGTTTTGTAGTGTGTTAGTATTATTTTTGTTCACGCCTTGATTAAATTTTGTTTTGCTGAAACTCTACTTTACTGAACTCTGTTTTGCTGAAATTCTGCTTTACTGATTGTTACATTGTTTTCATATAATTCATGCTTGGGTAAATGTTAATCATTTTGATTGGTAATTCTGTTTGATGAATTTATGAAAGTGTGATAATCAGAGACAGGTGATGAAGGTTGTTGCTTGGGGAATAGGGTCATGTTTTCTGTTATGAGATAATTAGCCTTCAGTACGTGTCAATCATTTTGATTAGTAATGAAGTTCATGAAAGTGTGATAGTCAGAAACAGGTGTTGAAGATTCCCGCTTGGGGAATAGGGTCATGTTCTCTGTTACAGAATAGTTGGTCTTTTATTTTGCAGTATCTTGAAAGATTTATTTCCTAGGTTGTTGTTTCTTAATGTAATCCAGGATTCTTCGGATAATTACTTCCTTAAAATTTGAACTCTGCAATAGGTAGGTTTCTTTTCTGTAATTCAAAGTAGCACTTCAGTTTGTTCAAGGCAAGGTGTGATTAATGTACTTTTACTACAACTCTAGATTTCTTTTGAGATTGAGCATATACAGTGTGTGATTGCCTTTGAAATAAAAAGACTTCCCTGGGTTGACAATTTATGTAACACTTGATTGTTTAGTTAATAAGCAATTACAGTGACCAACACTCATGAATTCCAAGACCCTAGACATCCAAAAACCTAACCCTAGAAGGTGAAACAACAAAAGTCATGTGGGCCCTATGGGTAAGTTGGTGTAATTTTTTACCTGAACTTCCTAGATCCATAACGTTTGCATACGACCTTTTTTTTAGGTGCGTAATAGCCCATTGGAAAGGTATTTCAGATAAATACATATTCCTCCGTCAAAATTTGACACTGTCTATAGTTTGACTGTGGAGAGCCAAAAAAAAAAATGTTTAGGGCCCCAAAATGGCCCTAGAAGTACAAAAAGATGTGTTGACATGAAAACATACAAAATAAGCCATTTGGATTAGGTGGGTGGCCACCAATATCCACCTGGATAAATCCTCCCCCATTAGGAAGAAATGGTCTCCATTGCATTGAGTCCCCCATCAGGTGAGGACACTTTTGTTGGATTTGGCTCTGGGTGAGCCACTTTCCTTGGTGCAGGAGTTGTTCAGGCTTGAAAACACGATAAAGTTGGATCCAATGCTAGTGAGTTCCCTTTACCTGCATTTCCATGATCTGATCAGTGGATGCTTGTTCCATGCAGTCAGGGTTGAGCTCTGTTGGTGTCAATTGTTCTGCGATCTCAAAAGTGTCCAATAATGGTGGAAAATATGGTCGAAGGAGGTCCACATTGAATATTGGATGCAGACCAAGAAAGTGTGGAGTGTTGAGCTCAAAATTATTGCTACCCACAACCTTTGTGATAGTGTAAGGCCCATAACAAAGTGGGAAAATCTTCCGATGGGGCCCTGTGAGATGCTCGTTCTGCAGATGTAACCAAAATTTGACACCAACCTGAAACTGGTGTGGTACCATGTGTTGATCATGGCATTGCTTGTAATTAGCATTGGATTTCTGGAAAATCTTCTGGACCTGTTGGCATATGTGCTGAATCCACTCAATGAATCTGGTGGATTTATCGATCAGAGACTGATCAGGGGAAAAATCTGTCTATGCGGTGGCAAGAGGGAGTGCAACATGAATGGGTCCCAAGGGTTGGAATCCCAGACCCACCTGAAATGGGCTATGACCAGTGGAACTATGAAGAGCCCTGTTGTAACTCTGTTGGACATAAGGGAGACTATCGTCCCATGTACATGGATTCTTAGAATTGTACATGTGCATGATTTTCAAAATCATCTGATTGATGACCTCTGTTTGGCCATCGGTTTGGGGGTGGAAAGTAGTGGATTTTGTGAGCTTAGTGTCCAACAGAGACCATAGACTTGACCAAAAGGTGATGAGGAACCTTCTATCTTGGTCGGAGATGACACTATGTAGTATCCCAAATTGGACCCACACTCATTCGAAGAATATCTTGGTAGTATTTGTCATTGTGACATTCTTCTTATAGGCTGTGAGGATGCCCATCTTCGAAAACTGATCAATGATCACAAACACACAATCATTTCCCTGCTTGGTGGATGACAAGATAGACATGTAATCCATTGAGATGGATTCCCAAGGCTTCTCGAGGATCGGAAGAGGGGTATATAAGCCTTCCTTCTTGATGTCTGGCTTGGAAATGGAACAGGAAGTGCAAGATCTGATATACTTGTTGACGTCATGCCAAAGTTTTGGACAATAAAAATGTTTATGAAGAACAACCATACTTTTCTCTACACCAAAATGTCTTGCCACCTATGTTTAGTGGGATTCCCAAATCATATTTTCACACTTTCTTGTAGGAACACAGAGATGGCTCAGGCAACATAAGAGTCCATTTTGAATGTGAAAATCAGTGACAGTTTCACCTGTACCCAAGAGTTGATTTGTGGTGGCGAAGTCTAGATATTGCTAATAAAGTTTGGGCCACTTAGAAGCTTCATGTCCACAGGAATGGAGCATAGTGGTGAGTGAAGCCACAGGGGGGCGACTGAGGAAGTCAACGACATGATTGAAGATACCTATCTTATACTTGATGTTGAGATGAAACTACTGCATGTAGGTGGACCACTTCTGATGGCGGTCGTTCTGCAATTTTCCCTGTGTCTGTATGAATTGCAAAGGCTTGTGATCAATGTGTATGATCATCTCTTTCCCCAAAATGTAATGTTTCCATTGAAGAAAGACTTGTACAATGGAATACATTTCCTTGTCATAGGTGGGGTATTTTCTATTGGGTATGTGTTATATTCTTTGCATGTGTGTGTGTGGCTATGCCAGATTCAACAACTGCATCTGACAATCCCTCTAGTAGTTCTCTTTGTGTCATGTGTGCCAATCGCTTTCCTAGGGGGGTCCCAGGGGGGGTAGGTATGCCCCCCTAGTTACATGCAATGTTCGGTACTAGGCGGTAGCCTGGGGCAGTGCCTCGGAATTTTTTTTGGGGCAACTTTTGCTATTTTTAGTGGATTTGGCTAGTTTTAGAGGTTTACTAAATTAATCCCAGATTAAGGGATTAGGGTTTTGGTATCTATGGAATACCTAAAATCATTGTATATATTGTATGGTGAATGGTGAAATTCGATATATGAATATAAGAAAGGTTTTCCCGGTTGAGGGTTTCCAGTATAAAATCTATGTGTACTCTGTGTATGAGTCATTGATTAAATTTTGTTTTGCTTAATAATCTATATGAATTTCTTTACTTCACATGTTTAAAAATTACATGTGATATCAGAGCTCGTTTTTGGATTCAGAGGGATGCCTTTGTTGTTGAGGGTTTGGCTCGGTCTTGATAGATCAAGTTTATCTTGGGTCTGTGATAAACATGAGTTTAGTGGGAGGTTTTGTAGTGGTGATTTGAGTGCATAAATAGGAATAGAAATCTCTTCTAGAATAGAGATAGAGAATTTCAACAGTAAAAACTTTGAGCCATGGAAGCTAAAGATGGAGGACCTTCTTGTAGACAAAGAACAATGGATCATTGTGGATCCTGGTACACAACCTACTGGTACAATGTCTACTAGCACACAAGCTATTGGTACACAACCTACTAGTACACAAACTACCAGTACACCACCTACTGGTATGCTGAAGGAAGATTGGTAGAAGTTGGACAAAAGAGAAAAGAATACTATTCAACTCTACCTGGAAGATTCAGTGTTGTTGAATGTCTCAGGAGAATATAAAGCCAAGTAACTATGGGATAAGTTGGGGAATTTGTATCAATCAAAGTCCCGGGTAAACAAGTTGTTTATTCGAAAGAAGCTATATCATCTTAGGATGGAAGATGGAGATTCTGTGACAAAACATCTAAATGCCTTTAATACTCTGGTAAGTCAACTTGTATCTGTTAATATTACGATTGCAGAAGAAGATAAGTGTATTACTTTGTTATGTTCTTTGCCAGACTCTTGGGATAATATGGTTGTAGCAATAGGTAGTACCACTCAACCTACATTGAAGTATGAGGATGTAGTTTTATCCTTGTTATATGAAGAGATGAGGCGAAAAATCATGGATATTCATAGAACATATGCTTTATTTGTAAGAGGTCATACCCAAGACATGAATCTTGTTAAGACTTCGGGGGGGAGACCTAAATCTACAGGTAGATCTAAGTCTCCAAGAAAATATTTGAGGAAATGCTGGAAGTGTGGTAAAACAAGGCATTATAAGAAAGATTACAAGTCTAAGAATGTTGAAAAACCAAAGGGATATGATATTACCTCTTCCACAGAGGCAAAAACCTCCACTGAAGAAGGAGGTGATGTTTACCTAGCATCTACAGGTACACATGCAGGTCATGATGTATGATTGATCGACTTAGGTGCATCATACCATATGACTCCTCACAGGGAGTGGTTTTCTGAATATGAAAAATATGATGGTGGTGATGTATTCCTAGGAGATGACTCAACAACCAAAATCATAGGATGTGGAAGGCTTAAGTTGTTGCTAAAATATGGAAGGATTAGAACTCTCCCCGGGGTTCTGCACATTCCAAAACTTGCCAGGAGCCTAATATCTGTAAGCAAGTTGGATGATGCAAGAGTGGATACTATATTTGGAAAGAAAACTTGCAAGATGGTATGAGAAGAAATGGTGTTGATGAGGGGAGTTTGGTGTGTAACTCTGTAAAAGTTGTTGGGAAGCACCTATACTAATGGGTGTAACAATTATTTTTTCCTTGAGAAGAGAAATGAAGGAGACAAGACCAATACTTTCCCAGAAAAGAAGACCATGTCGTGGCATCAAAGACGGGGGATATTGGGGAAAAGGGCCTTCGAACACTACACGGTAAAGGTATGGTTGAAGGCATGTCTAATTACACTCTGGATTTTGATTTTTGTGAACATTTCATATATGGTAAACAAAATTGAGTAATATTCCCATCTAGTGCTACAAGAGCAAAGGGGATCTTAGAGTTGATGCAAAGTGATGTGTTTGGACATGTTCCTATTCCATACCTAGGTAAATATGTGTATTATGTTTCATTCATAGATGATTTTTCAAGGAACACATGGATTTATTTTCTTAGAAAGAAATCTGAGGTATTTGATAAATTTAAAGAGTTTAAGGCTCTGGTAGAAAATCAGACACAAAAGAAAATAAAGGTATTGAGAACAGATAATGGTGGAGAATTATGCGGAAATGAATTCGAAGAATTCTGTAAGAAGTGTGGCATAGCAAGGTAGAAGACTACTCCATACACTCCTCAACAGAATGGAGTTGCAGAAAGGATGAACAGGACACTGATGGAAAAAGCAAGGAGCATGCTTAGTGGTGTCGGGTTAGGACAAGAATTTTGGGCTAAGGTAGTGGGTACAACATGTTACTTGGTCAATCAATCACCTTCATCAACATTGGATGATAAAACTCCACACGAGGTATGGCCTGGAAAGAAACCCTCTCTTCAACATCTTAGAGTGTTTGGTTGTGATGCTTATGTACATGTTCCAAAGGAAAATAGGAGTAAGCTAGATAAAAAGGATGAAAAGTGTATCTTTATTGGTTATAAATATGGTCTGAAAGGTTATAAGCATTCGAACCCAGAAACCAAGAAGACTATTTACAGTCGAGATGTTGTTTTCAGAGAGGTAAAAGATGTGTCCAAACAAGAATTCCTACCAACGCAAGACGAACCTAAGAAAATAGAGCTTGAGTTGGATGATGCAAAATCTGAATCATCTGAAGAAGAGGAAGTAAAAGAAGATATTCCTTAGATACATTCCTAGAGACATTCCTTAATCCTAGAGACATTTCTAATCCCTTCCTAGCCATTCCTAGAGACATTCCTTAGACTTGAAGGTTGTCTTCCATACATCAGTTGGTTCAATGGGAACCTAGTGGTAGCTAGACTTTAGGTCAATCTTGCTGAAGAAATTCCCCCCCTTGAGTTGGTAAAGAAGTTCATTGATTCTAGGAAGGTTCCGAATGTGATTTTGTTTAAGGCTTTGTAGTCAATGCAGAGTCGCCAAGTCCCGCCCTTCTTCTGCACTAGTACAATCGGGCTTCCGCAAGAGGAGTAGTTGGGTCTGATGTGCCTCTTTTGAAGAAGCTCTTGAATTTGACACCTGATTTCGTCATTGTCCATCAACAAGCATCGATTGACTGGTCCATTAGGTAGAGGTGCACTGGGGGTCAACTCAATTCAATGATTAACTTGGGAATGTGTCGGTACCCCTGTAGGTGAGGAGAATATGTCTCTGTATTCTTCCATGATCCTGTCCACTTTCTTCTACTGTGAAGAGAGGCACTGTGTAGAGGCCACAGATGTGGCAGTGACCTTCTTCTTAATGTGAGTACGGATCACAAAGAAGAATAACTTCTCGGTCTATGAAATGACCTTACTGCATTGCTTAGCAGAGATTAAATAAATAACAGTAGGCGACACTACCTCTGGGATCTTGTACAATTGTATACCCAAAGTAATAATAACACTATGGGGTATAGAATCATACACAACATGACACTTCCACAAATATGGTTGTCCTAAAAGGACATCAAAAATTTCACTGGGAGAAATATTGCATAATAATTCATCTTTGAAAGGCTTGATGTCGTAGGGAATACGACATTATTGGCTGACATGGAGATCTCTTCCTTGGCGAAGCCAACCGATGGTGTAGGGTTGCGAGTGCAGTGTCATTGGTAGGTCCATATGCTTGATGACATCTGCTGAAATTAGGTTCTACTGACTACTACTATCGACAATGAAATGAATCAGAGCCCCCTTGACCCACATCTATGAGTGAAAGAGGCATTTCCCTTCCTTTGTTTCTTCTCATTCACTCGGCTAGACTTTGTTGGTAGAGACAGTGGCACTAGGTTCAACATCGATAATCCACTTCCCTCCTTTAGGATTTGAATTAGAATCAGAATCGACCTCTAACTCGGAAGCCTTCAACTCGGCCACGAGGGACTGCTTGGAGCAACATTCTTCAGTGTTGTGCCAAGGACTTTTATGGTACTCACACCATTTTCCTGTATCCTTATTCATATTCTCATTTCCCTTCTTGTGCTGCGTCTTAGAATGGTTTTCCTGAGGGTGATCATCTGGAATTGGTCCATTGTTGTGTGGGTTGGGGATTCCTTTTCCCTGCTTCGACTGTGAGGGGTTTGCAGATCCAAAATCTCACAGTTTCTGCTTAAATTTCTGCTCGATCTTGACAGCGTATCTATAATTCGTACCTAAGGAGGCGATGTCCAGGAAATCCATTTATATCTAAATGTATCTATGCAAACAACCATGATATTTTAGCACTAGATGACACTCAGAGTCTTTGATACCCAATTTGGTGCATAGGGTATGGAAAATATTGGTGAAATCTAGTACTTTATGGTCCCTTTATTGCCGTAGGGTGGTCCATCTGGTCTACTGGTCCTCGTAGCTTCCAACATGGTAGTACTATTCCTTAATGGCATCCCAGAAGGAATCCCGTGTAGGGGCCACCACAAATATTGTAGATTCCTCCATGACCCTTTGCTTAGAGTAAGTATCCCACTAGTCTTTAACATGGGGAACGACCTTGAGGAGTGCAAAAGTGATATTTTCCCTATCGAAAAATTTGTGGACCGAAAAATAACCTTTGAGAAAATTTAACCATTTATCTACAACATCCAAAACAGCCTCGGAAGTACAACAAGATGTGTTGACATGAAAACATACAAAATAAGCTAGTTGGATTAGGTGCCTGACCACCTATATCCACCTAGATCAACATGTTTGATACATGGTATGGTACAGGTTTTGGTGCATGGTTGATGCATAGTTTGGTACATGTGTTGGTGCATTGTTGATATAGGTTGATGTACATGGTATGGTATAGGTTGATGTACATGGTTGATTTAGATGGTTGATGAGTTATGTACATGGTTTGGTGATGGTTGTTGTATGCATATGAGTGGATCTGGATGATGATGGTATATTAGTGAAAGTGACAGTGACAATGATAGTGATAGGTTGGTTGGTGATAGTGACAAGTTGGTGACAGTGATAGGTTGGATATAGTGACAAGTTGACAGGTTACAGGTTGATTTGATAGTGGTAGTGACAATGAAAATGGTAGTGAAAGTGGCAATGATTGTGGTAGTGATAGTTTGCTCTATACTTATATTTTAGGGAAAAAAGATGGGGACATGAAATGGGGTTGTAGCCTCCTTCTAGTTGGTGCCAGAGAACACAGGGAGATGGATATTCCTTCAGGTTGGAGCCTGTAAATAGGGGGTTGTAGCCTCGTTCCATTTGTAAATGGAGAATTGGGAAGTTGGTGCTTCCAATGAGTGTATTATTTTATATATAAGAAATCATTTCATGGTTTTCTCCCATTTGGGTTTCCATGTAAACTCCGATGTACTATGTATTTGATGTGATGTTGTTGATATGATGTTGATTATGTTTATATTCTCATGATATATTTAATGAAATCATATATGATACTTTGATGATATACTTCTGATAAAGTTGAAGTTTATATACTGTGGTTAAAAGTGGTAAAAGTGTTGAAACTGATTCATCCCCCCCTCTAAGTATTCCAACAATTTGTTTCAGATCAGGTTTCTTCAAGAAAAAGAATTAACCACTGGAAGGAAGATCATGGAGTACGCTATATTTGGGGTACCACAGTTTGATGGTCATAATATTCAGAGATATAAAATGTGGAGCATAAAAATGAAATTTTGTTTACAAGCACATGGGTATGATGTTTGGAAATCAGCTGTTAGAGGATACATCACTACAAAGAAACTAAAGACTACAACCAATAAGGAATTGCAAATAAATAACAAAATAACAATGGATTTCATCTTGGAAGGATTACCTGATTCAATAAAAGAGAGTGGGAAAATTTTCATCAGCTAAAGAACTTTGGGGAAATATACAAAAATATATTCAAAGAAATGTCATCCTTTCAGAGGCCAAGAAAATTGATTAGAACAAAGAATATGAAAGAACAAATCAAGAATAAATATTCTCATCATTTCAGAAAGATTCAAAAGAAGAATATTTTGAATAAGGCATAGTGGATCTTGAAGAAAAATTAATCAGTGCTTTAGATGAATTGATGAAATAAAGGAAGAAAAACAAGTCTCGTGTGGAACAATTAGTCAAGAAGAATTCTCAAAAAGGTTCTGAAAAATATCAACAGGTCATCGTGAATCTAAAATCTCAACTGGAAGAAGCTAGAAGGATTGAAGAAACATACAAAATTCATATGGAAGAGAAGTAATGTTTGGAAGCCGAAATCGTAGCACAAAGAAAGGAAACAAAGAAGAGAGACAATATTTTGAAAGATCATCTCAAGGAAATATTTGAGGATTTAAACCAACTTGAAGCATAATTAAGTCAACAAGAAAGAATTCTTGAAAAATAAATTGTAATATACCAGATATAAAAAGTATGCAGAACATAAATAAAATGCTAGAAATGGTAGAATAATAGTAATATAACTAGCATAGTCTCCACAATAACAATAACAAAGAAATGATATGAGAACAACAACATAAATAATACTTTTATTTAGAAAGAAATGTTCACGGGCCTCTTAGAGGGGGCAACCTCCAGTCGAGCAATGCTCTGTTACAATAATATCCAAGCTAGGGTTTTCATACCCTCGACCCTTATTTATACTAAATATGTCTATCAAGAGAAGCATCTAGAGGAATATCCTTCTAGAAGTGGAAGATTCTATTAGGTCTTCTTGCATTTGCCTTATTCTTTTTTATTGAAAGGCCTTATTAATATTGACCTTTATTACATCTGAATATATTGATCTACCTATATGCGGGTTAGGACCCTAACATGTCCGCCCCCTTAAAAACAACCTTGTCCTCAAGGCTTGAGATGTGGAAACTACTGCAGAATGGTAGCTGGTTCCCAAGTGGCATCTGCTGGAGTTGCATCTTTCCACTGGACTAGCACTTCTTTGATGGTTCACTGACATAGGTGATGCTCACACTGGTCCAAAACTGCTTTTGGCTGTAGCCAAATGGATCCTTCTTCAGCTAACTCGGGAAGGCTGGTTTGAATTTGGCACCTAGTTCCAATCACCTTCTTTAAGCATGAAAC
This sequence comes from Picea engelmannii, assembly GCA_009831015.1. NCBI lineage: Eukaryota > Viridiplantae > Streptophyta > Pinopsida > Pinales > Pinaceae > Picea > Picea engelmannii. The sequence goes on along the minus strand of ML779109.1, from coordinate 383,718 downwards.
ATGAAAAACAGGATGTAGCTTTGAATGACTGGGTAGAGCTAACTGATAGGTGACTTGTCCCACACGCTTGAGAACTGTATAAGGACCATAAAATTTGGGTGCTAGCTTCTGACACTGCTCGACCTTGAGGGAAGTTTGCTTGTATGGTTGTAGTTGTAGAAACACTTGATCACCTTCTGCAAATTGACGTTCAGAGTGACCTTGATCTGCTTGTTGCTTCATGTGATTATGTGCCATGACCAAGTTCTCTTTAAGGGTACGAAGAATATCCTCTCTAACTGTAAGTGTTTGGTCAACCACCTAGACCTTCGAGGTACCCGATAAGTATGAGAGAACTGAAGGGGGCTTCTATCCATATACCACTTCAAAATGAGTCATGCGTGTAGCTGTATGGTAGGAAGTGTTGTACCACCATTAAGATAGGGGTAACCATTGAGCCCATTGATTTTTCTTTTCAGAGGCAAAATACCTTAGATATGTTTCCAAACACCGGTTGAAAACTTCCGTTTGACCATCAGTCTGGGGATGATAAGCTATGCTTAGATGCGATTGGGTACCCTATAGCTTAAATAGTTCTTGCCAAAAATTGCTTGTGAAAGTTGGGTCACGATCAGAAGCAATAGAGTGCGGCATGCCATGAAGCTTGAAGACCTGGTCCATGAAAATTTGAGCCACCGTGGATGCAATAAATGGGTGTTGAAGAGAACATAAATGAGCGTACTTGGAAAGGCGATCCACAACCACCATTATGACTGATTTATTTCCCGATTTGGGTAAGCTATTAATAAAGTCCACAGAGATATCCTTCCAAATAGCAGGTGGAATTGGAAGCGGTTGTAGTGTGCCCGGAGATTTAACTGTTTCTCCCTTGTTGCATTGACACACCTCATATTCAGCAACAAAATTACGGATGTCATGCTTCATACCATCCCAAAAGAAAGAACATTTGACCCTGTCATAGGTTTTGGTGAACCCAGAGTGCCCCACTGTGGGTGTAGCATGAAGCTCAGAAAGTACCGTGGATTTAAGCTTTGATTTTTTACTTAAATACAAACGGCCTTTGTATCGAAACTCATCCTAGAGCCAAGAGTACCCTGGGGGAGCTGGAGCATTGGTCTACAATTGTTGGATCAGATGCAAACTTTTGGGATCTTGTAGCCATTCCTGGCGCACAGCTTGGAGCCAATCTGGTACAATGAAGGAAAGAGAAAAAATGGATCCTTCTTCTTCATATTTTCAGGACAGTGCATCTTCCACCACATTGTCTTTACCCTTCTTGTAAATGATCTCATAATCATATCCAAAGATCTTAGTCACCCATTTTTGTTTCTCTGGGGAGGAAATGCGTTGTTCTAGAAAGTACTTTAGGCTTTGATGGTCGGTCTTAATTTGGAAACGTTGCCCCAAGAGATAAGGGCACCATAGAACAACAACATGCATAATAGCCAACATTTCCTTTTCATAGATGGGTTTGCTCAGATTCCTTTCAGATAGTTGTCTGCTGGTGAAAGCCAAAGGTTGACCTTCTTGCATAAGGACAACACCGATTCCTTTCCTTGAGGCATCACATTCCAACACAAAGGTCTTTGTGAAATCAGGAAGGGCCAGAACCAGAGTGGTGCACATGGCCATCTTCAAGGTTTGAAAAGTTTGAGCAGTGGCTGGAGTCCAAGTGAAAGAGTTCTTTTTGAGGAGATCCATGAGAGGTGCTGCAATCTTGCCATAATTCTTAACAAACTTGCGATAATACCCAGTTAAGCCCATAAATCTATGCAATCTTTTGAGAGTCTTTGGGTGCGACCAATCTTGCATAGCTTCAATATTTTTCAGATCCACCCTAACGCCATCCTTGCCAACCAGATGACCCAAGTATTCTACTTCTGAGGCACCAAAAACACATTTAGACTATTTCAGAAAAAGTTTGTGTTGAGAGAGTAGATGGAGAACTCGATCCACATGAGTAAGATGGTCTATCCAGGTTTTGCTATAGATTAGGATATCATCAAAGAAAACTAATACAAAATGATGGAGAAAAGGACGGAAGACATGATTCATGAGGCTTTGGAAGGTGGAGGGGGCATTACACAAGACAAAGGGCATGACCAAAAAATCATAGTGGCCCTCATGAGTTTGAAAGGCCATCTTTGGAATGTCTTCCTCCTTCATATGGATCTGGTGATAGCCCAAGCAAAGATCAAGTTTAGTAAAGAATTGGGTGCCACTGAATTCATCTAGGAGGTCATCAATGACAGGAATGAGAATTTTGTCTTTAATGGTCAGTTTGTTGAGGGCACGAAAGTCAGGACACATTCACCAAGAACCTTCTTTCTTCATGACCATGATTATATGAGAAGAGTAAGGGCTCATACTAGGGTGGATAACGCCTGTAGTAAGGAGTTCCTAGACCATTTTCTCAATTTCATTTTTTTTTGAAAATGGGTGGCGATACAGACGAATATTGGGAGGAAGGCTTCCGGGTACAAGGGGAATGGAATGATCATGAACACCGCGGGAAGGAGGGAGTCCTTGGGGAGTGGAAAATACCATTTAGTGTTTAGAAAGGAGGGCTTGGAGGTCTTTCAACACCGGGGGTGTCTCTGTTGCTTGTATGGCATGGAGTTGGGCAATGACACCAGAATGACCTTTTTTGAGCAGCTTTTCCATGCAATGGGAACTAATGACCTTAGGTGAACTAGCCGTGATGCCTTGGAATTTATATTGGTGGCCCTCCTGGTCAAATTGCATGGTTAATGCCTTAAAATCCATGAGAATGGGGCCCAAAGTCCTTAGCCAGTCTGCACTCAACACAATGTCACAACCGCCCATGTCGATAGAAAACATATGGGATTTTAGGTGGTAGTCACCGATTTGGAGATGCACATTTTCACAGCACCCTCCACATTTCATGGAACCACCATTGACAATCATGATTTGGAAATTGTTGACGGAATGGATGTAGCAATGAGTTTCTTGGGTAATGCGGCGATGAATAAAATTATGGGTGCTTCCATTATCAACTAGAATGATGACCTTTTGATGCTTGATGTAACTGATTAACTTGAGGGTTTGGGGGGTGGAGAAGCCAGTGAGAGAATTGAGGGAAATGATTGGTTCCACTTCGGGAGGGTCTGAGCGAGGGTTTATGTCAGTGATTTCAAGTGACTCGGGCACAAGGGGAGTTTCAACATCCTCTTCCTAAATATCCTCAGAGATGACCATAAAAATATTTTGTTCCTTACACTTGTGGCCCAGGAAATATTTGTCATCATAATTATAACAAAGGCCTTTGAGTTGGCGTTCATCCGTTTCATCCCTGGTTAATTTTTGGATCTTTAATGGGGTGGAGGGATTAGTGGGATTTACGGGTTTAGGACGAGGGATAAAGGAGGGTTTACGGTTTTGAGAGGATACAACCTATTGTGCTTCTTTAGCTTTTTTAGTAGCCTCCACCCAACTTGAAGGTCGATCCATGAGGACATGGGCCCAAATATCCTCCTTGAGGCCACTGATAAAACACTCTCGAAAGAAAGCATCAGTCATTCCCTCTGTTCAAAAATCTAGGTGCTCAAAGGCAGCTATGAAGTCTTCTACTGTTCCTGATTGTTTCAACTTTGTCAAACAACCCAAATGGTTGGTGTCAGTGTCAAAGAGTTCATAAAGCTCAGTCACAAATTGGGTCCAAGCAATATACCCTTGATGGGAAGTTTTTCTCCATTGCCACCATTGCCAACGTTCTTGATATAGATGGAGAACACCATACCGGAGTTTGGCCAAGTCATCTATAATGTCGTATAAAGAGAAATAATGTTCCATTTGGGTGACCCAACCAGTGGGGTTCGAGCCATCAAATTTGGTCACATCCACCCGTGGAAGGCGTAGGTCACATTAAAAGTGATGGGGCTGAAAGGTATGGGAATGGGAGGAATGTTCACCTTCAGTCTTGGGAGGTGCATCAGAGAAAGTGTCATATGTAGGGATCTTCAGTTTGGTGCAGAGTGATGCAAAGACAGATTCAAAATGGGTGGTCAGTTCTTGTTTGACTTCTTCCATTGAGGACTGCATGGTTGTATTTATGGTTGTATTGATGGATGAATTGATGGAGGCAACAATAGCACTAAGTTGTTACACTTCTTTTTGGGTCTCGAGGAAACCAGATTGCAAGGTGTTGAAGCGAGCTTCCAAGTCTTGGCTACGGGTATGGGCCATGAGGATGGGTGAACTAAAAAGGGGCGGGTAGGGTCAATTTTTTTTCCAAAAAATGATATGGATGAATGTGATAAGGGCGAAGAGATGAATCCAATGGAATAGGTCTCAAATAATGGTGAAAAANTTTTTTTTTTTTTTTTTTTACACTTGCGGAGCTATACTCCGGTCTGAAGAATATTGTAGAGATGAAATCCCAAATGCTTAACCATAAAGAAATGTGTATTTACTTGGCAACCCGAACACAGTTGCGTGACAATAGATCTTGTCTCTTTAAATTTGTTTATGTTTCTGTCCCCCAAAGGTTAGGTATTCAAGGGTTCTATAGACAAGGGTTTGCCCTGTGCTATAGCTCTCTGATATACGTGCGGGGTCCAACAGTAGTACTCGGCCCAATATGTTAGGGCACTAACTAAGGAGGATAGACCGTACCCTTAGTTGTACTACCCAACTACCCAGGTACTAGATATTATCTTCCTGAGTGTTGTTCTCGATGGCACTATAGCAGTCAAGTGGCCGATTGGTTTATCTAAAGAGGGATTTTAGGAAATCTAGGCTGATCTGTAAACATGTGTTGTCTGATGTGCTACCACTCGAAGGGGTACCAACAGGGGTTACAAGGGTGGCCAACAGATGCGCACTTAAGAACCACTTGTATTTCCTGCATGTATGAATCCCTCAACCGTGGGTTTATGCGCGTAATGACAGATCTATGTGGCTTAAAGATGCCAGAATACGTCTCTACCCTGAAAAAAAAATTCCCACAATTTCTGCCAAGGAAAGTGCTCTGATACCACTTGTAATATACCAGATATAAAAAGTATGCAGAACAGAAATAAAATGCTAGAAATGGCAGAATAACAGTAATATAACTAGCATAGTCTCCACAATAACACATAAATGATATAAGAACAACAATAGAAATAACAATTTGATTCAAAAAACAATGTTCATGGGCCTCTTCGAGGGGGCAACCTCCAGTCGAGCAACGCTCTGTTACAATAATCTCCAAGCTAGGGTTTTCATACCCTTGACCCTTATTTATACTAAATATGTCTATCAAGAGAAGCATCTAGGGGAAGATCCTTCTAGAAGTGGAAACTTCTATTAGGTATTCTTACATCCGCCTTATTCTATTTTATTGAAAGGCCTTATTAATATTGACCTTTATTACATCCAAATATATTGATCTACCTATGTGCGGGTTAGGACCCTAACAAAAATCTTCTCCTTGAAGATCCAACTTGAAGAAGAAAAGAGAACGAAAGAAGTCATGAAGATTTAGATGATGAAGGAAGAAGAAGAGGTTGATAAGCCTGAAGAAGAAGTTTTCACATTGATAGTTAAATTCATCAAGCTCAACAAGAATGTTGAAGAGACAGAAACATCCAAATCATCTATAAATAAAGATGAAGAGAAGCACTCTAGGTTTCCAGAAATGAAGAATGAAGAAAAGGGTAAGAGTTATGTAGAAGTACTCAAAGGAAGGAATCATTGTCAACAAGAATCAAAGAAGAATGATTATAATAGAGATACATATTCAAGAAGAACTTCGACATTCAAGCGGGAAATATGCTTCAATCATGTTGAAGGAAACAACTGAAGAGAAGATCATGAACAACCAAGGTATGAATTTAGAAGGACTACACCAGAAAGAACATCATTCACTCCTAGGTATGTAAATTTATTTTACAGTCATTGTTTTATTTATACTAACTTTGGACATAAAGCTGCATATTGCAAAGCTTATGGAAGAAATGGTCAAGAAAGAAATGCATGTGTGACTCCATATAATATTGAATGTTACAAATTCCATAACTATGGACAAATAGCTCGTGATTGTACAAGCATGATGGAAACTACTATGAAAGAGAACACTGATATCATATACAAGAAGGTTTGGAAAAGAAAACAAGAACATGTAAAGGAAGAACAAATGAATGAAGGAAACCCATAAATCATACTCTTAGGATTGGAAATAGTACAAGATTAGGAAAAATCTATAGGAAAAAAGGAAGATGTCAAATACAGGAAGGTTTGGAGAAGAAATGAAAAACAAGAAGAATAAGTGAATGAAGACTAGGTCCCATAGATCACAAAATTTGTAGCAGTGCGAGAAAGAAAAGAAGTGTAGGTGAATAAATAATATGCACAAGAAATTGTACTCTCAATAATTTTTGTGCAAGATCATAATGAATCCACAGGAAAAAAGGAAGAAGTTAGAGTTCAAGGAAATGATGAGTCTACAGACGAAGAGGAAGATTACTCTGCGTTAGGGCAGATACCTCCATTGTTATGAGCCATACAACTTGGGGACTCCCAGTAAATATGAATGTTGATCAGTGGGAGTCTATGCAGTAGATACTAGATATCAAAGACCCATCCTCCGAGTAGTTTGAAGTGTTTGTAGAGCTAGATTCAGAGCAGTCAAATAACATAAGTACAAAATGATAGGTTCATCGATCGAGAAGTAGTGTTCCCTTCAATATTTCAGAGGAATATCATTGACACACTTTCCAGGAAGGGATATATTCATTATAGGTTCAGGATTTTATTGCAAATCAATGGACATATTTGATTCAGTATGATAAATAGGAATATGTGATGATCGGTTACAATAAAGAAGCCTTCATAATAACATAGTGACAGATGGGTCAACATTGTAGACAGTTGAGTAGAAAACTTATGGACAACCTATGACATATGGACATAGATGGATTCATGAGATTATTTATAGGTCTAGATAGATATATGACAAAGCATATTTACAATTGGAATCAATGGAATCGATAGACAAGTGGAATCGGTGGATCACAAGAATACAAGTAGTGAAAGGCCTAGTAGAACAGGGAAAGAGAAACCTTCAACGAAAGTCATATCGTTAGAAGGAAATCATTGAACATTATGGTCAAGTGAACATGAAAAGTAAATGAATAAATCATGTAATGAATTATTTTTATATATGTCAATGAATTACAAGAGGAATCACCAGTGGACAAGCAACCCTGAAAGAGAGGAAAGGAAACATATACAGGTAGCCCTAAATTGATCTACACTACATATTGCAAAGAATTCAAGGGGAGAGAAATCATTAGAGAAAGAGATTAGGAAAGGAAAGATAATAAGCATGTAGACACGGGGAGACATACTGATAGGGGGAGTTATCCTTTTTCCCATGATGTCAAAGAGAGAGAAAGAGAAATATCAGAAGAGTAAGAGTAAAGCGCATGAATTCAGAGATGGATTATTCAGAGAAGGTATACTTTTATGGGAGTCACTCTTTGTTATTGATATCAAAGATAAGAGGAAATTGGAAAGAAACATGAGGACAGAAACATGTGAAGAGAAAGAACAAAATCACCAAGATAGGGGGAACAACCCCAAGGAGAGACACCCTTTTCCATTGATGTCAAAGGGGGAGAGAAACATAGAGAACAAAAATGATGAGGACTGGTCATAGTGCAAGAATGAGTATTGGAGTATAAGTGTTTCCATCAATGCCAAAGGGGGAGATTGTTGGAAAATTGATTTTGATAGTTGGTTGTCATTGATTTCAACCCTTGGAGTGTTTGAGATACCCCAGAGTTGTGATCAATATTGATGGTGATTTATTTTTCATTGATGTCAACAAGAGTGGTTGATGTCAATAAATGTGATGGGTGCATTTTATGAAGTCTACATGAATCCCAGAAGGTGTGGTTATGGAACCCAAAGTTGATAAAGGAAAAATGTTATGAAGGACAATGTAAATGAATGTAACGCACTCATGGATGGATAGTCCTCGTCATGCCATTTTTGTTGATAGGTGGCATGTCACATGGTTCCTCACAGTTGAGGAGTTATGGCCTCATGAAGTTGGAAGCACCGAAGAATGGGTAAGAAACCCCTAAACAATTATAAGTCTTAGTCAAAGGGTTAAGTGGTTGTAACAAGAAACCCGTAAATTAAGGAAAGAGGTTACTTATACAAAGTATAAATACACCTCAAGGAATATCTCATAAGTACATTCACACACACATTCTATTGAATATATTTAAGTGAATAAGTGATATGGTTTATCTTTTTATTGGAAAATTTGAGGTCAAGTCTAATGTAGCAAGTCTTAGGTTGCGAAGAAAGGTTGAAGGTGAAAGTATATGACTTGCATCAATTGTGAGTAACCCTAGTTTCTGAGGTATAAACGGATTACAGATCAAGAGGGTGTGGATGTATGCGGTCTGTAGTGGAGGAAAGTGTGGATATCCATGGACAATAGAGGAACAAGTTGAAGATTTGTGAAAAGGCTTGTGAAAGGTTGATAAGTGATGCTAGTTCTAGGTTGCTAAGGATTGAGATAAATCTACAAGTCTATGTATCAGGATCAGAAGCACCATTCAGTTACAAATGTAAAGGTATGTTATTCTATGTGTTATGAGGTTGCATCTTGGTGATATTGAGGAACATTCTTGAGGCATGTCCTCATGAGTTTTGGTATTATCCTTAAGGCACATATTGGATGTATGGTACCTGTTGGTTTAGGTATATTTGTTGAGGTTCATAGTTGGTGCACATATTGGATATATTGGTGCATGGTTATGTTGATTGGCCAAGTCATATCATGAGTGGTATGTCACATGCTTGAGGTACATGGTTTATGGATGATTGGCATGTTGTTTGAGGTATATGGTTGATGATATGGTGCATGGTTAGAGGCATATGTTGGTGATATTGGTACATCCTTTGGTACTTTTTTGAGTCACTTATTGATATCTTATGGTACATGGTGTATGAGATGATTGAGACATATCATGAGTGATATGGTATATGGTTAAGGAACATCTCATGGTACATGGTTGATGTTATGGTACAGGTTTGATGCATATATGGTACATGGTTGATATATGGTATGGTATAGGTTTTGGTGCATGGTTGATGCATGGTTTGGTATAGGTGTTGGTGCATTGTTGATGCACAGTTTGGTTTAGGTTTTGGTACATGATTGATGCATGGTTTGGTAGGGGTCTTGGTGCATGGTTGATACAAGTTTATGTACATGGTTTATGTACACCGTATGGTACATGTTGATGTACATGGTTGATGAGTGATGTACATGGTTTGGTGATGGTTCTTGTATCCATGTGAGTGTATATGGTTGATGATTGTATATCTGTGTCAATGACAGTGACAGTGAAAGGTTGGATACAATGATAGGTTGACAAGTTATAGGTTGATTTGATAATGGCAGTGACAGTTGCAGTGATTAAAGTAGTGACAGATTGGCCTACATTTATATTTCAGGGTTGTAGGAAGAGGAAATGAAAGGGGTTTGTAGCATCCTTTCGGTTGGTTCCTAATCCACATGGATGTCGGTGGCATCCCACCTATTCCAACTGGATCATTTTGGAAGTTTTCCAGTTTGGCATTTGTTTCCTAGTTTTCGGGTCCTTAATTTCTGGGGCCGTTTTGAGGCCCTAAAGAACATTTTTAGGGATTGCCACAATCAAAGTATAGATTGTGGCAGAGTTTGACAACAACATGTGTATTCCTCGGATAGACCTTTCCAATGGGCTATCATGTGCCTAAAATGGATATCGTATGCAAAAGTTATGACCCCGGGAAGTTGATGTACTAACTCCTAGGGGCCCACATGACTTTTAGCGCTTCATCTCCTAGGGTTAGGTTTTTGGATGTCTAGGGTTTTTGACATTCCTGATTATTGTAAAAAGGCCTTTAGAGCCTCATTGTAATCATATTCTTTTGAATGAGTGCAACCATCACTTCTCTTCTTAGAGATAAGTTTCCACCAATCTAGAAAGCTTGTTTTCTGCTGCATTTTACAGTTTCAGCTTAATTCCTTATTGAATAGAAACGAATTTTTCTGTATATCTGTTATTTTGTGTTAAGAATATTTTGATAATAATCTGTATTCATTTTTTTCTACTCATAAAATATGGATCAGTGATATTAGAGCGGTTTTCTCCTTGTCATTCTTAATGCATGTCCCCAACATGGCCAGGGTACAAAGAATTGGGTCTCGAGCTTGTTTCTCTTGAGGAAAAAATCTCTTGCATGCCCAAGTGACCTCTCATGGCAGGTGAAAAGAAAGATGATGGGACATGAGATCCCTTCAAAAAATTTCTCGTGGAATCCTTCATGCAATAGAGGAACGAGATGATGGATAGTTTTATGCAAATCCTTTGGCGACTACCAACATGCAACACATCTTCCTCAAATGGAGGTGCTACCCCCTTCAAGGTACATATCAACTTCGATATTCCTATATTTGAAGGTCAGGTAGACGTAGATGCTATATACAAATGGTTGAATCTGCTAGAAGGGTATTTCTCTGTCCATAACTTATCAAATAGATAAAATATTACTTTCATGCTCCTCAAAGTCATTCCCCGTGTCAAATATTGATGGGAAACTTTCTATGAGCAGAAGGAAATAGAGGAACCCTCATTATTTATAGTCACGGTCACCTATGAGTTCTTCAGGGATGCTATTAAGGAACAATACTACCCTGTTGGAAGCTATGACGGCCAGTACACAAAATGGACCACACTGTCACAGGAAAGAGACCAAGAAGTGCCCAAATTCACAAATATCTTCCATACCTTGCGCACCAAGATGGGTATCAAATATTTTGAGTGACATATGGTGCTCAAGTATCGTGGAGGTATGCATAGATACATCTAGGCCAAAATGGAGTTTTTGGACATGTCATCATTGGACATGGCCTACCGATATGTTGTCAAAATCGAGCAAAATCTCAAACAAAAGACGCAAAAATTTGGACCTGGGAACCCCTCACAACAAAATCCAGGAAAGGGAATCCCCAACCCACAAAAAAAAGGATAGAGAAAAGACGGACCACCTCAAGACAACCATTCCAGGTCGTAAGCAAAGAAGGACACTAAAAATACAAAGACAGATACTAGGAAGTCGTGCAACTTCCATAAGATCCCCTTGCATAACACTGTTGATTGCAACTCAAAGCAGTCGTTGGTGGCTGAGGTGAAAGCCTATGAATAATATGTAGGTTCCAACTCTGAGTTAGAACCAAAAAGATGGAGACAAATCATTGACACAGAACCCAGTGCTACCATTGCTACCACCAAGCTCCAGCCAGAGGAAGGAAAGTTCCTTTTTCATTCACAGATGTGGGTGAAGGGTACCCCATTGCACTTCATAGTTGATAGTGGTAGCCAGAAGAACCTCATATTAGCATAGGTAGTCAAGAGAATCAACTTGTCAACAACGCCGCACCCATAACCCTACACGATCAGATGGCTCCGCCAAGGAAGCGACATATGCATCAACCAACAATGTCGCATGTCATACGACATCAAGCCCTTCAAAGATGAGGTATTGTGTGATGTTGGACCTCTCAAAGTTTTTAATGTTCTTTTGGGAAAACCATATTTATAGAAACGCCATGTTGTATATGAGTCTAGGCCTCGCAGTTTTATTATTAATTTGAATAAGAAATTGTACAAGATACCCGAGGTAGTCTCACCTAGTGATATTTCCTTGATATTTACCAAGAAATGAAGGAAGGTCATATCTCAGATGGGGAATTTTTTCTTCTTCGTGATTTTCTCTTAGAATGAACGGAAGCTCGCAGCCAGATGCGGGGTCTTTGTAGCCGGCCTCTCCACACAACAGAAGCAAGTGGATAAGGTCATGAAAGAATACTTAGATATTTCTCCTCACCTACCGGGGTACCTCTACACTGTCAGGTCAAGCACCCCATTGATATGACCCCCGATGCACTGATGCCCAATGGGCCAGTCTACTTCCATTGTTTATTAGAGAATGAGGAGATCAAGAAACATATCCAAGAACTTCTCCACAAGGGGCACATCCATCCCAATTCATCACCTTGTGGGATCCCAATCATGCTGGTACAGAAGAAAGATGGAACCTGGCGACTATGCATTGATTATCGAGCCGTGAATAAAATCAAAGTCAAAAACTGGTACCTAATTCCATGAATCAACGACCTCCTTGATCATCTCATGAGGGACAAATACTTTAGTAATATTGATCTGAATTCTGGCTATCACCAGGTCCTAATAGAAAAAATATATGCATGAAAGACCACCTTCATGAGGATGGTGGACGATATCCTGAGACCATTCACGAATATTTTTTTAGTGGTGTATCTATATAACATTCTCATTTACAACAAGACTTGGGCAGGACACTTGCAGCATATTCAACAGGTTCTTCACACCCTGCGGTAGCACAAGCTATACGTTGAATTGGAGAAATGATCCTTCAGCATGGACAAGTTCTACTACCTGGGATACATCATTGATTAGCATGGTGTACATGTGGATCCATCCAGGATGAAGTCATCCATGACTAGCCAGCCCCAACCACACTTACTAAGCTTTAGAGATTCTTGGGCCTTGCCAATTTCTACCACAGGTTCATGTTGGGATTCTCCCATATTGCATGGGCCCTCAACCAAGTAGCTAGGGGTGGTGATAAGGATAAATTTGTGTGGGGTCGGTCTCGAAACCAAGCGTTTGATTATTTGAAGCCACAGGTTTGTGTTTGGATTCTCCCATATTGCATGGGCCCTCAACCAAGTAACTAGGGGTGGTGGTAAGGATACATTTGTGTGGGATTAGTCCTAACAACAAGCGTTTTATGACTTGAAGCAGATCTTGTGCTCAGCCCCAGTACGTTCACTACCAGACCTGCAACATCCCTTTGAGATAGAGAAATATGCTTCAGACTATGTTTTGGGAGCCATTCTCTCTCAACACGACCACCACGTGGTCTATCATAGTGAGACACTATCAGATGTTGTCCGTAAGTACCTTAGTTACAAAAAATAAATGTACTCCATTGTGAAATCCTACCACCAGTGGAGACATTACATTCTTGTGAAGGAGACAATCATCCAAACTAAACATAATCCATTGCATTTCATGCAGACACAATGAAAATTGCATAATGACCACCATCAGAAGTGTTCCACATACTTGCAACAATTCCACCTCAAAATCAAGTATTAAAAAGGAAGCACCGACTGCATCATTGATTGCCTCAGCAGACCACCAGTCGCGACACTCACCATGGTTATAGAATCTTGTAGCCATGAGACCTCTGGATGGCCCCAACTCTGTGAGACAGACCTAGATTTCGTCACCACTTACCAAATGTTGGGCACAAACATAGTTGTCACTAATTTCCATCTTCAGGATGGGCTACTATGTCATATGAGCCATATTTTCGTTCCATCAAGAGAGCGAGAAAAGATGATTTGGGAATCCCACTACAATCAAGTGGCATGACACTTTTTCATTGAAAATATAGTGGCAATGTTGTAGAAACATTTATGTTGGACGAAACTTCGACAGGAGGTCAACAAGTATATTAGGTCCTACATTGCCTGTGTTATTGCCAAACCAACCACTAAGAAATAGGACATGTAATCCCCTCTGCCTACTCCTTATAGGCCATGGGAATCCATCTCAATGGAATACATGGCAGGTCTCGCATCCACCAAGTAGGGAAATCACTGTATTTTTGTGGTTGTTGATCGCTTTTCTAAGATGGCGATTTTGGCTTCCTGCAAGAAGAGCATCACGGCAAAGGCCATTGCCAAGCTCTTCTTTGAACGAGTTTGGGTACATTTTGGATTCCCACAAACCATTTTCTTAGATCGGGAAAGTTGATTTCTTAGCACATTCTGGTCGAGCCTCTAGTCATTGCTCAACACCAGGATCACCAAATCCATGGCCTTCCAACCCCAGATAGATGGCCAAATTGAGATTGTAAATCGAATGATCGTGCATATCCCGTGCATGTATAATTCCAAGAACCCTCGCACATGGGATGAGAGTCTTCCCTATGTCCAACATAGCTACAAATGAGCCTTGAATATCTCAACCGACCACATCCCCTTTCAGGTGGGGTTGGGATTCCAACCATTGGGTCCCATAGATGTTGCACTACCCCTTGTGGTCACCTCGACCAACTCATTTCCTGCTCCAACTGAAGCTGAAAAAGCCACCTGGTTCATTTAGAGGATCCATCAAATCTGCCAATAGGTTCAGGATATCCTACAAAAGTCCAATGACAATTACAATCAATGCCATGATCAACACCGGGTGCCACATAAGTTTCAGGTGGGTGACAAAGTTTGGTTGCACTTGTAGAAAGAACACCTTACAGGACCCCATCGAAATATTCTCCCACTCTGTTATGGGCCGTACACCATCACCAATGTTGTGGGTGATAATGATTTTGAGCTCAACATTCCTCCTTTCCTTGGCCTGCACCCAGTGTTCAATGTGGATCTCCTTTGACCTTATTTCCCACCATTATTGGACACCTCAGAGGTAGAAAAACAACTGACACCAACATATATCAACCTTGAATGCATACAAAAGGAATCCACTAATAATATTGTGGAAAAATAGGTCAAGGTCACTCACCAACAAAGGATCCAACTTTATCGAGTTGTCAAAGCAGGGCAGCTCCTGCACCAAGGAAAGTGGCTCACTCGGGGCCAAATTCAACATAAATTTCCTCATCTGATGGGGGAACTCAATGAAATGGAGACCATTTCTTCCTAATGGGGGAGGATTGATCCATATGGGTTTTTGTGGCCTCCCACCTATTCCAACTTTCTAATTTTGGCAGTTTTCCAGTTTGGCAGTTTTTTCCTAGTTTCTGGGTCCCTGACTTCCGGGGCCGTTTTGAGGCCCTAAACACCGTTTTTATGATTTCCATAGTAATATTGTAGACCGAGTCAGAATCTAACAACAACATGTGTATTCCTCGGATGTACCTTTCCAACGAGCTATCATGTGCCTAAAACAAAGATCGTATGAAAAAGTTACAACCCCGGGAAGTTGATGTACTAACTTACCTAAACAGGGCACACATGACTTTTGGTGCTTCATCTCCTAGGGTTAGGTTTTTGGATGTCTAGGGTTTTTGACATTCCTGATTATTGTAAAAATGCCTTCATAGACTCATTGTAATAATATTTCTGATAATGAGCGCAACTGTTACATCTCTTCTCAGAGATAAGCCACCACCATTCTATCAATCTTGTTTTCCGTTGCATTTTACATTTTCAACTTATTTCCCTATTGAATAGAAACCATTTTTTCTATATATATGTTATTTTGTGTTAATAATATTTTGATAATAATCTATATTCATTTCTTTCTTCTCATAAAATCCAGATCAGTGTCAGAGAACATAGGGAGTTGGAGCTTCCTTCAGGTTGGAGCATGAGAATCAAGGTGTTTTAGCCTCCTTCTGGTTGGTGCTGGAGAACACAGGGATTTGGAGCTTCCTTCAGGTTGGAGCCTGAGAATCAAGGTGTTGTAGCCTCCTAGTTGGATCCAAATAATTCAGGGAGTTGTAGCTTCCTTCAAGTTGGATCTTGTAAATAGGTGGTCATAGCCTCCTTCCAGCTCTAGATGGAGAATTGGGAAATTGGTGCTTCCAATGAATGCATTCTTCGATATATAGGAAATCATTCTGTGGTTTTCTCCCATTTGGGTTTCCACGTAAACTTTGGTGCATTGTGTATTTTATGTGATGTTGATTATGTTTATATGCTCGTGATATATTGAATTCAATCATAGGTGATACATTGATGATATACTACTGATAAAGTTGAAGTTTATATATTGTGGTTAAAAGTGGTAAAAAATCTCATACTAATTGACCCTCCCCTCTGATTATTCCAATAAGAAGGAGGGAGAATAACCCTCTTAACCCAATTTTGTAATAAAAAAGAGGCAATTAAGTAGACAACATTTGTGAATTAATGATTTGATTGATTGTATTAGTTAGAGTCTTTAGCATCACATGGTTGGGTAAAACACAAAAAGTCAAGACTTGCAACCATATTATTGGGTGTTAAATATGAAAAAGAGGTTGATAAAAAATGAGTTATTAAAAAAATTAGTGGAGACACTCTCCTTGTTGGAGAAATTTATATTTTTGGCACACTAGTTTAGTGGGAGTTAACTGACTAGTTCTATTTTGGACTTTCTAATCTTATACCATCACTATTATGCATGCATTCCTAATTATAGGATGTCATTGCCTATATGAGTGAAGATCACTCACTCATTGATAAGATAATAACATGCATTGATTCTCATTCTTCATTGTGTATCTCTCTTCCTTTTCTTGATAAGATTTGTTTGTGTATGCTTTAGCTAGATCTTCTGTGCAAGTTTCCATGAAAAAATGACATGGTATCAGAGCTACATTTCTTGGAGCAAGCTAGACAAGCCAAAGAATAAGGAAAATCATAGTTTCAGCGAGCTAAATTTGTGGTCGTACCTTTCATTAGTGATTTCTCCAAAAATATTAACATTTTGAGGAAACGGTTATCGTAGGAATTAAATCGACCCATTCTATAAGTGATTTTCAACCCTTTGGCGAGATTCTTCGCCATTTTCTCAGAAAGTAAGCCGAAAGATAGCCTCTTGAAACTGATACAAATCCATGGTGAAACTTCTTGAGTTAATCTCCCAAAATATTACGTTTTTGAGGAAACGTCTTGCATGAGAAGTAAATCAACCCATTATGCAAGTGGGTTTTAAATCTTTTGGCGATATTCCTCACCGTTTTCTCAGAAAGTAAGTTGGAAGACCGTCTCCTGAAACTGATACAAATTTTCACTTAAAGTGCCCTTTCTGCCATGATTTCTTAATTTTTCACTTGCAGATTGAGAGTAAATTTTTAGGGGTTCTTAGAAACAATGGGAGAGATGGATAGGAAAACTATTATACAATCAAACTTGGTGGTAATCCTCACACCATACAGTTATTTTGATTGGAATCCCAAGGCATAATTCCAACTCAGAAGGAAAGGACTGTATAATTTGACGATGGCGACATAAATAGAACCTACATTAGCAATTGATAAGATGAGATGGACGAACCATAAGGATGAGGCCACATGAATACTTCTTGAGTTAATATCCATTGATATATGGTTTCATGTTGTCACATGCAAGGCTCCAAATGATATCTCTACCACCTTGGAAGGACTCTTTGAAAAGAAGGATGAGATGTGGGGTCATATGCTTGAGGTAGAGTTGAATACCTTAGACCCTAAAAGTTTTGATAATATACAAGATTTATTTACTAAATTTAAATCTTTGATTTTGAGCTTGGGTGAATGTGGTATTGACAAGTCTACACAAGAGAAACAACTTATTCTAACAATATTGGCCAAGCTAGGACCAAAATACATTGTTTATGTCTCTAATTTCCATTCTGGAAGATGTCTTTTTGGAACAAATTGGAAAATGCCTACGTTGGCTCAGTTCATTGAGTATATTACACAAGAGCGGACAAAACTCATATAGATGGGACTCATGAAGGATACCAAAGCACATGTACTCACCATGCATGATGGAAAAGGGTCATCCAAATAGAACGTGAAGGAGGGATATTCCAAACCCTTTAATGATTCTTCAGGTTCCAAAGACTCTTCAGATTCCAAGAAGAAGAAGAAGGGAAAGTAGTGCACTTACTACAATAAACCAAATCATGAAGAATACATATGCATGAAGAAACAGATTGATCTTATGGCACATTCACTTCAATAGAACAACCCTAGAAACTTCATTCCAGAGGGAGTCAAGAAGAAGAAGGAAGAAGATCATGCTCTTGTTGCAATCAATTCCTCATCTGATTCATGGATTATAGATTCTGGTGCATCCCATCATATGGCAGCGAAAGAGGAAGTTTTCTCTTCATTGAGTCCATGTTCAAGACCCCCTATTCTCATGGGGGATGATACTCCAGTAGTAGTAGCAGGAGAAGGGAGAGTGGAACTCCACAATGGTAGTTTTGAGAATGTTCTACATGATCCAAAGCTTTCTATGAATCTGATCTCAGTTTATCAGATCACTCTGAAAGATAAAAAGGTTGAATTTATATCAAATTTAGTTTTAGTATTTGACATGCATGGCAATTCTATCATTGCAATTGGTGAGGTGGATCACAAGTCAAGGTTGTATAAATTCACTAAGTTTTCTGGTGATGACTCCTCTATTCTACTTACACATAAGGAGAGTACTTTGCATGCACCTCCAGTGAAACATGAATATACTCTTGTGCTTCCATCAGTTTTAGATATCAGAGATGATTCCATACACTCAGATTTTGTACATGGAAATAAGCAGGTAGTACATCCATATAAGAAGCCAACGTCGAAGCTTCAGTAGATGCCCAAGAAGGAACATACCACACTTCATCCAATATGAAACCTTGTAGGGAATCCATTGGATTCGATGAGGAATCGATCTTAGCATGAGGAGTCTTTTCATGTATTTTCAGATTTAGAACCTGCGATTCCCATGCATTGCTATATGGTTCAATATACTGATCCGCAGACCTACAATAAGGATGTGGGAAATCAATTATGGAAAGAAGCCATGCAAGGGGAACATGACTCTCTCCTAGAGAATTATACTTGGGATCTGGTGCAGATTGATCCATAGGATCAAGAGGTAAAAGGCCTGATAGGTTTCCAGAGGAATTCATTAGATCCATAAATTTTTCTACATCTTCACGATGACTTTCAGTGAGCAGAAGTTTCATACTTTGCAAGAGCATCTTGCAGTGAAGAAAACAATTGCCTAACAACTGTCATTTTCTTCTTTTGATACATTATCTTTTGAGGGGGGGGGTTTGTTCCCACGTGGTTTTCCCTCTTTCCTCATTTTTATTTAGTGTTCATTAGTTGCATTGTACATGAGTACCTAAAATGGCCTAGTATTCGGGACTCATTGTTTACTCCATAGTGATGTTCAGAGGGGGTGTTGGAGAAATTTCTTTTTTCGACACACTAGTTCAGTGGGAGTTAACTAACTAGTTCTATTTTATAATTTCTAATCTTAGACCATTGTAAATGTGTTGAAATTGCACATAATAGATCTAGCTAAACAATGATACACACATTTTCATAGAGAATAGAAGAAAGAAGAAGAAGGAGAGAAAGAATGAAAGAATTATCATTAACCGTTTTCCACACTCAAAGAGTGAATAATTTACAATAGATATAGGATACATGAGTAACTAATGAGCCATAGTGGTGGTATAGAGTGATCTAGACACACACCAATAGTTACGGGAGTGAACTGCCACCTAGTCTAGTCTCTTAGGCAGTTACGGGAGTGAACTGCCACCTAGTCTGAGTTAACTAGTCAACTAGTCTTCAGTTAACTGATTGAAACATAGTGTAGTGAGAAATATATCAAGGAATAAAGGGTAATTCTCCATTCTGGTGATGATCCCAAGGCAAGTTCACATTAGCTGGTGATGATCCCAATGTTGCATGGTGACAAAACCAATGCAGCATCTAAACTCAACTCAACTAGTCAAACTAAAGTGTCAACTGAAAGAGAATATTCTCCAAGAGGAATATTCTCCCCTAAAATATAGGATACTAGATAACGACTAATAAATCAGAAAAACCTTAGGAAAAATAAATCCTAGGTGTGTGTGAAGTAACTGCACACCCCCCCTGAACATCATCACTATGGTGAAAATAAAGAATGGGTCCCGGTAACGAGGCCATGTTAGGTACCCAAATACAAAAGATACACTGAAATAAAGAGAGGAAAGAGGGAAAAACTCATGGGAAAAACCACCCCTCAAGGTACAATGTATGTAAAAAATTAAAATGAGAAGGAACAAAAAGCAGTTTCTAAGCAACCTTGTCCTTCACTCCAAGAAGAACTTGCAACTGTGCAAGTTTGTGTTTGTTGAAGATTTTGTTGAAGATGTAGATGTCTGCATGGATCTGATGAAGTATATGCACCATTGATATGTCCACACATATCCACTTTATCTTCTTGTAATGAAGAATATCCAAATAAATTTTGGATGAAACTTTGAAAACCGTGCGACTGTTTCCAGAAAAATGCTGAAATTTTATTGATTTTAAAATGATCATAACTTTACTTTCCGGACTCCATTTTGGACAATTTTTTTTTTTTGAAATTGGATATTTTCCCGAGAGGAATTCAAATATCCAATTTGTTTCTGCAAATAGTTATAGGAAAATATCATAATTGAGTCTGATGTGCACGGCTCCTTTTTTGTCTCCTAAGATGCATGCATTGTGCATGGAAAAGTATCTGCATGTGACTCCTGAGATGCATGCCATATATCTTCCACATGAATTTCAAAAAAAAATATTAAATTGAGTAGACATCATCTTCAATTAATGGAATACAAATTTTTGTAGATACTTGTGTAAAAGGCTCTTCAAACTGAGATGATTTATCTTCTAGTGGCTTTTCTACATTCTCTATATTGTCAACATTTTGCATGCATTCTTCCTTATTCCCAAATAAAACCTCCAATCTGCTCCAAAAATCATTTGGAGTGAACTCTTGTCAGTCATCATATACTTGATGGAGAATTTCAGGAGAAATAAATTAGGGGATACATCCTATGGCCATATCTTGTTTATTGAGAAAGTCATTTTTCTCATGGACATAATCAGTCTCTACTTCTATTGCCATATTTATTTGGTACAATCCTCTGCATATGAGCATAAGCATAATTTTTGGCTTCCATTCCAAATAGTTATGAGGAGTGAGAAATATTTCTGGCGAATAATCCATCTTTTTGTTGTCTTCAATCTTTTGTACCTGCAAAAAAAAATTGGTCTAGCTTTTGCTTAGCAGTCCATCGGCTCTGATACCATGTAAATGTGTTGAACCTACACAGAATAGATCTAGCTAAACAATGATACATACATTTGCAGAGAGAATTGGAAAAAGAAGAAGAAGGAGAGAAAGAATGAAAGAATTATCATTAACCGTTTTCCACACTCAAAGAGTGAATAATTTACAATAGATATAGGATACATGAGTAACTAATGAGCCATAATGGTGGTATAGAGTGATCTGGACACACACCAGCAGTTACAGGAATGAACTGCCACCTAGTCTAGTCTCTCAGGTAGTTACAGGAGTGAACTGCCACCTAGTCTGAATTAACTAGTCAACTAGTCTTCAGTTAATTAATTGAAACAGAGTGTAGTGAGGAATATATCAAGGAATCAAGGGTAATGCGCCATTTTGGTGATGATCCCAAGGAAAGTGCACATTAGCTGGTGATGATCCCAATGTTGCACGGTGACAAAACCAATGCAACATCTAAACTCAACTCAACTAGTCAAATTGAAGTGTCAACTGAAAGAGAATATTCTCCAAGAGGAATATTCTCCCCTAAAATATAGGAGACTGGATAATGACTAATTATGACTAATAAACCAGAAAAACCTTAGGAAAAATAAATCCTAGGTGTGTGTGAAGTAACTCCAACAACCATCACTATTATGCATGCATTCCTAATTATAGGATGTTTGCGACATCCCCAAAAATAAAGTATTTTTGAAATTAAAAATTTGTTAGAGAATTATTTCATTTTGGTAAATTTGAATTTGGAATTTTTTTGCCATTTATGGAAATTCCAAATTTCGAATTTAATAAATTGTAATTAATTATTATGATTGTTGGGCAGAGTCCCGATTTGACCCAGCTAACTAGTTGACCATGACACTTGTATGTAAACATAATATTGTTTTATTTATTGCAGGAGGACAAATGGAACAACCATGTTAAATTCAGTTGACCATGACTCCATGAGTGGGGAACATGTTGGAACTACCTCTGGGCTGATTATTACAAGTGGCAAATCAGGGATTTGGCCATTGGCAACCCCTGAAAATCGGGGATTTAGAAAGCTGGGAAAATTCCCAAGGGAGGGAAAAGACCTAGGCAAGAATATGGTTGATAAATAGCATATGTGAGGAGGCAGGACATTGCCTAGTATGCTGGGGAAAAGAGAAGGATAGAGAGTACTTGTTGTTACGAACACTAATTACTGAGTGTGAGGCAAGGAAGAGACTACTTTGAAAGGAAGACATTGCTGAAGAGGAGATTCCAAGTTTTCCCTCATGGATTCATGGTCAAGCTAGGGTGTGAACTTGACAAGTGATTTGGCTGCCCTATTCTACGGTTGGGAGGAACGTGGTTGTTCCCTTTGTGTTCCCACGAACTGGTTCAGATATGTCATTCTTTCCTCCTCTGTTTGCATGATTATATATATTTGGGATACTGTATCTGCTTATACGAAAGTGAAATAATTCCCATGGGTGAAATCTGCTTGTTTGTGAGAAATTTATAACAAATGACCTAATTCTAGAAATGTCCCATGTAATTAAAAATTTAAGCAGAATTATATATGTATCAATGAACTTGAAAGAACAGATCTACTTGATGAGTGAGATTGATGTGGTTGAGATTTTCGGTTTTGATTGAAAAAGCCACAGTGTTGTCAATAGACTGTCAACATTTCAGATCCAAATCAAGATCCATCTTCAGGACAATGAGCCTGGGTTAAGACAAAGGGAAGAGCTGGTATAAATACTGGAAGTGTGGGAAAGTTTTCAGTGTCGGCTAGGTTTAAAGTAGAATTATTTAATAAATTTAACTATTTGCTAAGATTTCTAGGGTTTATTAATTTGTTAATTTAAGGTTATAATAATTTATTATTAATTTAGGGTTTTTTATTTTATCATTATTTAATGTTCTAGGGTTTAGTTAATAGGTAAAAAGTATTAAACTTATTTTAGGGTTAAGGTATTATAATCTAAGGTTAAGGTATAAACTAAATAATTAAAAAGAAGAATTAAATGTTTGTTTATGAGTTTAATATTAGGGTTTCTAAATGTGTTTGTTTTGGGTTATAAGGTAAATAATCGGTTATTATTAATTTAATGTTATGTATTAATGTCTTCATTTAGATTAATAGGTTCTAGGGTTAGGTTATAGGTATTAAGTAATTTATAAGATAATAGGGTTTTCCCTTCTTGTTAATCTATATTCTAAGTGTTTATTACCTTAGGGTTATTTTTTTATATTAATCAATTATGTTCTTAGGTTATTTAAGAGGTTATTAGGTTGTCTTAGAATTATAATTAATTGGGTGGGGTTTTCTTATGAATAAATTAATTTATAATAAGATATGAAAATTACCAATGATTATTGTTGTTTTTTGTGGATCAGGGGGAGCCAATTTTCGCTCAGTTCTAACCCACTGTCTCTGTTAAGGTTACTAGGATGTTTACGGATTTCAATGGCTTCTCTAATATGACGTTTGAAGAGGTGATTCTCTTTGGAGAGGATTTTGGTGTCTTCTAGGCGAACATGGTGTCTTGTTTTAATGGAGTGTTTAGCTAGGGTGGAGGTGTGGATGCGTTCGTTCTTGATGTCATCTCCATGTTCTTTTATCCTAACTTGGAAGGAGCGACCGATTTCACCAATGTAGCATTTACCGCATGAGCACTCAATTTTGTAGATTCCTTTGCCATTGTGAGGGTTTATTAATTTGTAGATTCCTAAGATTTCTAGGGTTTATTAATTTGTTAATTTAAGGTTATAATAATTTATTGTGAGGGTTAAGTTTGTTTAATTTATTCATAAAAAAAACCCTCCCAATTAATTATAATTCTAAGACAACCTAATAACCTCTTAAATAACCTAAGAGCATAATTGATTAATATCAAAAATTAAACCTGAAGTAATAAACACTTAGAATATAGATTAACAAGAAGGGAAAACCCTATTATCTTATAAATTACTTAATACCTATAACCTAACCCTAGAACCTATTAATCTAAATGAAGACATTAATACACAACATTAAATTAATAATAACCGATTATTTACCTTATAACCCAAAACAAACACATTTAGAAACCATAATATTAAACTCATAAACAAACATTTAATTCTTCTTTTTAATTATTTAGTTTATACCTTAACCTTAGATTATAATACCTTAGCCCTAAAATAAATTTAATACTTTTTACCTATTAACTAAACCCTAGAACATTAAATAATGATAAAATAAAAAACCCTAAATTAATAATAAATTATTATAACCTTAAATAAACAAATTAATAAACCCTAGAAATCATAGCAAATAATTTAATTTATTAAATAATTCTACTTTAAACCTAGCCGACACTGAAAACTTTCCCACACTTCTAGTATTTATACCAGCTCTTCCCTTTGTCTTAACCTAGGCTCATTGTCCTGAAGATGGATCCTGATTTGGATCCGAAACGTCGACAGTCTATTGACAACACTGTGGCTTTTCCGATCAAAACCGAAAACAGATCTACTTACTGGTATACATCTAGTTCTGTAATTAAATTGTTTAAGCATAATTATATATGTACAAATGAACCTGAAAGAACAAATCTATTTACCAGTATACATCTAGTTCTGTAATTAAATTGTTTAGGAAGAATTATATATGTATAAATGAACTTGAAAGAACAAATCTATTTACAGGTATACATCCAGTTTTGTAATTAAATTGTTTAGGAAGAATTATATATGTATCAACGAACTAGAAAGAACAGATCTATTTACAGGTATACATCTAGTTCTGTAATTAAATTCCTAGGCATAATTATCTATATAGTTGAACTTGAAAGAACAGAGCTAGTATAAATGTTGTGTATTGGATAGATGAAAGCTAAAAGGATCGAATGGGTAGAAACAAAGGTAGGAAAAATTTCCCCAGTTTAGTGTTACACTTCGATCCATCCTTAGTTTTGTTTTGAAACTGTCTCAAGATCTAAACTCGAATAGAACCATAATGATGAAGTATACGGGAATGACCATAACTAAGGGATAAAAGTCAACCTAAATCTAATTTCGGATGATATAATTCTACGAATTTCCTAGTACAAGAATGAAAGGTTATGTATGCTGGTATCCTACCATAGAAGAGTAAATAATGATTTAGAACTGATATAATATTGGTGCATGACGCAAATAGAATATATACAACATCTTATATATTATTTGAACTATAACTATTGTCTATACAAAGGTAGGATATTTCAACTCGATTCCGTCGAGAGTCTTGCTGAAAGAAACAAAAGTTCTTAAAATTTCATGACTGTAGTATTACTACGCTTTTGGAAAAACAATTGTAAGATTGTAAGAAATCCTTTAGTCTCTTTATTCTTCACAGTTTCCAAAAGAATATTTAGGAAATTACAGAGTGGACCCAATCTATTCTGAAAATGAAATTTTTAGAAGGACAAGAATCGACAAACTCAGAAATCTAGAGATGCAAAACTCTCTTTCTTGAATGATCACTATTGGATAAGTTCGAAAGACAAGAACTGCATTAACGAGAGATTATTCATACAGATAATAGTAAAATCAAGAAATGATGGTTCCTGTAGCTTTCAAATAGAGATTCTTGAGTACATTAATTTGCGGAGGTAACAAACAGAACACTGAGAATAATTTTCTGAAAGCATTTCTTTAAACCAACATGTTCTCTTTGATGATAAGTATAACAGATTAAAGAATTCTCTCTAACAGTAAACTTGGATTTAGTTTCGGCAATTCTAGTATTTAAATAATAGTTTATTTCCCTACACCATGCATGACTGCACCCACTCCCTTAAATGGAACAATAGCAAGAAAAAAAAACCAGGGTTTAACCTTGAGATATCCGATACAAGAAATCGGAGCATGGGAAACATTACTTAATATCAAGAGAACTTTATGAACAGAACCATGGCCTCCATGCTTCGGAATTGAAGATCTAGTTTGAGAACCACTACACGGAACTCGAGTACCTTTTTGCATGATGGGTAGGGGCCGACACCTACACCTTGGGTGGTCATAAGCCCTGCAAGTATTTACCACTGAAAAATATTAGTAAAAATACAGAGTAAGACTTTAAACTTAGATTGAAAGGTAAATTGATAAACACAACTATGTATGGTGGTACTTAACTTAGGAGCCAAATCCTGGAGTCCACCTGTTGTCGTGCCCTATTATATAAATGACTCTGGCTAAGGGGAGGATGGTCCCTCGAACTTCTGATGGGTACCCTCGCAAGAGGAAGAGTCCCATCATTAATACAAAGAATCATATTTATACAATTTTATCAACTACCTTGAAAATAAAATAATAGCAGTGTGAGTTTCAGATTAAATGTTCTTAATAAACCCCTCTTGCGAACAGATCGAAGAGAATAAGGAAAACATCATACACAAAGTCCACAGATTTCTCGCGAAGGGTACTCTAACTTAACGAGAAATAGACACATCATTAATACACTATCAGACTTCAAACAATATGTATCATTTACAGATAAGGACAAGGATGTTAAGGGACAGAATTAACCCCATTGTAAACCTTTACATGGCATAGGAAGGGAATTCTCTGAACTATTTTAAGATATGTTCAACATAGTTACTAACCACAGGGT
Source organism: Picea engelmannii (assembly GCA_009831015.1). Taxonomy (NCBI): domain Eukaryota; kingdom Viridiplantae; phylum Streptophyta; class Pinopsida; order Pinales; family Pinaceae; genus Picea; species Picea engelmannii. The sequence goes on along the minus strand of ML779109.1, from coordinate 357,205 downwards.
CAAACCCAGAAATAATCCCACAAGAACACAATCATCGGACCACAATGTATAACAATAGGTTAAAGAGGTAAAGAGTAGCGACTCAAGGATACAATGGGAAAACCTCATCTACAGCTGGTACCAGAATAGAAATATGTAGGCTTCAAACATTATCACCAGGAGACAAGGGGGCCATTAAAATCAAAATAAGGGTTATAGGATGTAAAAAATTTCATCTTAACCAAACCCCGAACTCTGGTTTCAAAATTTGAGATATGAAAGCTCTCTTGGAAACTTACCAGGAAGTCATTGGATGTTGTCGACTTCACCAAGATTTGACCATAAAGGTGGTATCCCTTCTCTACCAAGGAAGCATAATGCAAAACCCTCCCCTTCAAAGTCACAATGGCAAGAGAGGAACCGTCTAACCCTAAGAGGAGACGAGTACTACTCATAATAAACACTGAAGGTACAAGCCATGTGCTAGGGAAAAGGTGGCACACCAAGATTGGGAAGGGTAGGTGGGAGAGCTATTAGGACTGGCTCTTACAGGACCCTACTTAATCACAGGGACATAACTTTAACTCCTTCTGGAAGATACATCTCTCTCCCTTACCAATGAAGATGCAAAGTTAATAGCAGTCACTTCATGACTGTACAATAGAACTAGCCAGTCGCTAACCTTTTTTGTCCAGTTAGTTACCATTCAGTTACCTCGATCGGTGAGATGAGACTTAATTACAAATTGGCTATGCAGAGAATTGCCTGGGATTGGTCTGGTTTCAAATTTTTAAGTTGGGGAACTAAAAGTGTTATAACCATGACAGAGCCTTAAATAAAATCCATTCAAGTGACTCATACATTGTCAATGATATCATTGACATGTTTCATACTATGTGTTACGTTAAGGGTATAACTTCCGATATACATACAATTAGGTAGGAGTCCTAATATTAATTCTCAATGGTATAAAATTGTACGCAAAATCTAAAGAGCCCGATATTAACAAGGAATTTAGAACTCGAATCCTAATGTACTCAAATCCTAATATAGGTGGATATACATATTGTATTAGTATCTATGTAATAATATATGAGTTGGAGAAGTACTAGAAATCGTTGGGAGCCTCTATTACAAGTTGTTAAGTTAGACTAGCATAAGGTTTTACTCTTATTACGAGTAGTTTATCAATCTTTAATCAGAGAAAAAATTTAAGTATCTTTTCTACGATTTTATTAAATGAAAAACTGGGGATTAATGTACCAAAAGAAAAAATAAACTTGTTATGTCAAATTGGAGGTACATTACAATGTCATTGCCTATATGAGTGAATATCACTCACTCATTGATAAGATAATAATATGCATTGATTCTCATTCTTCATTGTGTATCTCTCTTCCTTTTCTTGATAAGTTTTGTTTGTGTATGCTTTAGCTAGATCTCCTGTGTAGGTTTTCATGAAACATTGACACTCCTCATTTGGGGATAAATGAATCATTAAGGGCTCTCTCCATATGAATTTTTAAACTTGAACTATTGAAGGAGGGAGAATAACCCTCTTAACTCAGTTGTGCTAAAAATGAGGCAATCATGTAGACAACATCCATCAATTAAGGATTTGATGGATTGGATAAGTTAGATTCTTTAAAATCACGTGGTTTGGAAAAACACTAAAACTCAAGACATACAACTAGATTATTGGGTGCTAAATATGGAAAAGAGGTTGACAAACAAAAAGTTATTAAAAAACCTAGTTGAGACACTCTCCTAATTTGGAACTAGGTGAATAATTAAAGGCACTCTCGAAATGAACTTTTAAACTTGAACTACTGAAGGAGGGAGAATAATCCTCTTAATTCCACTATTCTAAAAATGAGGCAAATAAGTAGACAACATCTTTCAATCAAGGATTTGATTAGTTAGAGTCTTTAGAACCATGTGGTTTGGTAAAGCACAAACATTCAAGTCATATAACTATATTATCGGGTGTTAAATATGGAAAAGAGGTTGATAAACAACGAGTTATTTAAAAACATAGATGAGGAACTCTCATCATTTGGAAATAGGTGAGTAATTAAGGGCACTCTCCAAATGAATTTTGAAACTTGAACTAGTGAAGGAGGGAGAATAACCTTCTTAACTTATTTGTGATAAACAAGAGGTAATCAAGTAGACAACATTCATCAATCAAGGATCTGATTGATTGGATAAATTAGAGCCTTTAGCTTCATTTTAGTATTTATATAGAATGAGAAGGTAGACATGCCCCCTACATTTTATTCTATTTTCTATTTTTCTTTTGAAAACTAGCTCGAATTTTGTTGAAGAGACATAGTTTTTTCCTCTTTGTTATGTGGCATTTTCTGAACATGAGGAACAATATTTAACCATTTTTTGTTTCTCTAAGTGTTTTCAAGATTCCAAGAGATTTCTTGGGTAGGCCCCACTTAAGGGGAGGTCATGGAAATCCTCTCATCATTTCATCATTGTCATTAGTATTTTTTTCATTGAGTTTATTTAGACTTCTATAGAGTAGAGTATTTACTTTTGTCAACTCTATAATTTCCTTCGCAACAACACTCTTATTTTCATGCATTTCTATCATTTCCCTTATTTCTTTAAATTATAATGATTGGTACTTAGGAATGTAGACCTTGTGAGTATATGATTATGATGATTAATGCCATGATTACTAGTTTACTCTGGTATATGCACAATGGTTATCGATTCCAAGGAGCCTCCTCACTTTGCTAGCTTCTCATGCACTAGGAAGTGGTCCTGCCTTTGTTTCACTTCTAGCAAATTAAAAGAAGAGATGAAAGCTAAAACCATTACCTTATTCCATGGGAGGTGAAGTGAGATGAAATTACCACATTTTTGCATTCATTTTTATACAACATCCAATTAGAAATATTGGATTAGATTAGGCTTTTGCATTTTGCATATATATTACATAACACCTTGTAAGTTTTCACAATCCTTGGGTTGACAATTTGAAGTAAGCCACAAAGTTCAATATATATGTTGTAATTTGTAGCCCAACACAACTCATAAGGAAATAATAATAGGTGTTGTTGCATCGAGAACTTAAACAATATGATTTATGTCAATGATGACTAAAGTATTAGGCATCATGAAAAAACACTAATTCAACATAAAAAAAATCAAGGTTCAATTAGACGAATAATACAAACTTGATTGTTGGGATATTTTTTTCTAGGAGTGTATTGACATACACTTCCAAATAGTGTCATGTTTAAGGGGCCATATTTTTGGGCTTTGATTATTGTGTTTTACCAAATGAAAATGATTCCCAATGAAGTCATATATCAAGAGGCATGCCCAACCCACATGCCAATCATATAACAAATGTTACTCAAGTTCAAATGTTTCAAAAATTGTGAAGGATCAACAATGATAACAATATTGCCTTTAGCTCATTTGTGAAGCTTAAACCATGGTAGATCAGGCCCCTTTCTATTCTTATCAAATGTTGTTGTCATTACTATGTGGAATTTTAATTGTATTATGAGAAATTCCTAGTTGGTAAACAACAATGGATACATAAACTCCTCTTTCCATTGTTTGTGAATTTATTTCCAAGGTATTATTCCAACAAGACACGATGAATTATTTTCTAAAAAAAATGTGTTGGTGGAGAAAAATGCAAACACTATTATAGTTTTTCACTCTTAAACACTAAGTATCCCATTGATCTTAGTAATTCTTGATTTTAGAGATTATTGCAAAGTGGAATAGTAGATTTAGTTGCAACCTCAAAATATATTTATTTGATTGAAGATGATATTCTAGTGATAGTCATCATCAAGATGTTTAAAGATCAAATTTATAAATATATCAAGGTCTCTCAGATAACCCCATGCCAAGACATGAAGACTTATATTATGTTTTTTGTAATATTACCCCCCACACCCACACCCACCCCCACCCTCACCCTCATATATATATATATGGGGGTGGGGTGTAATATTAGAGAAAACATATTATTATGTTTTCTCTAATATTACCTCCCATCCCCCCCCTCATATATATATATATATATATATATATATATATATATATATATATATATATGTATATGTATGTATGTGGGTGGGGGGGTAATATTAGAGAAAACATATTATTATGTTTTCTCCAATATTATCCCCCACTCCCCCACCCTCATATATGAGAAAACACACACACAGACACATTTAATATTTAAAATAAGTAATAATAATAATAATATTAAATGTTAGCTAAATATATATACAAAAAGAAATTAAAAAATCTGTCTATATTTATATATATGAGAATTTTTTTATAAAATTGTAACAACTGTGTATGTTTGTTTTTGGTTTGCTAGCGTGTCCATGTTATGACCCAAGGAGAGGAATATATAAGGTTAAATATATATGTTATGACCCCAAAGGGGGGGCATATATGGGGCTAAAGGTACATGTAACGTGTAAATACATATGTAATAGGGTTGGCCTAATAGTAAAGGGGCCTCACATGTAGGTTTGAATAGGTATACATAGAGAGATCATGTATTCATTATTGAGGGGATGTGAATTGTGATGTATGAATGTATTTGGTTATGTGGATGAGGTTCTCTCATTATATGAGGAGTTATTGTGTAACTTATCTCTCTTATCTATATTAGAGTTGTGCTCCATGCTCACATTCATGTACATGGTATGTACTTCTATTATGTTATGATATTTTAAGCATTTGGTACATAGCATTTGGTATCATAGCATCGATCCTAGGGTTTTTCTTCTTCAAGAGAGTCATCTTAACATTTTCTCTATAAATGTTTTTCTGGGATGCTTCAGATAGAGAAACTTAAAGGTTTCTATAATACATATCGTTATACTTTCAGAGATATACCCTAAGGAAGATAGGGTTTTTGACTAGTCCTATAACTAGTCTCCAACATGTGTTTCAGGAAAAACAATCATTTCTTCTTCAGTGAGGATGTCAATTCAGTGACACTAGTTGAATTTGAAAGAGGATAGTACATAGTACTTCGGGTACAATTTTTAAAACCAGGAATTAAATATTGGACATGTGACATTATGTACAAGTGCGCTCTCTAGAAAAGGCCAAAAATTAGCAAGGTTTTGGAAAGTTAACATAACTTTCACTTGGAACATCAAATTTTTGTCAGACCTGTGGAATTGGATAGAATACATATTAGAGTAGTAAAGGACAAAATTTCAAACTCAGAGGGGATGAAATTTCATAAATACATAATAAGGAAGGTCAACCAAAAGGATAGACTCCAAATCAGGGTTTCAAATGTATGTTCACTTTAAACCATCATATCCTTTGATTGGGATGTTTGATTGAGCTAAGTCAAATTCCATTCAAAAGAAAAAAAAAAAAAAGAATATTATTGTGGAACAAGGATTATAACTATTTCATATCATTATTCCTAATATATTTAGGTTGTAAGTTGAGGGTTTGAGTTAGACCTCAATTAAGAATCAATGACAATGCCTAATTTAAGAGGAGATGAAGATAAATATGAAATCAATCCTAGGGAATGGTTGAGGATGATAAAGAAAAATGATTTGAAACTTTTTATGAAAATAATTTTCTTGAATGGTGAAGCTTTCCAGTGGTGGGATATCCTTGATAATGGTACTAAACTCTCCCCCACATGGGAAATTTTTGAAATCCTCTTCTCAAATAAATGGATCAAGGATACAAAAAGGGAGGAGATGTATACAATTCAAGAGGATTTAAAAGAAGAGATCAAGAAGAAGGATGATTAGATATCTAAGATACAAGACCTTAATGAAGAACTTGTTAAAGAAGTTCAAAAAATAAAATAGGGAATGAGTAGTAAAGGGAAGTGGGAAAAGGATGAGGCAAGGGAAGAGTTGAAAAATAAAGATGAAGAAATATGTAGATTAAGAAACCATAATAAAAATCTATTGGATGAGGTTAAGAGAATGAAAGAAGAAAATAAGAATGATCAAAATCAATAATAAACAAGGATCTTGGATGAAGAATCTACAAAAACAATTGAAGAGGAAATTTTCAAGAAGGTTGAGGAATCCCTAAATATTGATGAGGTAAAATAAGAAATAAAATCCGGAATTGAAAAATGATGTCAGAATTTGATAAATGGGGTGAAATTGCAGCTTCAAAAGGAGAAGCAAGACAAGATTCAAGAAGGTCACCATAAGATACTTGAAGAAGTTGAACTTTATCTAGAGGTTGTACATGCCAAATATGATGGTATTATCCCCAAGTATAGCATAATCAAAGAGAAAGCAAAGAGGATAGAGGATGACATTGTCTCTGAAAAGAAGATAGATGAAATGTATGTGCAGAGTGAAGGAAAACCGTCAAAGGTCAAACCATATCGACACCCTCATTACCAAGAAATATTTGAAGGAAGACAAGAAGGTTGATATCAACATTTTCAGGGAAAAAGATGGAATACTTATCAATATTCATGGAAAAAGGCATCACAAAACCATTATTCAACAAGATATTATCATAGACCAACATTTACTACAAATTTGAGAAGCTTCAACAACAATACATGGAATCAAGGGAAAGAAAATTATGCAACAACTAGCCACCAAGGATTACAACTAAAAATAATTGATTTTAGATGGATGGATCATCATCAATGGAAATAAGAAAGTAGGAAGATAAGAAAATCATATTACTTGGTTTCATCACATGTGAAGCCTTTAATTGCAAATCTTTGAGGACAAAGTTGTTTGAAGGAGGGTACTATGTTATGACCCAAGGGGGGCCATATATAGGGTTAAATGTATATGATATGACCCTAAGGGGAGGATTATATGGGGATAATGTACATGTAATGTGTAAATATATGTGTAATAAGGTTGGTCTAATAGTAAAGGGGCCTCATGTGTAGGTGTGAATAGGTATATATAGAGAGATCATGTATTCATTATTGAGGGGATGCAAATTGTGATGTATGAATGTATTTGGTTATGTGGAGGAGGTTCTCCTATTATTTAAGGATTTATTGTGTAACTTATCTCTCTTATCTATATTAGAGTTGTGCTCCACACTCACATTGGTGTATATGGTGTGTACTTATGTTTTGCTATGATATTTTAAGCATTTGGATCATTATAGTCCATGACTTGCATGACTAGATTTTGGCTAATAAACCATAATCCAGGGACATCTAATCTGTCAAAATCACTCGAGGATCACATCTGCCTGGGCCACACCAACCCTTTGTTGAATAGAGTTTTTAGGTGTCTCCTCACGACTACAATGGGTTTTGACCCTCGATCACCCAACAAATGAAACCCTTCGAAACCAATCATACTAATGACAATTGATGTAATTACCATGTATTTTACATACATTTGTTTGTTTTTTAAACAATATCTTATAAGTTTTATTTTATTATCATAAATTTTGAATAAATGTAATGGTTAATGTACTATGATGTCCTTTAAATCCTTACTTTCCGACCATTTGACCTTGTTTTTTAAACAATATCTTATAAGTTTTATTTTATTATAATAAATTTTGAATAAATGTAGTGGTTAATGTACTATGATGTCCTTTAAATCCTTACTTTCCGACCATTTGACCTTGAAAAAGAAATGAAAGGAGCTTTGATGGAAAATATAAAAGCTAAAGCATCATGTAATATTGGCTTGAGGTCCCTTTGTTTCCAAGTGTTTGACCTTTAAGGAAGAAATGAAAGGACCTTTGATTGAAATAAATAAAAGCTAAGCCATTATGTAGTGGTGGTTGTAGTATTATTTTCAAACACATAAATTTACATCATTGTTATATGGTTGCATCTAGGGTCCACAAATGTCATTCTTTATTCAAACATAAAGACAAATCCACACAAAGACAATTTTCATTCTTGCATCTCGGGTTGTTTTTATGCGTTTGAATATAGAAATGAGGAAAGGAATGTGTAACCAAACGATATGAACTCATAAGATAATGAGGGGCCTATAACGTCATTGGTGTGGAATGAATAAAACATAGTAAATTGAATATAGAAATGAGGAAAGGAATGTGTAACCAAACGATATGAACTCATAAGATAATGAGGGGCCTATAATGTCATTGGTGTGGAATGAATAAAACATAGTAAATTGAAGGTTTTAGATTCTCAAAATCTTTTGAAACTTTATAATCTTTTAAAATTATTGATGTTAAGAAAAATGTAAAAAAATGATTAAGTTTAAGAAAAAATTAAATTAATTATAATGACATGTTACTTTCACTTAAAAGTGATACAAACTAGCACAACATCTAAATAGTTGTTGGTGAATGCCAAAAGGTTGATAAAATGAAAAGAATCCTTAAAAGAATATATTAAATTTTATTATTGATTAATAAATAAACAGTTGAGCTTCATTTATCTGGTGTTAATATTTTAATTCATGTTAATCACTTACGTGGCAATCAATTAGCTATCAAAGTAATTTTTAAATATGATTAGGTAAATGTAAAAAAGTAAACACATAAACAAATGTTTTTATAATAGCTAGGAAGTTAATGATTGAAATCATAGCCATTTATTTTGTGTGACTACTAAGAATATTCCAGCCATATTTAATCATGTCCATAGAAAACTTATTAAACACTAAACCCCTATTAAATCTGCCCATTATCAATAGGTATACGCCTTTCGGTGTAATAATAAATAACAATTAAAATCTGTAAATTTTTAATTCTTAAATTAATTACAATCATATGTAATTGAATAAAGATAAAAATAATAAATTAAAATAAAAATGTGAAAATTCTTACTTTTCACTTTGACATATCTTAAATATATGATATATGGTTAATCGTATATTAAACATTTATGTTAAAATCGAAAATGATTGCACTTTTATTTTTTATCTTTATATTTTATTTATTTACATTTTATTTTTATATTTTGTTTACTATTTTATTTCTTATATTAAACAAATAATAAAATATTAAAATTAATATAGATTCATTTTAACTCAAATTTATCAAGAATTATATCAATGCACAAAATAATGTATATATAAATTCATAATAGTTATTTTTTAAAAGTTATTTTTATTGATATAATAGTGCTTTAAAAAATGAATACACTATTATGTAATATGTAGGTGTTATTTCTTAGGTGATTTTCTTTACAAATTTGTTAATTTTTATTTATTTTTAATTATTATTATGGATAGTTGGAATTACAAGTTTGATTGTTAGAATTATATGTTTTGATTGATGAAATTGCACTGTAGAGTTGTTTCAATGAGAACGAGGGCCTAGAAATCGATCTATAGTGTCAAAATTTGTAAAATTGTAGAATTTCATGATTAAAATCATGAATTTTCATCATTATATTCCATCAAAATAATAGCTGGAGAGGGATGCTTGCTAATGAATAAACTAGTTCCTTTTAAAAAAATCTTAAGTGCATTCTGTTTTGCACGTTTCTTGCATTCTATTTTTCACATTTCTTGCATTCTATTTTTCATATCTCTCAAATTTTATTTCAATTTCTTTATTTTTTCTTCCATAGACATAGTTAAGATTTATATTATGAAAAGGAGGTTGTGACAATGCCAAGAAGCTAGTACAAAAAAAATAACAGGTCTATGCCTTATATTCAAAAAATACACGGGTGAAAGATGTTGACCATAATTTTCAAAAGTCCAAAAAACACCTACTATAACTGTAACATCCCCATTATAATCCCCAATTTGATTAATTCTTATGTAGATATAATATGTGGCTACGGCCCAAGCAATGTAATATGCGAATCATATTTCGATGTTTTAATAACAAAATGTGATGCCAGCTGCTAAGGGACATGGACAAGAGATGGGGGTTGGATTAATCCACAAGAGAGGGGAGTGTCTAGGATAATGGCTAAGAAGGGTCCAAGGGGGAATTACCCATGTGTATGGATTTAACCCGTTTTCCTAAATATGCTATTGTATATGAACCTTCCCCATTTATGATTGAGTGTTTCCAAAGCCAATCATTGAATACATGTAAGAGGGTGGGTGTGAGTGGTCACATCCTGGAGTTATTGGGACATGAGGGTTAAGTACAATCATCTTGGGGAAGAGTGTACTTCAAGAAAGGCAAGTCAAAGGGAGGAAATGCGTAGGAGAATCAGGTGGCAGATGACAATTAGAAAAGTAGGAGAAAGGGGGTTCGAGAAGTTGGTGCATGGGAGCCAAGTAGAGAGAAAGAAAACTGAGTTGGAAATTGATACAACCAGGAGAGTGAACTCATATGCGAGTTGCACTGAAACAACAAGTGGTTGTTGTTGTTTGCTAATAATTTTTCGAGCAACCGTTTCACTTGAGTTACCAACTGAGAGATTCCTAGCTGCCTATGCTAGAGAGACTTTGATAAACAAATGGCTCATTCCTTGGGTTAGACTTGATAAATGGATGGTACATCCCTTGGGTTAACCTTGATAAAAGAATGGCACATTCCCTGGGTTGGAAACATCAAGAAGAAGAGAGGTAGTGGTAAATCTAGATAACTGTAGGAAAATATCAGTTGGGTTGAGAGAGTTATGAGTTGTGAGTGGAATATGAGAGACCACCCTCTTTTGTGGATTACTAGCCCTAGCTTGGGGGTGACTGGATGTTGATATTTGGAACAATTAGTCTACGGTTGGGTGGAACGTCCATCCCAAGTAGTTGGTTGCATGATTCTTGTTTAAGATAAGTGTTTTATCTTGTGATGAGTTATTTACATGTGTTTTTCTTTGCGTCAATCCTATGTGAATAAGAATGACTTATATGTTGTTGTAATGAACGGTTTAGTTGTATCTCATGTCGATTACTAGCATACTTTATATGCATAAGTTTTATGGTTATTATCATAGCTAAATATGTTATAAATTGTAGTTGTAGGCTATAGAAAACAAATAACAACAAATGAATGGCTTTAATTAGTAGAAGCTTTGTGTTATGTGTATTCCAAACATATTTTTACCTAGCTAGAGGCTAGGTACATTACTAAAATGGTATCAAAGCTGATAAAGATAAATTTTTTGCGTGACGTTCCCCAACTTCGACGGCTCGGTATGTTACAAAGTGGTATCAGAGCTCAGTTTTTCAACAATGAGCCTGGATGGGCTAATTAGTAGAACGTAGAAGTGAAAATTAAAGACTATGAAGGAAAAGTATTTGACAGAATGTCAGAAAAAGGATGTCAAAAACTTGTTTGTTGAGTTACGATAGTAAGATCGAGAGAAATTTCATGGGTAATGTGAAGAATTTATACCCTTTGGAAATTTTGAACATAAGTAAATAAAAAAAAAATGGGTATTTCTTCGTACGATGACGTCGGCATGGCGTGGAGTCCACATGTCAACTGACGTGGTAGAAGAAAGACGTGCGCTGCCACAGTGGCAGGTACATGGAGGAAGGAATGTAAAAATGACTAAGTGTTCAAACTTTTAGATGGTCTTATGAAAGAAATGTTATAAGATTGTGAGTCTGTATGTAGTGTACCAATTGCTCTGATACCAATTTGTAGTGTACCAATTCACTACCCAGGTTCACCCAAACCTCTCCATTAAACATTCATTACATGGATGTAAAAACAAATGCATTTAACCAGAATTAAACACACTTAATTCACAGAGTAAAATATATATAAGTTACTGTTACCATTAACAGACCATAGCATGCAACAGTAATTCATTTACACAGCGGAAAACATGATATAAACAGCACAGTCATGTCAAATGTGTTAAAACATAACTCAGATTACTTATCTTTTATCTGTTGTAGCATTCACCAACCAAGTGCAGGCCTTCCACGAAACTCCCAGCCTTAGACCACACTGTTCATCATCTCAACAATAGGTCACCCCCGAGCTGGGACCGAGCTCCACCCCAAGGCAAGGAATCTAGACTCAGGCTGAGGTTACAGGGAAGACAACACATACACATTCCACAGGAAGAAGCTCTCCCAGGAATCTCCCACGCTCACTGCACACAGACCC
>ML779109.1:311014-336089 GCA_009831015.1 Picea engelmannii | reverse complement strand
TCAACACTTAGGCTCCCTGGCCTAACAAAACTCATAAGCCTACCGCTTATTCAAAACTTGGCTCACCAGCCTATAGAACATATTTACAATTCTTTGCATATAACATGATCTGCAACGGGGCTCGGCCTTGGGAACACTACACTGTAAGTCCGCGAGTCCAAAGAAGAAGAAAAATGATTAAGTGTTGAGGCTTTTTGGATGGAATTATGAAATAAAAGTTATAATATTGTGAGTTCGTAAGTCTGCGAGTCCGAAGAAGTGGAAAAATGACTAAGTGTTGAGACTTTCAGATGGACTTATGAAAGAAAATTTATAAGATTGTGAGTTTGTAAGTCTGTAAGTCTGCGAGTTCGAAGAAGCATAAAACTGACTAAGTGTTGAGACTTTTCGTACAAACTTATGAAAGAAAAGTTGTAATATTGTGAGTCCATAAGTCTATGAGTCCGCGAGTCCAAAGAAGGATAAAAATAACTAAGTGTTGAGACCTTTCAGATGGACTTATGAAATACAAGTTACAAGATTATGATTATGTGAGTCTGTGAGTCTAAAGAAGTGGAAAAGTGACTACGTATTGAGACTTCTCAGATGGACTTGTGAAAGAAAAGTTGTAATATCGTGATTCTGTCATCCCATGAGTCCAAATAGATGGAAAAATAATATAAGTGTTGAGACTTTTTGGATGGACTTATGAACGAAAAGTTACAAGTTTATATGTCTCTGAGTCCATGAAGGAAAAATAAACTAAGTGTTGGTGGTGGGTTAATGGAAGGTACAAAGAAGAATTATGACTTAGGTCCATGATGAATCCATTAAGATATATCAATGGAGGAGAATTCAGGACTTCATATCTCCAGAGATGTTGTAGGCTTGTACAAGAACTTCGAAGGGCTATAACTTTCAAACCATAACTCAATTTTGGGAAAGTTTTCAGTCGTTGGAAAGTTGTTTCTGGGAAGAATGCATCAAGCAAATAAAAATTTGAATTAGTGCATTGTGTCCTTTAGAAATTAATGAATAAGTAACATGTATTCTCATTAGTAATTTTTTTTATAATATGCATGTTCTAACAACAATTATTACATGCACATTTCTTGCTTAATTAGAAGTACAGAAATGGATTTTAGTTCCTATATGAGGATTGGAGTTATGGAAGATTCTCAAAGATATTAAAACCATGAGGAAGAGTTCATAGGTATGCATATCAACATGGGGAATGTTGAGACATAGTCAAATGGAAGAATAGATAGGAAATATCTTGTCACTATGAGAAGTTTGCATAGGGAAGTGTAGAGTTACATGATTGATAATAAAAGGATTATAAAGGCTCAAGAAGAGATACTTTAGAGCTTAAATATGTTTCATAAGAAAGTTAACAAATATTTTGGCACCAATCCAACAACTAGTGCTAGAAAAGTATCAAAATCAAGATCCCATAGAAAAAGGGATGATCAGGGAAATGATAGACATTCAATAAGTATGAGCAGGAGCCATCATTCTCCAAGGCAGTCCACTAGGAGAAATCATGCAAGCTCAAGGCTAGGGAGAAACCCAAGTGTGTCTCTTTTTCAGAGGAAAAAAAGAAGGCCCGAGGTACACATATTACAAGGTTAACTTAGGAAAATAAAGCCACCTACTTTTAATGGTGAGAATAGGAAAGGAGAAGAGGCAGAGGCTTGGCTATTAGAAATGAAGAAATATTTCTAGCTACATGACTACCCATCCCGGGTAGCAGCTAGGATTTCTACCTACCACTTGCAAGGAAAGGAAGCCATGTGGTGGGATCAAATTAAGAAAGACAAGAACCTCAATAAGAAGAGAATCTCACGGAGACAATTCGAAGGATACTTCCAAGAGGAATATTTTTCTGAGCATTAATATGAGAGAAAGATGAAATAGTTCTTTTAATTCAAGTTGGGAACCATGACAATGGAGGAATATGAGAAGTGGTTATTTGAATTGTTGAAGTATGTCGACTTCATCAAGGATGAGAAGGTTAAAATACAAAGGTTTCTAAGTGGCTTACCCTCCTTCTATAGTGACAAGATTAAAAATTATAACCCCAATACCTTGGGAGAAACTATAGGGAAAGAAGGGCACCTCTATGAGAAAAGAAAAGGAAGGCCAGTGTTCCAAAAGACTTGGAATGACAGGATGAAAGAGAAAAAGGATCAAATGCAGAAAGGTTTTAAGCCACCCTTTTTCAAAAATAACTCGCAAGCAAGTTAGCAAGTTCTGATAGCCCAAAATGATCAAAAGAATGCAAATTCATTTGGAAAAAGGCCAAGGAAAAAACCTGTTCAATGTTGGGGATGTAAAGGGAAACTTATATAGGGTTTTTACCTCATAAAGGAGAAAGAATGAGGACTATACACAACATTCAGGAGGCTAAAACAACATAAGACATAGGAGAAAGTATTCCAGGGATTTATGCATCCTTGGACATCAAGCATCCATAATATCAATCCCCCACAATCGAAGTGGAAGGTAAGATTGATAACCATCCCATAGAAATTTTAATTGATTATGGAGCTAGAAATAGTTACACAAATGACAACATTGTTGAAATATTTCACCTACAAAGAAGTAAGAATAAGAAATCTTGGTTAGTTCAGTTAGCCATGGGGGCTAAGAGAAAGATCAATGAGTTGGTTAAATATTTCCAAATAAACATGAATGGACTAAAATCTAAGGTAGATGTAAACATCATACCATTGGGTTCGTATGAATGTCTAATAGGAATGGATTGGTTGGAAATGATTCATGTTGTCCTAGACTGTTACAACAAGACTATCACATGTCTCGATGAGGAAGGGAAACAAGGAAAGATTCAAGGAATTCCAAGAGCTGTAGCTGTTAGAGAGATTTCAGCCATGTAGTTGAAGAAGAGCTTCAGGAATGGATGCCAGGTGTTTTCATCCCATGTGGAGGAGGAAACCAAAGATAAATTTAAAATCATTGAAGACCATCTGGTCTTAATGGATTTTGAAGATGTTTTTAGGGAAATCCAAGCATTTCCACCAAAGAGAGACATTGATTTCTCTATCGAATTGGTGCTAGGAGCTTCCCTAGTGTCTAATACACCATATAGAATGGGTACACTAGAATTGAAGGAGCTGCAGATGAAGCTTGAAGAATTGTTAGAAAAGGGGTACATATACCCAAGTGTATCACCTTGGAGAGCCTTGGTTCTATTTGTGAAGAAGACAGTGGAACCTTTGTTGTTCTTGATATTAAACTTAAGGCTCAAAGCATAATGCCAAGCATCAGGAATTTAAGGAATGTTTTTTTTTAAGAGTGCTTTTTCTTCCGTTAGTTATGTAAGAATTTAAATCCTCAAATGAAATTAATAGCTGAATAGAACAGAGGTCGTGTTTCATCGTTTGAGTTAATTAATGAAATTGAATGGTGATGGAGAAAATTACAAAACTATTAAACAAACTAAGGCATCAATGACAGAAGAATCTTACCTTGTTTATAGTAGAAGAACGAGTGGAATGCACCCCTGAAAGGATATATGATATAGTGATCTATGTAGCTTGCAAGTCTTGTATTTGTTGATAGCAAATACAAAGGAAAAACTGTTTCCTTATCAAATAACTAAATGAAATATGATTACAATAGATGTTATACTAAATTGCAATCATTCACTTATCAAGGAGTAACATAAAGAAAACTAGAAATATGAAATACAAGAAGAGCACATAACTCAAACTGCACAAAATTTGGAATCCCTGTATGTGCTTGTATTAATACTCACAAATGATGAGTTTTCTTAGTTACAATATGGAAAGAAGAAACACTTGTTCATTCTTCTAAATATGTATTTATACAAAAGGTTCTCAACCCTAAATGGTTGTAATTCTCCTTATTTCTAAAATAGAAAAGGTTACAAAATGTGAAATCTGAAATGCTTCGTCATGTTGGCAAAGGCATTTTTCTTTCCTGTTGTCTAGCTCAAAAATAGATATTCTCTAATCATGATCTATACAGATGATGTGTATAGATTACCTCATTGGTTCTTGGAGGTGATGCCTTTTCCTTGCTCGATACATTTAACACATTTTCTCACAAATTGTACCACCAACCTGGAGGGTTTTGTTAAGTCATTTGCCTCAAAGACATATAGTTTATTTTCTAAATGAGGAAATCTATTTTCCATTCTCCTATCTCCTGAAGCTATAGACTGTAGCTTCAAATTGGGCTTCACTAGCCATCTATTTATCTAAGTAATATCAATCTTCTTTAATTGTAAGATTTCATCCTAAGCCTCTTCCATGTTTGTCTTAATGTTAAGTTGATGCTTCGCTATATCAACCTGTCCTAGTACTTCAGGGATACTATCTTTTCTGAGGCCTAATGACTCTTTATCGAGTGAATGAAAAGCTTATTCACAAGCCTCCTTCACTTATTTAGCCATTCTTTTACTTTCAAGTATGTTAGTTTCCCAGGTCTTCAATATTATATTGCCTTTGATTTGCTCTGAATCAGACAACATGGAAACCATAGATACTTCTTCTCTTGCCGAAGACACAACTGCTTCTTGGAAATTGGTCTGAGCGGCAATAGCCTCTCTCTCCTTTAAACAAATGTTATCTAAGGATTGATTTACCACCTGAAAATGGTTTTGGATAGCTTCCACCTTATTTAAAAGGCTTCGTTGCACTGATTCCAGTTCCTTATGTACATCTAGAGTTTGGGTTTGGAAAGATGATATATCCACTACTTCTTTTTTAGTTAAGATTACCTTTGCTTGAAGTTGCCTGACTAATTCATTGCTTGTCTGTGACTTTTTCTGCATCTCATCAAGACTGGATTTGAGTTGATGGATTTCCTTGTCGATATCACTCTTGACATTCTTTTCCATCGTTTTCAATTGATTTTTCAATTGGCTTATCAGCATATCTTTCTGCTTCAACTTCTCTTTTAGGTTTCTCACTGAAAACTAGTTTTCTATCGCAAAATCTCCTAGCGAGCCTGCAACCTTTGTAACGAAGTCTTCTTCTTCTAGGTCCTGCCCATCTAATAGAACCCTGTTCTTCTTGACAGTCACACCATAACTTTGGTGCATTTCTCTTCTTACTACCACCCTTCTTTTCTTACTGAAGAAGAATTCCGAAGGAGGTATCTCTTCTGCTAAAATAGGTGTAAGGTATCCTATGAATACAACTTGGGCCATCGGTTTCCCTCTACTGAACTATACAGGTGTGACAGATTAGATAGTACTGCCTATCTCAGTGGATGGCTACTTCCTGGATGTGTCAGTTGTTGGTTTACCCGATGTGGACTGTGGCTTTTCTTCTGCCTTGTTTATCAAGGTCTTAGTTTCCTCCAAATTTTCTTAGGCATCATGTCCACTAGATCTCTCTGCTTCTAACCCTTAGGTCTCTATTTTCTATGTAGCCGGAGGCATCGAGGTTTCTCTTTGCAATAATTTGGGGAGGATATTTCTTCGATGCTTCTAGAAGTTATAAAAATTGGCCAATTTATCTGGCGCCAGAGCTTGAACTCGGTTCAAAACCTCTTGATAGGACCTTTCTCCTTAGAATATTTCATCTTGAGGATAATATTCATGTTCATATATTTTCAAGTTGCAGAGGGCCATGTGATTACCTACGATATTTTGCGGATCGTGATTCTTAAATTCGATATTGACCAACTTGATTTATTCTAGGGCCATGGCTTCTACTTTAGAATGGCTAAAGTCCAACAGAGAAAACATAGTTATTTGCATGGGAAAAATGGGACATACCTTCTTTTGTACTGCTTTCAGCTCCTTGCTAATTCCCCCATGCATAGTTTGATGTGCAAGTTCACGACACACCAATCGATCTGGTAAAGAATGAGGCAGAACATGTGGAGGAACCGAACAATTGAAAAACCTAATATAGGAGAAATGCTCTTCAATGTAACACTCTTCTATCTTGCCAATATTTGTCACAATTTTGTCGTAAATCCTGGGAGTTCGGTAGCCATATATAGCGGTATGCATCGACACCACCACCCAGTTTCATATTTCATAGAAAAATTCTTTCTCCTTGTCCTCCCAAAGTATCGAATGATAAATGTGTATGGGTTCAACACTAGTTGGGGTCCAACTCCATCCCATTAGAGGAAAAGGTGTCATAAAACATACGACATCCATGATATAGGACGACATGAAAAATTGGGTCGGTTTCCCCTTGGATTTTAGTGACTGATATCTTGTAATCTCTTTAACCAAACTTTCTGACAATATCTTGGCCCAATCAAAAGACTATCCCTTTGCTACTATGTGCATAGTAGGCACCCACGGTAAAAATAAATGGGCTATGTTTTCCTTCCCGTAGAGTATACACATCATCATTGTTATATACATTATGTGAGGTTCTAGTGCGGAAACTGTGTATATGCCATGGAATTCATCTCTGAACTTTTCAGGGCAAGAGTACCAATCCTTAATTAAATTGGGAAGGTTTTTTCCATATTGGGCACATTCCTTCTTGTCAAAGTCTACTAGGAAATTGGCGTTGTAAATGAAATTTGGTGTTGTAGACAATTTGTACATCACCTATAGATGTTTTGGCCGAAAAGACCCAACTACGACCCTTTGTGAATTAAAGATGGTCCTGGTTTGGATATCCACATTCTCCAGCACCCAACCGATCATATCATTGTAAGGAAGGAGTCTAGGCCTCGTCGATATCTTATGTAACTTGGATTGGGCAACTGTCTTGTATTTGGTAGCTAGGGACTCTATCTCATCATCACCTGAGTTGTTCGGGCAATTGACTAATTCATACTGTAGAATATTGAATACATGCGTCCAGGATTTAACAACGTTTATGCTTCTAGGTGAAGTGTCGGAAATGATATCTGTGTTCTGGCTCGATCCTTCACCAGGCACTTTAGTTTTTTTTCGAGGAGCCATGGTATCAGGCCTCGGAACTATGTTATATGTCATAGGAAATGCACAAAGTTCATTACCTTGAAAACTCACTCCTCAGTAAAAAAACACAAAATTCAATATCCTGTTCCTTTAATTATATTGATTTACCAATACTTCTACTGACAGAGAATTTACTTTCCTTAATGAATAAGATTTAGGCAGTGGTATAAGATCTCATTTGGAATGATTTTTGTAAATCAATTATTAATGTCATTAAATTTCGGGAAAAGCACAGATGAAATTTGAATCCATCCAAGTCATTATTCAACGAAGGATTAATTACATGATAATAATCATTAATGTATCAGTTAATCACACTTATCGTTAAGTAAATTTCAGAGTTTCAGATATCAGGATATCCTATAATGTTTCAAGGTATGACTTTCGAAACACAAAATTGTGATGCGATTAGTTAATTTTAATCATGTTTAACCCTTTTAAATAATTTTGATTAACCTAAGATAGTTTCACAATTTCGGACATCGGGACTTTGATAATTTCTCGAGGCAGCATCCCTGAAACGTGAAATCATGATATGATTAATTAACCGTTAATCATTTTTTTAATCCTTAATTAATTCAGTTTAAATGCTTAAGACAGTTTCGTGATTTCGGATATCAGGATTTTGGAGTTACTACATCTTGAACTGTTTGTATCGCGAAACTCTGAAACCCAACGTTTTGAAAACAACCATTAGTGATTTGACTCTTTAATGAGTAGGCGGCTCCACAACTTTTGAGAGTTTAGGATCGTTCGATTAGGTGAAAGATTTCATCAATGGTGAGGCTCAAGCGAGCATT
The DNA here is from genome assembly GCA_009831015.1 of Picea engelmannii. Lineage (NCBI taxonomy): Eukaryota > Viridiplantae > Streptophyta > Pinopsida > Pinales > Pinaceae > Picea > Picea engelmannii. Next base: position 328,364 of record ML779109.1, on the reverse strand, counting down.
GCTTTTATTTGAACGAGAATGAAATCTATTAAAGTTTAAAGTCTTATAAATATATATGTGTTCCAACAACCTTAATGTCGTGTATTGATTTCAAGAAACTTAATAAGGTTACCATAAAGAATAAGTATCATTTACCCATAATTGATGATTTGTTTGATTAGCTGAAAGGTGAAAGAATATTTTCAAAGATTGACTTGAGATCAAGATATCATCAAGTAAGGATAAGGGAAGAAGACATAAAAAACATATCATTCAGAATAAGATATGGGTATTATGAATTCACGATAGTTCCATTTAGACTATCAAATTCCCTAGCATTTTTTATGTGTCTGATGAATGGAATGTTTAGGGAGTACTTGGACAATTTTGTGATTGTGTTCTTAGATGATATACTCATCTATTCTAAATCATAGTAGGAGAATGAGAAGCATTTAAGAATGGTGTTTCAAGTTTTGAGAGAGCACAGATTATATGCTAAGCTAAGTAAGTGCATATTTTATCAAACAAAGATTCACTTCTTGGGGCATATAATATCAAGAGCAGGGATAGAAGTGGATCCTGAGAGGATAGAGTCCATTAGAGGATGGCCAACGCCAAATAATGTGACAGATGTAACATCATTCATGGGTCTTTCCAGTTATTACCAAAGATTCATAAAAGGTTTTTCAAACATTGCAAGTCCAATCACTTCTTTGCAAAACAAGGGCATGAAGTTCAAATGGACTTCCAAGTATGAAGATATTTTTCAACAGTTGAAAATAATATTGACAAGTTCTCCAATATTGAAGATTGCAGACCCAAACAAAGATTTTGTTGTGTGCAAGGAAGGGCTTGGTTGACTCCTTAGTCAAAAGGATCATGTGGTATGCCATGTGTCCCGAAAGTTAAAAGAGAATGAAAATAATTATGCTACCCATGACTTGGAGTTAGTAGTGATTGTACATGCATTGAAAATGTGGAGGCATTACCTTGTGGGTAAGAAATTCGAGCTAAGGACACACAACTATGGTCTAAAACATTTGTTTGGAAAACCAACACTACATGCTAGGAAAACTAGATGGCTGGAATTTATAAGTGAATATGACTTCGAAATTAAGCACATAAAGGGAAAGGAAAATCAAGTGGCTGATGCACTCAGCAAGAGAGATCATGAAGTGCATATTGCATCCATTAACATGTACATAATAGATTTGAAAGACAAAGTTATTGCAACAACAAATTCAGACCCAAATTATTTAAAACTAAAAGAGACATTACAACAAGGAAATTTTCAACAAAAAATTAATTATTATGAGCTGAAAGAAGATGGAATTCTCATGTACGAAGGTAAGGTGTATGTGTCGAATTCCAGTGAGATGAAAAATCAGTGTTGGAAGAGATGCATAATGTACCATTTTCAAGGCACCTGGGATATCATAAAACAATTGAAACAATAAGAAGCCAATATTTTTGGCTAGGAATGAAGAAATAAGTGGCTAATTAAATATCTAGATGTCTGGAATGCAAAAAAGTAAAGATAGAACATAGATACCCAATATATTTTCTACAACCATTGCCCATTTTGGAATGGAAGTGGGAAATTGTCTCAGTTGATTTTATTACTAAGCCGCCAAAAACAATGAAGCAACATGATTCTATCATAGTGGTGGTGGACAAGCTAACTAAAGCAACACATTTCATTCCAGTAAAGATTACACACAAGGAAACAAATATTGCAAATAATTATATGAGAGAAGTTGCTAGACTAAATGGAGTGCCTAAGGCAATAGTTTCAGACATAGATTCAAATTTTACTTCCAATTTTTGGAAGGGTTTGTTCAAGGGCTTTGAGACAAATTTAAATCTTAGTACAACGTATCATCCAGAGTCATATGGGAAAAAAGAAATGACTAACAAAATAATTGAGGACATGCTTAGAATGTATCTGAAGGATCAACCATCAAAGTGGGGAGATTATATCCATTTAGTTGAATTTTCCTACAACAATGGGTATCAGGCCTCCTTGAAAATGAGTCCATTTGAGGCATTTTATGGTAGGAAATTTAACACCCCAGTGAGTTGGGATAATCCAACAAACATAGAAATTGTTGGGAAAGAATTGATAAAAGTGATGGAAGATCAGATGGAAAGGATTAAGTAGAATTTGAAGGTTTCCCATCGTAGGAAGAAAATTTATGCAGACAAGAATGAAGTTTTCAAAGATTTCAAAGTGGGAGAACATGCATTTTTAAAAGTAAATGAAAAGAGAAGTTTGTTAATATTAGGAAGTTGCCCGAAGTTGGCAACAAGATATTGTGGTCCTTTTGAAATACTAGAAAATATAGGGCTAGTTGCATACACATTATCTTTTCCTATATCCATGAGAGTGCATAATGTATTTCATGTATAATTTCTTAAAAAGTATGTACCTGATGTTAATCATGTCATTGATTGGACTATGATCTAGGTGGAGCACGAAGGGGATTTCTGGGTGGAACCAGTACACATCCCGGACCAGAAATTCAAAGTGACCAAGAACAAATACATAGGGCTAGTAAAGGTTCAATGGAATTAATACAATATTGAAGATGCTACATGGCAGCATGAAGAAAACATGCGGGTGGAATACCCACAAAATTTTGACAATTTTGAAGAAGACAAAATGCAAGACTTTGTTTGAGCAACTAGGGTTCCAAAATCACATCGCAGATTTTTGGCCAACTGTGATGGGGACCTTGAAAAATGAATGTCACCTTCCTTGGGAATATATGATAAATAAATGGTGCCTACCTTGGGTCAACGAGTTGAGAGGAACATGATATTTTGGTTGGAGTTGTTGCTCGAGTTGTTAAATTGCAGAAATTTTATTTCTAGGTACTGTGATGTAAATTTGCATATATGCATATCAACATAGAGTGCACTGAGGACGCTACAAAATTGTATGGGAGGGGGAATGTAACATCCCCATTATATTCCCCAGTTTGATTAATTCTTATGTAGATATAATATGTGGCTATGGCCCAAGCAATGTAATATGCGAATTGTATTTCATTGTTTTAATAATAAAATGTGATGCCAACTACTAAGGGGACATGGACAAGAGATGGGGGTTGAATTAATCCACAAGAGAGGGGAGTGTCTAGGATAATGTCCAATAAGGGTCCAAGGAGGAATTACCCATGTGTATGTATTTAACCCATTTTCCTAAATCTTCTATTGTATATGAACCTTCCCCATTTCTGATTGAGTGTTTTCAAACCCAATCATTGAATGCATGTATGAGGGTGGGTGTGAGTGGTCACATCCTGAATTTATTAGGCACATGAGGGTTAAGTACAATAAGCTTGGGGAAGAGTGTACGTCAAGAAAGGAAATCCAAATGGAGGAAATCCATAGGAGAAGCAGGCGATGAGTGACAACTAGAAAAGTAGGAGAAGGGGGTTCAAGAAGTTGGTACATGGGAGCCAAGCAGAGAGAAAGAAAAAAGAGTTGGAAATTGATACAGCTAGGGAGGAATAATTTTGGAGCGAAACGAGAGCGTAACTAGAGAAAATTGGAGTAGGAGAATTGAAGAGTCCGTTTGTCAGGCCGTAAGAGTGAACTCTTGTGCAAGTTGCACTGAAACAACAAGTGGTTGTTGTTGTTCACTGATAATTTTCCGAGGATCTGTTTCCCTTGCGTTCCCAATTGAGAGATTCCTATCTTTTTGTGCCAAAGATAAATCGATAAAAAATATGGATCATTCCTTGGGTTAGCCTTGATAAACATATGGTACATCTATTGGTTTAACCTTAATAAAATAATGGCACATTCCTTGGGTTGGACAGGTCAAGAGGAAGAGAGATGGTGGAAAATAGGGATAAATGTAGGAAAATATTAGATGGGTTGAGAGAGTTATGAGTTGTTAGTGGACTGTGAGATACCAAACTATTTTGTGGATTACTATCCTCATCTCGAGGGTGACTCACTATTGATATTTGGAACAATTAGTCTACGGTTGGCTGGAACATCCGTCCCAAGCAGCTGGTTACATGATTATTGTTTAAGATAAGTGTTTTATCTTGTACATAGTTATTTACATGTCTTATTGTTGTGCATGAATCCCATGTAAATGAGAATGAATTATATTCTATTGTAATGAATGGTTTAGTTGTATCTCATGTTGATTACTAGCATGTTTAGATGCATAAGTTTTATGGTTATTACCGTAGCTAAATCTGTTATAAATTGTAGTTGTAGGCTATAGAAAATGGATAAAAACAAATAAATGTCTTTAATTAAAAGAAGGTTCGTGTTATGTGTATTCCACACATATATTTACCTAGATGGAGGTTAGGTACGTTACTAAAATGGTACCAAATCTAATAAAGATAAAGCTTTTGCATGACGTTCCCCTGGTTTGATGGCTAGGTACGTTACAATAAATTGCTAGGGATATTATTTAACAAACTGATGTAGTAAACATTGATGGAATATCCAGCAATACTGAGAGGGGGGGGGGGGGGTGAATCAGTATTTCTTACTTTTTCTTTTTTTCTTCGTCCATATTAAGAAAACATATTAATTATTCAATTAAGCAATATATGATGAACAACAAACCCTTATAAACACAAGATTTTATTGTGGAACCCAACAGGGAAAACCACCAACTCTTTTCTCATTAATAAAATGTTCATTTACAAAATTGTTTTCAAGATACAACTTGATGGAGAGACATTCCCCAAGTTTCTTCATCTACAACTGAAGGGATGTTGCCACACCCCATTTACCAGCTACAACTAGAAGGATGCACCCACACCCTCATTCACCAACACCAACTGGTAGGAGGCTTCGACCCTCTGTTTAGTAAGTCACAACTGACAAGGAAGCACCAACTCTCTATGTTCACTAGCACCAGCTGGTAGGAGGCTTTGACCCCCTGTTTAGTCAACTAGAACTAACAAGGAAGCACCAACTCCCCTGCAGGATCCAACCTGCCCTTACACCACCCAAACACCCTTAGTTTATAATGCAATTCATTCTCTTTTGTACTTCACTGAATTTGACTCATACAACCATTGTTGTATTTCTACTTGTCTACTACAACCTTTTCTTGTATGGTCTTTTGTATCATGTACTGGATTGCATAACTGCTGCTCTGTCTTCTTCTGTTCTATATCTTCAATAAGACATTGACATGCACCTTAGAACAAATAGTTCTTCATCTTGGACTCTGCTTCTGTTTTTGATCTTCTAATGTGAACCACAGAGACACTCCCTTCCTTCCTTGGTTACTTCATACCAAGATTCTTGACATCAAATTCTCTCAATACAGCTGGACTCCTTTGCTTCTTTGATCTTCATATATTACATTATGAATCACATATAAAGAGACACTTTGCTTTCAATATATGTTCAAGTATATATATGTGTAAACTTTTGAATACAAAATATTATGACTTTTCATATAAGTCACATGCCTCTTTATTAATTTTTAATAACTACGTAACTCTTTTCACATAAGTCATGTGCCTTTTTATTAATTTTCAATAACTACATAAATCTTCATTTTGGCATTTTCAACATAATTAATATTTGGACAACCATATTAACTAAATCATTTTTATTTGACATTTGCAAATATAATGAGTAAATACCATGGGCTTTTACATACCATGGGAGGATACAACTTTCACTTTTTCATCCATTTTTACCTAACTTCATTTTTAATCCAACCTCACTTTTAATATTAAATCTCCTTTTTAATATTAAACTTTTCATTTTAAAAACTTAAATCTTCTTTAATTTTCTTTTAACCTTCTTTAATTTTATTTTATACTTTCTTCTTTAATCTTCTTTTACTTTTTTATTTTTTTATACTTTTTTATTTTTTTTAAATCTTCTTTAATTTTCTTTTGAACTTCTTAAATTTTCTTTTGTACCTTTTTTTTAATCTTCTTTTAATTTTTTTTTCTTTTCAAATAGGACTTTATTCTTTTTTTTAATGCTTCTGAATCTTTTTCTTTATATAAAATTTTTTCAACATTGGTTAAAATAGTAATTACGATAATATCAAAACTATTTCCTTTCACCTTCACCATTAGTCAAACATGCTCCTTCTGCAATGATAGCATCAAAGACAATGTCTCAATGGTATCAATGGAAACATCTCAATCATGCTTGACCATCACTTTGACAGCAATGACAATATTCCAACAATCTCCCCTTTGTCATTGATGGCAACACACCTATCATAACTCAGTTTGTTAATGCACTTCTTGAATTTTCTCTCCCCCTTTGACATTAATGACAAGAGAATTTATCGACTCCTTGATTTAAGATCCCCTATGACATAGCTTGATAAATTGGATAACTCCCTCTCTGCTTATGCTTCTTCATGGAACTTCTCCCCCTATTTGAATGCTATCTTTTAACTGTCACTTTTGTGATTGAATTTACTTATTCCTTTGATTCTCATATATCTCTTTAAGGCTGCTCCCCATGTCATGGATTCTCTGCCCGAGGATATTATTTCTTCTGATATCTCAGCGATTCACTCCCGCAATGTTTGACCTACTAGACCACAATTAAAGTGAAAATTCCTAGCATGTTGGTAGGATAGAGGATGAATCACGCCACCACTTACTTCCAAGAAATAATGAGTTATAGAATGCAAGTCCTGGACCTCCAAAGTAAACTTCAAAGGAGCACTGCCTCTATCAACCTCTAAATCGATAGTCTTTCCCACATTATCATCCAACAGTGTCTCGAATTTCAAGAAAGGTGTTACAATTTCACCATTCACACTTACAAGTAAATCCCCTCCTCTAATTGCATCTTGTTAGTAGGACCTCCGGGCACCACCGAATCTATTACCAGAATTACCGTCTCTGTAGGAAAAGCCTCTCTCACAAGATCTTCAGTCTCGCGTCGAAACCCTAATCGACGTGCCTCATCAAATCCTTTATGAACAAGGGTCATCTGAAGTGTGACTCGAGGAATATGGAATGCAGTGTTGTTTCACTCGTCCTTGTACTTCTGTAAAATTTTCAGCGCCTTTACCACTTTATCCAGTGAAAGAAAAACTGCAGCACAACTATCTAATATGCCAGCAGCATGCAGTCACTGCTTGCCCAAGAAAGTTAATGACAGGTGAGCCACTCGACCCTACTCTTGTCCCTGAAGCTTCCTGCATAGAAAAGGTATTAAAGTCATTGTATACATTGCTTCCAAATCTAGGGGCATCGTTATTCAATCGGGCCAGGGTCTCGACTATCACTGAAAGATTCTCGCTACTGTGATTACCGACCACCCGGATTTCCAAACCAATAGCATTGGCTTCTGGTGCAAGAGGGATTTCCTCACATTTCATAAACTGAAGCGTTGCTGGATCAAATCTGAAAATCCCAAAATCATGAACATGGTCATGGTAAAGAGGATAAACTGGAATCTCCTCGCGATTGAGGAACATAGCCTGGGAAACAACAGGACCTGGCTGAACGACATGCTTGTTGGTGAGAATAATGCCGTGTTTTTTATCTAAGACAAAACCAGTGGCATTGCCTCTTCGGACAAGCTCTATATAAAAATTCTGAGTGGTAGTGGTTAGAAGAACAACCACGGCCTTAAAAGCCTTGTCAAAATTCTTTTTTCCACTTCTCTCCCATTTATTAATCTGAATGCCTCCTGCATCAACAATATCTGCTCCAGATTGTCAACCCCACGATGTGCTTCTCTTCCCTGTGAAAGAATTTTTCCTTCCTATAGCAGCTATGGCGATGTTCAGCATCCAATGCCTCAGTTTATGATTTTGCACTATCATTTCTTTCAATGTATTGCAGAGATCGCACTGTCATTTATTCACCATTGCTTCGCTAGGATCAAGTTTATTAATCGAACTGTATCGTATCCACTGGACATATTGATCACCCGCCCTGCGTCATCTTCGAATACAAACACCCATCTGTGTATATGAAGTTGGGATCCTGCGAGCTAATAGGTTTGTGTGGAAGTGGTTTTTCACTAACTCCATGATCACTGTTACTTAAAGCTTTAACTTGATTACCAACAACATCAGGATTTTTTTAGTTGAAACATTTAAAACTAGCACAACCACATAATTGTGGCGGATCAACTCCAAAAGGGTGGCGGATCAACTCCGAAAGGATAAGATGAAAAAATCCTTAAAAGAATATATTAAATTTTATTATTGATTAACAAATAAACTGTTTCATTTATCTAGTGTTAATATTTTAATTTCTGTTAATCACTTAGGTGGCAATCAGTTGCGATCAAAGTAATTTTTATATATGATTAGGTAAATGTAAAAAAATAAACACATAAACGGATGTTTTTATAATAGCTAGGAAGTTAATGATTGAAATAACAGCCATTTATTTTGTGCGACTACTAAGAATATTCCAACAATATTTAATCGTGTCCATAGAAAACTTATTAAGCACTAAACCCCTATTTTGTCCAACTTACGTGAATGTGTATCAACAAATATGATTGATAAAATCAAAGCAAAGAAGATATGGGCTGCAACATCCTTCTCCCGCTTGTTTCCGTCAACGCCGCAATTTTCCAGAGTCCTGCAGCGATTATTAGGCTCACCTCTGCTCTTCCGAGATGAAGATTCTACTGGGAACATGAGCCGTTTACATAAACCACAAAGTGTTATCATTGTTGTCGCTGCCGTCCCAGCAGAAGCAGAACTGAACTTTCCATTAAAATCCATCGTTATTTCACTGATCTCCGAAATTTGAACAACACAATTCCGTAAGTAACCCCAATTGCAATTAATATATACACATACTTGTTTAGGTTATGATCAAAGGGGACGAAAAATAGCATGAGTGTGTTCACTATTATTTGGTCATCATGTAGATGAATACAGTTGAATAAATTTGGCTTCTGTAACTAAACACACCAACCACATCACCGAATCATCATCATTGCTGCTGCAAGCAACTGTTCTGTGCCCTGTAATCATCTTCAGGCACAACGGATCTCACCCCAGACCCGATAGCCATACGGTATGATTCAACTCCCATTTCAATGAAACCCCACTAAGCGTAGACACCTTAAGTTTGGGCCATAATCCATTTCGCTTTTTACATCCCAAAGAATTTCCTGCATTATTCACAGACAAATAATTGGCTGCATAATTCGTAGAATATTCAAAGTCTTCTGCCAAATAAATACCATCACCAAAACTATTTCCAGACGATATTAATTTCGTGTTGCTGAAGCATCGCAAGATGTTTCTCAGAATCGAATACCAGTTTTCTCTTCGACTTCCATGAAATCCAAATCTGGAAACTTCGTGATTGTTTCTATAGGTATATATAACCTCCCTCTCAGGAGAATCTTGCACCAGCGTGAATTGATAAAACCGCGAATGCGAATTATCAAGTTTTAGAAGTTTGCCATCATACTCAGATAGAAATACCAAGGACGTTCTGTTGGAGCACAGGATAAATCTAAGAACATTGTAAGGAAACCGCCAGACTTTCTCTCCAAAATATTCGTCTCCATATTTCTACACCTATTTCCCCTTGGTTGTAGACAACCATGATTTCTCTAGTATTGTCTTCAACTCAGCTTCATCTACACATAATCTCATTTTTGAAACTGAAGGAAATGATTTTATAATACTCATCAAAGCACCAATGTTTTTGTTGAGTCTAGGGTTGACTTCAGGATTTGCAGTGTGGTTATTATTTAAGACGTCTGAACACTGACGGATCTCCCTTTCCTCCAAGTCACTTTATCATTGTCAGAGAAATTCCTCTCATCATCATGGTTGTTATTGAAAGCAGATTGTAGCTCCATTTTCCAGTGTGGTGATCAGTTTAGCAATGAGTGTAATATCATCATCATAAGACTCAGAAGGATTCTCATTTGCCATGCTTGACTTCCATCTCTTCAAATTGGATCCAAATTTGAACTAACCATTATTGACATAATCTAAGCTTCCAAGAGATGCTTCAACAGTGCTATAACTGTAACCCTGGTGAATGAAGTATATGGGGCCTGATGACAACTTTTATTATATGGAGACTTCAAAATTGCTTCTTTAGGTGTGCATTAGGTATCACTCTTATTCCTCAAAAATACCACTAAAATAGGATTGGAATATTTTTGAGATAATCATCACTCAATTCTTCTTCTTGTTCTACTGTTGGATATTCATCATCAACATCATTATTATGTGCACTAGAAGCTTCTCTATCCTTGTTTCGAGAACATTCCTTATTAGAAGTTTCATGCTCCAAACTCTTGTTCACTTGTTCAGTCTTTGCTATCCACATCTGTGAGTGTCCTGATTTCTTGATCTTTGTTCTCTGATCATTTATTATTGCAATTTCTTTTTTCTTCCAAGTTTCATTTACTCCTTTTTTTATCTTGTATGATGCACTTCTCTTTGACGGTTTTCTTGAGTTCCAACAGTTATAGGCTTTGTGGCCATATCCACCACAACTATAGCATCTCATAGTGTAACAATGTGCAACAATATGTCCAACATGATTGCAGTTCCAACATCTTATACTATTGTTGAACCTACTGACTTGTTTTCTTCCATGATGCCTACAATCCAAGGCTTTATGATCATATTCATTACAATAAAAACAATAATCGTTAAATACACTCTCATACCTTCTTTGATTCATCAATGAAGGTGTCTCTCTTTGAACTTGCTTTGAGGTGTATGAGTAGCTTCTGGATGTATTCCTTAATCTGATCTTCTAAGTTTTGTAGTGTTGCTTTTATTCTTTGAACATGAAGAACCCGCTTCATACTTGCTTTCCCTTTTTATAAAATAAAGACTTGTGTTAGACCTATCTTCACTCTTTACAAATGAAGGACTTGCATCAGGTTTCTTGATATTACTAATTTCTTCCTTGTTTTAGCCAAGACCGGTTTTTTCAGATGGTGATCTCCGACTATCCACGATCTCATCCAGGATCATGGAGTTGTTCAAGAACTTGATTTGGGTGTCTAACTTCTCAACCTTCTTTCTAAGATTCACAACTTCTACTTCCATCTTATGACAAGATTCTTCCTTTTTGTCCAACTGGTTCTTTACTACCTCTTCTCTCCTTTTGGCTTCTTCAAGTTGGATTTTAAGATTGACATAGTTTTCCCTTAGTTATTTTAGATCTACGAGGTTTTTGCTTGAGACATCATCTTCCTTCTTTTCTTCTTTTGCTTGACTGATTTCATTTTTCAGTCTCTTGATATCCTTTTCTTTCTCTTCTAACTGATTGTCCTACTCATATATTATCTTTTTACTGTCCTTGAGCATTTGCTTTATTTCCAAGATATGATTTTGACTCTTTTCAAGAAATTCTTGAGTGTAGTCATGAAGATAGCTCTAGTATGATTCATTATGGTGATAGAGGTATTCAAAGAGACTCCAATCAACTTTTTCTTTGGCCTTTGATAGTTTTTATTCTTCTTCTTCCATGGGATAGATGCTAAAAGAACATTTTGTTATTGTATTTGAATCTTCTTCTCTACTTGCAAGGGATAATTCAATATCAACATTATTGCAATCGAAAGATTGTGGAGAGTCTTTCCCTTTATTGATGTCCGAGTCTTCTCTTTTGATTTGATACATATTCTTGGGAGGATGAGTAGATTCTTTTGAGGTATCATCACTAGACATGTCATCTTCAATCTCAATCTGAGTAATAGGACTTGATCCTTTAATTATTTGTGCGTGGTCATATCCAAGGCCATATTTGTTCGAGGGAGATCTTTATAGACTGAGAAATTTATTAAGGGCTTCAGTCCCTTTCTTTAATTTTTCAACAGTCTTAAGTTATCCTTTAGTTGTTTACACCTTTGTTTATATTTTCTCAGTTCATCCAAAGAAATTTCAAGCTCAACTTCCATATTGAATTCTACTTCAATGTCTGAGTATTCTTCAAAAGAATCTTCAACACTAGAATTGTTGTAGACTAAACTTTGTTCCGATTGAAATGCTTCATTTGAATTCTCATCTGAGTAGAGGCCTTTTAGTTTTTCCCAGAGTTCTTTTGCAGAGTTAAATTCACCTATATTCTCTTTGATATCATCAGGTAATCAATCAAGGATTTTATTTATTACCATTGAGTTAATTTTCTTGGCTTTCTTTTGAGCTGGAGTGCTTACTCTATTTGGTGGGAAATAATCAGTGATCACTGAATTCCATACATCATGTCCCAATGCCTTCAGATGACTTTCCATTCTTGTACTCCAAAATATGTATTCTTCTTTTCTAAGTATTAGAGTTCCATTCTCATTGTAAATCTTTTGTCCATCCACGTGTGATTAATTTGATCTTCCTTTAAGTTTGTTGGACTGTTCTTAAAGGAACCTTGCTCTAATACTAATTGATGGAATATCCAACAATACTGAGAGGGGGGGAGGGGGGGGGTGAATCAGTATTCCCTACTTTTTCTTTTTATCTTCATCCATATTAAGCACACATATTAATTATTCAATTAAGAAATATATTATGAACAACAAACCCTTATAAACATAAGATTTTATTGTGGAACCCAACATGGAAAACCACCAACTCTTTTCTCATTAATAAAAAGTTATTTTACAAAGTTGTTTTCAAGCTACAACTTGATGGAGAGACATTCCCCAAGTTTCTTCAACTACTACTAAAGGGATGCTACCACACCCCATTTACCAACTACAGCTAGAAGGATGCACCCACACCCTCATTCACCAACACCAACTGGTCGAAGGCTTCGACCCACTGTTTAGTCAGCCACAACTGAAAAGGAAGCACCAACTCCCTCTCTTCACCAGCACCAACTGATAGGAGGCTTCGACCCCCTGTTTAGTCAGCTACAACTAACAAGGAAGCACTAACTCCCCTACAGGCTCCAACCTTCCCTTGCACCACCCAACCACCCTTAGTTTATAATGCAATTCATTCTCTTTTGTACTTCATTGAATTTGACTCATACAACCATTTCTGTATTTCTACTTTTCTACTTCAACCTTTGCTTGTATGGTCTTCTGTATCAAGTACTAGATTGCATAACTATTGCTCTGTCATCTTCTGTTCTTGATCTTCTATAAGGCATTGACAGGCATCTTAGAACAAATAGTTCTTCATCTTGGACTCTACTTTTGTTTTCGATCTTCTAATGTGAACCACAGAGACACTCCCTTCCTTCCTTGGTTACTTCATACCAAGCTTCTCGACATCAAATTCTCTTAATATAGCCAGACTCCTCTGCTTCTTTGATCTTCAGATATTACATTATGAATCACATACAAAGAGACACTTTGCTTTCAATATATGTTCAAGTATATATATGTGTAAAATTTTGAGTACAAAATATTATGACTTTTCACATAAGTCACATGCCTCTTTATTAATTTTCAATAACTACGTAACTCTTTTCGCATAAGTCACGTGCCTTTTTATTAATTTTCAATAACTACGTAACTCTTCATTTCGGCATTTTCAACATAATTAATATTTGGACAACCATATTAACTAAATCATTTTTATTTGACATTTGCAAATATAATGAGTAAATACCATGGGCTTCTAGATACCATGGGAGGATACAACTTTCACTTTTTCATCCATTTTTACCTAACTTCCTTTTTAATCCAACCTCACTTTTAATATTAAAACTCCTTTTTAATATTAAACTTTTCATTTTTAAAACTTAAATCTTCTTTAATTTTCTTTTAACCTTCTTTAATTTTCTTTTATACTTTCTTCTTTAATCTTCTTTTACTTTTTTATCTTTTTATACTTTCTTTTTAAATTTTCTTTTATACTCTTTTTTTTAAATCTTCTTTAATTTTCTTTTGAACTTCTTAATTTTTCTTTTATACTTGTTTTTTAATCTTCTTTTAATTTTTTTTTCTTTTCAAATAGGATTTCATTCTTTTCTTGTAATGATTCTGAATCTTTTTCTTTATATAAAACTTTTTCAACATTGGTTAAAATAGTAATTACGATAATATCAAAACTATTTCCTTTCACCTTCACCATTAGTCAAACATGTTGCTCTTGCAATGATGGCATCAAAGACAATGTCTCAATGGTATCAATGGAAACATCTCAATCATGCTTGACCATCACTTTGACATCAATGACAATATTCCAACAAACATATTAACCCTAAAATACATATTAAGACATAGAAAACAAGAGAGAAATTGAAATCATGGCTTCTTCTGAACGTCTTTGAGATGACTTTTTTTCCATTTTTTTCCTTGTGATCCCTAGAAGTATACTCTTTGATATTTTCATCCAATGGAGTACTGAATTACTTTGAGGATGTCCATGAAGAGTTTGTAACATAAGAAGAGTGGTGTTGTACAAGGGGGTATCAATAGATTATTTGGAATGCCTAGATGTGTCCCCATCCTTCAAATAAGATTTTTAACAAAGTCAACTTTAAGAGTAATCTCCATATTCCTACCATGATGAATACCCATGAAAGCATCTACCTCTTTTTTTCCAAGTCCTTAGGTATACTATGTGTCTCATTGTGTCAATTGCACATGTGTCTCTAGTGGAGCTCATGTCCTGGATTTTCTTTTCAAGCTTATCTTACCAATAATCCCAATTAATGAAAGCATCAATAACATCACAATGAGATTCTCCTTCCTCCTTCATAGAGTCCTTGAGTCCTTTGTTTAGGTGTTTAATTTAACATGATAGACGTTGTTGATGAAAAGGAATGCATGCCCTTATACCAACATTTTTTAATTTTGTTGGGCTAAGGCAAGATAAGAAGGATTATCACCCTAGGTTTAGAGCCTTAACAAAAAAATAAATTAGTCCTCAAGCAACATGTACTTAGGCCTAATGTTGTTTTATATGTTTGGTGTTTTATCAAAGAAAATAAAAGAAAATTATTGTAATATAAATTTATAACAAATTTATGAAATAATCATAAGTCAAATGTGAGACAACATTACACATCAAATGCAAATGTGAGATAAAAAACCAAGAATAATTGTATTGATTCAATTCTTAATTACATCCAAAAAAATTATTTTCATACCCCTGCCTGGGATATGACCAAAGTAAGACTTATAAGTCTAAGGTGGAATATTGCATCACACATAGACCACTGATGTCTTTTAAGAAAAGACCAAGACAAATAAAATTGGATCAACAAGCCACAAATGTACCACTTTCTTGACTCTGCAAAGTAATTCTAACCAACACTGAAAACTGATTCAGGAATCAAATTACAATTAACATACTATCAAAACAAATGACTGAACTTTGGAAGCATGTCAACAATCTATGCTTCACAGTCCTTTTTATTGACACCTTTAGTAAGACCCTACTTTCAACAAGAAGATTCACCCCCTATGTAATTTAGAAATTAATGGAATATAAATGTAATCTCACTTCATAACAAGAACGAACCTTATTAGATTTTGTGCCTCCCCAATCTCCTCTTTGTGCGTCCATCAAGTCGTTCTTTTATTCCTCAAATTGTGGTTTGATTAGTTTCAATTACCTTTAGTTAGATAGTTAACTAACTTTAGTTAAGTGGGATACATTTTTAATAAATAATTATAATAAGGGTTTTATAAATAATGAATAATAGGTGGGGACCCCTAAATAACTTTATTGTTTAATTTTCAATATCCCCTTGTACCTCCATAAACTTATCATGTATGTTATATCATAAAATAAATGCACATCCATTAGCCTCCAAATAAATAATCATGTCATACACAAACTTGTGACTCCCAAAAAAACAATTCAACTATGCCACATATATATATATATATATATATATATATATATATATATATATATATATATATATATATATATATATATATATATATATATACTGTTTGTTGCCCAAAAATAAAATTATGTATATGTCCAACAATAAACTATAAAGAAAGCGTCATTATAAAATAACCATTTAAATTCATATTGTTTTGTGGGAGGATGTCCTCCATTGTCCACTATCCTGAGATGATACCACCTTGTTTTCTATTTTAGATATTTTTCTACCCCGACTAAAAAAGATCATATATTAGACATGGAGATTAGATGAGAGTAAGGATACAACAACAAATAAAACATCAAAAACAATTTTTCATTTAACATAATTTTAGAAGTGGCCCTGACTCGATCAACAATCAAGAGTGCAATCAACTAAGAAGGAATGAGAAGAGTAATTTAAAGTCAAACCATTTTCCTTGTTTTGAAACATTTCCATACCTCATAATTCATACAATTGGGAAGATGAAGGGTTTTGTAATGGATGGAAAGTGAAAGTAGATGATAAGGAGTGGTATATGTTTTTAATGAAAACATATCAGTTTTCAAATTTCAGCCCCATATCTCAGTGCTTAATTCCAATTCCAATCAATAATGATGTTATATATGCTACGACAACTATCATTCATATTGACTATTAGAACGTCTTCCATCGTTGCTTCGAAAATCCTTGAATTTTCTTATGTAACATAGGAAAAGAATATGAATTTAAAATGAAACATGCTATTGGGAATTTAGGAATAATTTATGTAAAGTAGAAGTATGAAAGGAATTGGACCTGGAAACAAATAAACAATTAGCTATTTATAATACTTATGACCTTCGTTCAACATTCATTATCTTTTTTCATCCTATAATTGTTCTTGGATGTTGAATACCTAATTCTATAATAGAGGTCACGGTTCGATACTAAACTTATGAAGAAACAAATGTTTGACAATGTATCCTTTTTCAATTCTGTCTTAACCATAGATGCAACAGTCAAAATATATTCTTCCTATCAAATTGTTTATGCCAAATTTCTAGCAACCTTCCTCTTTAACAAAAAATATTTTTTTATTTTTTGCAATAGGGGGAAATGAAGATGGAAATTTAAATGACACGTGATTTTGGGATTTCGGGAATAATTTATGGAAAATGAAATAATGATAGATTTGGTCTTCAGTATAAAACAATTCTTATTCCTTTAAAACTTGTAACTTTGGTCATGGACAAATACTTTCAATTCCATATTAATATCATCATGCCCATAAATCTATGACCAAACTGTGCTACCATTTCAACAACTAACTCCAAACAAGTTTTGAAAAGAATATGTAGCATAATGATTCAACATAAAACTCGTCACATAATGGCTTTTAGTAGTCATCATATAAGCTAGCAACAAAATTTGACAATGAATCTAGTATGCCTTCATGAATTGATAACAATTGGTTTTAATGTTTTGAAACCAATTTAAAACCAGTGTAGTATAATCAACCAGATCATTTCCTGCATACAATTTTATACCTTTAAAAATTTATGTATATAAATAATAGCACATAGGTCGAACACCCTATTCACTTCAACCATATTTCTATTCAAACCTGGTGAAAAGGG
>ML779109.1:252788-288467 GCA_009831015.1 Picea engelmannii | reverse complement strand
AGCTTTAGGCCTAGCCTTAGCTACACCTAGGTAAGCCTTTTTCTCCTTAGGGTTTTGGTTTGGTGGCCTTGCCATAGCAACACCATCAAACCCTAATCCTCTTGTCTTTGAGTTTAATCCCTCCAAGCTATTAGTCTCACCTCCTTTGACTCCATTAACCCAAGGCACTAGTCTAGAAACCTTCTTGAGCTTGTTTATCCCTTAAACTCTTTCAAACACTCTCAAAATTGAAACCCTAACTAACCTAGCGTCTAACCCTAGATTTTCTTAACTAACCCTAATAAGATGACGTCTTGCTGATTTTGGACTCTTGTTTGGATATAAAAGTGCGGCCTAGTCATCTTAACATAGCTGTAGAGGTTTATTGCAATTTCATTGGTTGAATTTGTCAAAACGTCACTTCTTGGCTAGCTAACCCTAATTCTGCAACATAAATTGTATAGGTGATGTCACACTCTTTGACCCCTTGTTGGCATGCAACGTTGTGACACTTGTCATCTCTTTTGATAGACATTGAGTTAATAATTGCATCTATAAGCTTATTGAAGAAAACGTTTCACTCTTTGTCTTCATTTTGACCTATTGATTAAAGCTGACGTCACACCTATAGCAGCAACAATATAGGTGACGCAACAACTTTATGTATGTGAGCTGATTTGAGACATTTATTGCATTGTGGTATAATACAAGGATTTAATTGGTATATTGAATGCTCTTATATCTCATGCATTTATTGAAGGAGTGATATTAGTCTTTGGTTTTGTTTTAGCAATCATTGACTTCATCAATAATTGCATTTGATCATTTGCTCATATATATTTGATGATAGTCATTAAAGTGTGAAGTACTAACCCACTGCAAGCATATATTCTAGTTCGTTTGTCTTGTCTCGCAAACAGGTGCCTCATCAGTGAAACATCTCCTTTGACTATCTCTATTGGCAGTAATCTGTAAAAGGGAATCTCTTACTTTGATCCATTATACCTTTAGCCCTTCAGAAACCCAGATTACATAGGGACGTCTCCCTTGGACTAGCCATCCTAAATAGAAAGAGCTCCCCATCAAGGTGACAGTGGGTGGGGAAGCTCCTGTTACACCAGTTTTAAGCCTTGAATCAAGCTACTTAAACCTTTCCTACAAACCGTGCGATAACAATTCCAAAAATTTTTCTGACATAAATGGTGAGTAAATTCGCCCTAAGAAATTCCTCCCATTTGTTGGTCATTAAAAATTTGACTTGGTTTCCATTTTGGTTGAATTTCCTTCCCCATTCGACCTGTAGACATGTCTTGGTTGACTCGACTTGGGTAAATTTGAATTGAGTAATTTTGACTTGAGTAAATCCAATTTGAGTAAATCTAACTTGAGAAAGTTTGACTTTCTTCAACTCAACCCGACTTGACCCGAATTTCTTTGACTTGACCCAACTTGTTTCGAATGGACCCGAATTGCTTCATCTTGCATTTCCTGACTCGACTTGAATCAGTATGTCTTCCCGACTCGAATTGAATCATTATTTCTTCCCAACTCATCTTAACTCATTATTTATTTCTCACTCAACTTGGAACTAGATTGGTTGAGAATTTTTATGACATATAAACAACCAGAGTTATAATTATTTTAATATATAATTTCATGTTGGTGAGACGGATAGGCTATAAGCCTCTCGTTTATAGATCAAATGGTATCAAAGAATATTTTTGAATACATATAGTGAGACCTATATTGTAAGTACCTGTAGTGATTACAAAATAAAGGGACACGAATTGTTGTCAGGGATATAGAGAAGTAGAGTATCAAGAATGTTAGGGGAACATTATGAAGAGGAAGAAGATCCCCTAGTCAAGTTGGATCGGTTTGAACAGAGTTTGGCCATGTTGACATCAATGGTGTCACAACTATTGGAAGCGAAGGGAAAGGAAACACCTTCAATGGATGATGGGAATGAAGACCCTAATAAGGAATAAAATAATCTAGAGACACAATGTAATACTCTGCTAGAAATGGAAGAGTGCAGCTACAACAAGACACAGGTACATTTTCATGTAGAGGCTAAGGTGGACATAAATCCTTATGTTGGAGAAGTGGATGCTATGAGGCTAAACCAATGGCTACAACATATGGAAGTATACTTCAATGTGCATGAAGTAACTAAAAAATAAAATATTGCTTTTGCTTGGTTGGAGCTTGAAGGCCATGCTTTGACATGATGGGAGAGTGATGCAGTAAGAAGAACACTAAGAAATGAGCCACCAGTGACTGATTGGGAAGTGTTTAAGAACATGATAAAAAATCAGCTTTATCCAATAGGATATGAGGAACACCAACAAATAGTATGGCATTAATTAAGATAGAGACAAGGACAATCAATGTAGGAGTTCATGACAAAGTTAAAGAAGAGAACAATTCAGATGGTAGTCTCTCTCAAAAGTCGAGAAATGTTGGTCAAGTATTTGGGGGAATTTTTTCCTCAGATTCGTAGGAAATTGATGTTACTTATACCAAATACAATTGATGAGGCCAAGATTCAAGATCAATACCTTGAGGGAGACAAGTAGAAGCAACAAACAAATCCTCACAAGCAAGTAGAACCACAAGAGAAGTAGAGAAAGAGGAAAAACAAGAAGAAGTGGAATGAGAATATGGTTGTGGAAACAACACAACAAGGAATACCTCCCATCCAACAATGTAAAGGATGTGATAGAAATGGACAAAAAAAGGAAAATTGCTCGAAATGCACCCTGAGAAGTGCGCCAAGTATTTTCATAAAAAGAATAAGAAATCATTACTATCAGTGGATGTCGAGGAATGGGTGGAAAGAACATCAGACCCAAAAGGGAAGATTAACTGCACTATTATTCAGAAATAGATATAATTAGTTGGAATTAGTTGGTTTCAATCACAAGGAGAAGAAGGCAATGAATGAACTTTTCAGCATTAAAATCCACGTGAAGCAAAGCAAGGTGGATTGTTTTTTCAATCTAGGTTCACAATCCAACTTGATATATACACAATTGGTTGAGAAGATCAGGCCGAAGACTCAATGTTGCACCTCTTTCGTCACCTAAGTGAGAAAAACAGAGGTGCTTACAAGCTTAGTTGGGTTAGCTAAGAAAGACAGCTGTAAAGGAAAAGGGTTAGAGAAAGAAACATAAAAGAAAAAACTAAGAATTAAACTAAGAAATAGAAGAACAACTAAAATATTGAGCATAAGGACATAAGAACAAAAAACCAATAAGACTCATGTCACCAATGGCAAGGATTATATTAGTGGAAGAAAACACCAAGAAGAAAGAGGACTTTGGGTCCGTTCTTCCTCCAAGGGAGGGCTCTTGGACTCCCACAACTAAGCTCTTCTTACAACTTTGAAAGAAATGGTGAAAGAATCCCAAGCTAATCCACTCAAGAGGTGAGATGGATTGCCCAATGTAATGATGCTAGTATACTCTTGATGAGAAAAGAGGGTTCTCTAAGAGAATAGTAGCAACATAACCTTGCAAATGAATTCCTTGAAAATGAAGTGCACCCATGGCTTTGTTTTATAGCACCATTTTGAGGTATTGTGAAACCATCTTATAGTGTGAAAAGAGGCTATTTAGGGCATTTTTAGGTCTTTGACCAGCCACCCAGTCGGATTCAGCCCAGATTTGGATGTCAAATCAACTTGGATGCTGAACCAGAAGTGGGTGGGAGGTCAACCAATCTCATAAATGCATCGTTCTCAGATGTGCGTGGCTTTTAGTGACCACAGTTGTGCATCGTGTGCATGTGCGCTTTTCGTACATTTCTGGATCGCGCATGTGCGTGCACGCCCTGTGTAGTCATAACACACCTTAATTTTATTTCTGGTTGTATAGTTTTGGAACTTTTGGAAATTATTTTGTGGTAATTTTGGTCCATTGGTGACCTCATAACTGTTTGACGATGTTGGATTCTTGTAACCATTTGCGGACGAAATTTTAGTGATAACAGATGCCCCTTGATGGATGAGGTTAGGAGCATACGTATAGCCAAAATTCATCAATGTTTCTTCTACTGAGAGTGTCGTTGTAAGAGAGAGAGATAGTGAGAGTATCAAGAGTGACCCGTTGGAGGGAGAAGGGAACCTGTAGAACCAAAACTTCCATAAGGTGTGTAAAAATAAACTGTGTACAAATGAGACGGGCATGCCCCATGCTCGTGTCATGTAACTAAAAAAGAATGGTGTTATATAGTAAATGAAACGGTATGTTGATGTAGACAACTGCAGCACCCTCGGGGGTGGTCGTGATAAAGGCAGAGGACAATTCTGAGGAGGATCATACTATGAATAATAGGAAATGACACCTTTAAGAAGTATCATAGATTTTGTAGGCGTTGATAGCCTAGCCAAGTTCAGAAGTCTTAAGAAAATATAAGAAACAACTGCAATAGTCGTAATGTAAGACCCACCGTAGAATGAGAAAGTGTTGAAGGTGAATGCTATGGGGGTCAACGAAATTAGAGAGCAATTATGGTTCTCCCTGTGCCATCCAAGACCTCTCATTGGAAAGGTAATGAGAGTTAAGATATTGTCGCCCTTCTGGAAACTGTGTTGATGTCGACAAAAAGGGGGAAGCGACTCCAAGAAGCAGAGGGCTTCATGAAATCTACTAGGTGAGGTTAGGAACTGAAGAGGTACATGAACGAAATAAAGATGTATGAAGACTCAAGACTTCCCTTGGTTGGGGGTATGTGAAGTATAAGTGGCCGCAACCGTTCAACTAGGTCGAGTGTCATGGGGACAACAAGACATGGGATAAGTTGTGCTAGAGGTGGGACAAAGTGGACAAACTCAAAGAGCAGAGGTAAGTGGTCTGTGGGATACTCGGAGTATATGGACGATGTCAATAGGAGTAAATGATAAGGAGTGCCCCAACCAAGGGTGACATGGGTTGCATTTGCCAAAAAAAAGGGAAGAAGGTCGCCAAAGGTGACGACAAAGAGATATGTAAAGGTTGGAAACAAAGGCTTTTTATAATTTATAAAGAATAATTTGGGAGGAGTGTACAAATATAGAAATGGGTTCCCCAATGTAATATGGTTGAGTCGGTGAGGGTACAATGTGCTTGGAGAACTAGTGGAGGGTGGGGGCCCCATGGGTGGGTTTCTGTATGAGGCAGATGAAATGGACGGAAATTTGCCGATGGGCAAACTGATTGTGGATGAAATGGAGGGTTAATGATACTGCACAGGTGCAATCAGAAACTTGAAGAGAGAACTTGGGAGTCTGTTTGGGAAAGATAGAAAAATGAGGAGAAGGAGTATGTGGTTGATTCACGACATGATGTAAGACTATCGAGACTCCCATCCCTAAAGGGTTGAAAAACAGCATGAGTGTCAAAGTGCCAAAGGGTGCGATGAATGGGACAACTCATGTGGGGGAGAGTGCTACCGGGTGACAGTACCCAAAAATGCAATGGAGGTGTTAGTATTGCAGAGCCAGAGATGGGGATCCTAAAGGAAAATTTTAGAGGGTGTGATTGGAGATGCAATTGATATTCAAAGGGAATGATTACATGCCAGTGTTGATTATATACCTAAAGGGGTTGCGTTGATGTATGATGACCAAGTACCTGCACACATGAAAACCAAATACCCGACGTGAACAATATTTGAAGAGAATCGAACATACAATCATTTACTTGATAATTTTGAACATGAGCATGTGTACCTGGATGGGGTATGAAAAAATGGTGCCCCGGGGACTGTCTTGATGTAGATGACGGGATGTTGATCCTGTGGCTGAAGACAGATTGAAAAGTGAACACTCGGAGCTCCTGGAATGGGGTTTGGAAGTTTGGCGAAAAGGGCTATATATAGTTGTGGGCCCATATTGCCACCTCATTTGTACTTGTTGTCAGAGTGACTGGACGAGAGGTATTCAAAGGAGATTTGGAGATTCCGGGAGAGCGAGGCAGCCGATTTAGGACCAACGAGATTCAAGTTAGTATTCTTATCATCCTGCATAGAAGTAGGTTTTCAATTTGTGGGCAGGGCCTATATGGAGGGCCGTACAGGGGTTTTTATGGGTGTGGGCCCCCCAGTGGGCGATCTGGAAATATGCATGCATGGGTGCATGCCCGTTATCTGGATATCTGTGCATGGGTGCACCCGTATGGGGAAAAAGGCTTGCATGATATGCACACCTATTTGCTACATAACTGCATATGGGTGTGCAACTGTGTAGTGGATAGGCGCGCTCTGATGCGCGCTTATGTTCGTGATAGGGGCGCATGGAGGCACCTCTGTATGGCAAACATGCACGCACATATGCACACCCGTGGGATGAATAGGTGCACATGTGTGCATGCCTGTGGGGTGAAAATGCGTGCATATGTGCGTGCCTGTGGGTTAAATAGCCACGCCTTGGAGGCAAGGCTGATGGGTGAAAAAATCATCTTTTTTGGAGATTTTAATGTGTTTTATGGTCAAGATGGTTGATTGAGGACTGTATTATGTGGTTGTAGGTGATCCTTTGTACGATGTCAGTCCACTAGTGAGAGCGGGACTAGTCACGGCTGAGGGATGTCGTGGCTATTGAGGAGCCAGGGGTTCGTGCCACTTTGGTAGCCTATGGGTTGTTGAAGTTCTTCGAGTGCCCATTGATACGGGCGCAGGAGTATCTTCTACAGTTTTTGATAAGGATGTGGAGTCCGGATCTGCATTGTTTTATGGTGCAGGGAGAGAAGCTCACCTTCACGGTGGTGGAGGATGTATACTTTCTGACGGGGCTCCCTTTTCGGGGAATGCCCCTACTGACGGAGCCTATGTTACCTGCAGACATGCAGTTAGCTACCTTGGGCCAGAGGTATTGTTCAAGGGAGAACTTCATGTCAGGCTCCATAGTGAGTATCAAGGCGATGGATGCTTTAGTGCATCACTGTGTAGCAACGATGATTGTGAGGGTATATGGGTCCCTCGTGACTCAGTGGATCAGTGGTGGTCAGCTGAGGGTTATGGGGAGGGCACTAGCCGGAGAGCATTTTTCCTGGGGTTTGATGTTGCATGCCAGGATGGTAGGGCAGCTTGACTGGTGTCAGACTATGAACTCAGGGGAGTTTTCCTTTGGGTCCATCTTGGTGGCTTGGTTTTTGGAGAGGGTGTCGATGTTGCGCCCTAGAGTTTTACTGGGCACACCTGGTGCATGAGAGCCGTGACTGAGGCGGTGGTTGATGATTTTGATTCGCCATGGTGGTGGCAAGGGTGGCCATTTTTTCATGGCCGAGGCTGCATAGGTGTGGCAGCAGATGCTATAGATCCTACTGCAGTATCCATACTATGGGGTGGATTTCTAGGGTGATCTGGATATGGTATTACCTCCAGGGGAGGTGTTCGACCATCGAGGTATGATGTGATGTTTTATGTTTTGATATTTTAGATGGTATAGCATGTGTATTTATGTATGGATGGATGCTGATGCTATCCTTTGTTTATTTGTATGTGTAGATGTGGGACCTCGCGAGCGTGAGGTTGAGTGGGTTAGAGCATCGGCTCATCAGTGGTCGGTGAGGCCTCCGTGGGCAGAGCCATGGGCGGGAGAGAGACGGCGGTGCGATGATTTTGAGGCGAGACCCATGGGCGAGGAGAGAGCGGCTAGGAGGTGTCGTTTTGATGATCCTAGGGTAGGGCCATCGCAGGCTCCTCCAGCTGAGGCCGGGGGAGATTTTGAGGATATTCACTGCAACTTAGAGGCGATGCTACAGGGAGTGCCCGAGGTCATGTGGTCATGCATCCAGGACGAGGGTGTCCTAGAGAAGTGTGTGGGAGTGCCACTGACGTGGCGGACCGTGGTGCGGCGAGAAGCAGTAGCAGGTGCTGCGATGACCGAGCGGTTACCTCCAGGTCCGGAGGGACCAAAAGTGGGTGGGGCACCACTGCCTGAGGGAGGGGCAGGAGGTGGTGCTTTAGAGGCACCTTGAGTGTTGCTCTATGTATTTTTTTATTTTTGTATATAGGCTGGTGAGCCCATTTTGGTGAAGTGGCACCAGTTTTGTATCGAGGTGCTTCACTGGCCTACGGATTTTGTATATGATGTATTTTATGTGTATGTAAACATTTTGATGGCACTGTTGACCGATTTATATATATATGAGTATACATTTTGGGGTCTTTGTGATGTTTACATGTGTTTTTTAATGTGTTGATGATGTCTAATCTATATATGTTGTGACAGGCTCTGGATGGTTTATGTGTGTGTAGAGATATCTTGATGTGATATATGCCAATCGAGTATAATGTTAGCTAGGTTATCTGTAATTTGATTCAATTGTCTTGGAATATGTGTAAATGTAATGAAATCAAAATGTCGAGATGAAAGTCTAACTTGCAGTTATTTAAGAAAGAGGCAAGGATCGCGGACACGGTACACATTGTTGAGCTAGAGGACGACTAGTTGGGAGTCAAGAAAGACGCTAAGGTGATGAATACGATGATGGTGGGCATCGACAAGGAGACCAATGACAACAATGTACTCATCTTGGTTGTTGGTTGCTGAACCCAAACATATGCCGCTAGAGTGAAGCAGTTCATGTGAGGGGGAATAGAGGACCCAAGCTGCCGAAGTGATATTTTGTGTCAAACAGTTGGCGCTGTCAGCATAACCGATGTGGTAGGCTAGTGGAGGAAGCATTTGTCAATAACACAAATGATAGTTTAGACGTGAGGGATGGAAAAAAGATTAAAAACACTATAAAAGAAATAACCTAATGTAGAATGGCTACGCTTAGGCGTAAAATTTCTTTAAGTATAACCCATTGATGGGTTCTTTGAGAGAGAGGCCTTCGGGGGAAGCTAGGATGTATGTGCCTTTGGTGAGGAAATGTTGGATAATGTAGGGGCCATGCCATAGTGAATCGAATTTTTCATGACCGAGGGTATCGTGAACGATATCGTAAGCAAGGACAAGGTCGCCTTCATGAAATGAGCAAAGGTTGACATGGTGATCAAAGGTGGCCTTTGACCATTTTTTGGTTGCCTCATTGTTCTGTAATGAAGATCGACGATCTTCATCCAGGGACTCTAAGTTTAGCAAGCATTTCTCCATTGGAGCAGTGTTGGGTAATAGCTCAATTGTGGTGCGTAAGGTGGGAATTTTGCACTCGATAGGAAGAGTGGCCTCGACCACATGGACTAGATGAAATGGTGTGAAACCAGTGGCCATTTTCATGGCCGTACGGTAATCCCATAGCGCGGAAAATAACATATGATGCCAATTGGTCTTATGTTTGTTAACCATGCGCTGCAACATGGTCTCGAGAACCTTGTTAACTACTTCAACCTGTCCATTGGACTGGGGGTAATATGGTGATGCAAACTCATGGGAGAATCCTAACCGGGATGAGAGTTCGACGAAAATCTCATTCTCTAAATGTTTCCCGTGATCGGAAACTAGTTGGAGTGGTACTCTAAAGAGGGATATGATGTGATTAAAGAAAAAATGCGTTGCGGTGTTAGCAATGTTATTGAAGGTGGGCATGGCTTCATCCCACTTTGTGAAGTAATCGACTGCGAAAATGATGTATTTGTGCCCATTGCTGGATGGGGGGTTACAAGTCATGAAGTTGATGCCCCATTTACAAAAGGGGCCTACGGTAATGTCTGGGTGGAGAAGAGCAGGTGGTGCTCGTACTTTGTTGGCGTAAAGCTAACATTTATCACATTGCTTCACGGCATGAATGCAATCGTGAAACAATGTAGGCCAAAAGTAACCTACGTAGATAATTTTATGAGCAATGGACATCCTCGAGAGATGGCCCCCACACATGCCACTATGGCATTCATTCAAGACTCTATCGGCCTCATCAATGGTCAAGCATTGAGGGAGTATGGTGTCGATCCCTCATCGATATAAGATATCTCTGATGAGGAGATAGCGGGGGGGCTGGTGGAAAATACAACGACAGTCATCTCTTGAGAGGTTGTTACCGAAATTTTGGGTTTAGAGGTAGATGAGGAGGTCACCGTAACAAGGATCATCTGAAGTGATGTAAAATAGATGCTCATCAGGGAAGTCAGTATTGATGGGGGAACTGGTAGTATCGGAGGGGAAGGCTTTGAAAGGTTTGGCAAGGACGAGGGTTTTCTTGCTCTTAGGTGTTGAAAATTCAAGATCGTACTCCTGAAGGATAATGATCCATCAGGAAAATTTGCCATTAATTTATTGACGACCGAGAAAGTATTGCATGAGGTTGGAATCTGCTATGACTTTGGTTGTGCAAAGCAAAATGTAATGGCACAGTTTTTGGACTGTGAGGACGACTGCAAGGGCTAGTTTCTCTTCGTGTTTATACTTCAAGGGTGGTCCTAAGAGGTTTTTACTAATGTAGTAAATGACATGCTCATGATCGTCGTCACCGATTTGAACAAGAACTCCTACTACTGAGAGAGCTAAGGTTGATATGTAGAGGATATAGTCACGATTGTAGTCGGGGGAACTAATTAAAGGGGTGTTCGAGAGTGCCATTTTAAGATCGTCGAATGCTTTTTGGGCATGTTCATCCCAGTGAAATGGGATGTCGTGGTATAGTAAGCGAAGGAAACAATGTGCTCGAGTGGCATAGTTTGGGACAAATCGCCGTAGAAAGTTAGCTTTTCCTTGTAGGCTCTGTAGTTGGTGTAAATTCCGTGGGGGTGGAATTTCGATGATGGCTTGGACTTTTAGGGGGTCCATGGTAATACCGCTTTGGGAAATGATGAATCCGAGGAGGCGCCCATAAGTGATGTAGAATACACATTTGAGGGGGTTCAAGCGGATGTTGTACTGACGACACCGTTGGAAGATGATCCGTAAATCATCAAGACGTTGGGTGCGTTTTTTGGATTGAGCTATGAGATCGTCCAAGTATGCGAGGATGATATGAGATAGATCGTGAAAAATGTATGTCATAGCCCACTAGAAAGTTGTGCCAATGTTCTTTAGGCCAAAAGGCATGACACGATATGCAAACGTACCCCAAGGGGTGGGGAACGCGGTTTTGTATTGATCGACTGGGTGGATTTGGATTTGATTATAACCAAAGAAACTATCCATGAAGGAAAGAGCCTCGTGGCCTGCGCAGTCGTCGATAATTTGATCAATGAAAGGCATTGGAAAGTTGTTTTTGGGACAGGTGTGATTGAGATCGCGAAAGTCCTTGCAAACCCGAATAGTGCCCTATTTTTTGTTAATTGGTACAGGGTTGGAAACCCATGAGGTATATGAACCCAACTACTCGTAATTTGTCAATATCGGCTTTAATGGTTGCTTCTTTGGATGGGTGTAATATCAGGCCAGGTGTTGATGCGATGTTCAACAATAGAGGGGTCAAGGACAGGCATCTCTGTGTATGACGAGGCAAATATATCCTGATATTCTTGGAAGAGGGATTTATAGGCGGCGATCTCTTGAGGAGTGCATGTGGCGCCAATGGTGATATCCTCAATGACTCCATTTTTGATGGAAATATCGATTTTGATGGTTGGGGAAATGTTGGCCATGTTTCCTTCTTCAAAAGCATCAGGGGCAGGGATGGGGTTGTTGAACCAGTTGATATGCCCTGATGGGATAAAATCTTTGTTTTCGACTGCATATATGGGATGTTGGTTAGGAGGCATGAAGGCTTCCTGTGAAAAGAAGAGTGCTCTGTGGTGTAGCGCATCCCATGGGTAGTCAGGAGTGGTTAGTTCCTCGAGTATGTCTTCGTCACAGTAAAATTGGCGGGAATACAAGGGGTCTAAAAGAGTGATATCAGTGATTGTCACCGTGTGGTTGTCCTTTGTGGATGATGAAACAGGGGGAATGATGCAATGAGATTGCGATGGTTCGCTTGACATAAACCAAATATCGAGGTACTGAGGAGTACCAATGGTAGTTGGATGTAAAATTTTCGTAGGGAAATGAACGGGAGAATTGGGGGAATTTGGGGGAAAATCCTCGTATAAGTCATCTAAGAACCATGGAGGAGTAGGGAGTGCTTCTGGTTCAGGAGAAATAATATGAAGAATCTCTAGTGATGGGATAGTGTTAGCCATTGATTCTGTATGGGGTGCAGGGGTTTGAATCAGGGTCATCTGGCGGTGCCTGTATTCAATGATCATAGGACATTGGTATGTAAAATGATCTAAGGATTCACATAGAGAGCAAGGGCATCTGATACGTTCATTGAATGAAGTTGTGACATAATGGATGTCAATGATGTTTGGTGGGGATGACGTAACTGGATGATGTTCCTGTTGGAAGCTTTGGCGTACTGTGAATAACATCTGTTGAAACTGAGGTAGCGTTGGGCAATGGTGTGTATAATGGCCATATTTTGAACATATGGCACAAGCGAATTTGGTTCGCAGTCCTTTGCTACTTGTGTTCTGTGAAATAGTGGAAATACTAGGGGATGTGATGAGCGGTGATGGTGTTTGATTGAGTTGAATTAGGTTACATAACTCTGGTAGAGATGGGAATTTGTTGGTTGGGTGTCCATCTTTCTCACATAGCACACAAGGAGGTTGGACACGCGGGGGAAGTGGAGATGTGGGCTCCTTCTTCTTTCGCCTGCCCCCAGCTGTGGCAGGGAGGTTAGTGAGGGGGGGTGTAGGGGGTATGGTGGGAGTGAGTATGGGAATCTGCATTGGGATTCCTTCTATTTTGGGGGGAAGGTATGGTTGAGGAACCATCTTTGGTGGATGTAAATACCAAACTGGGATTGCCAGCACCATATTAGGGAGAGTAAGCGTTGCGGCTACTTGGAAATCTTGTACACCCAGTGGAGGGTAAAAGAAGGGGATTTGAGTAATGGCTTGGGGAACTATCTCCCAAACTGGGATATGGCCTTGGGGTGAGGTGAAATCGTGAACTAGTGGAGTCGACGAGTTCGTAGGAGGCTCATGAGGGGGGATCTCTGCGACTAGTGGGACATCAGATATGATAGAAGCCTCCTGGGGGGGAAGGGTATCCTCAATGTTAGTTCCGTTGGACGATACGGTGCATACTTGATTGGAAGGATGAAGGAGCGGTGGCATGCCGTGGTAAGTTCCTAACAATGATGGGTCTTTGAAAATCCCGGGACCCATTTCAATGAGTGGGTATGTTTCAAGATGAGTATGGACAAGGGGGAGAATGTTATCGATGTTGGCATAAGGGTTAGGCTCGTAATGTGAAACTTGGTCAATTGTGATGATCTTCCCATTGTGGGGGAACATCATGGTTTGAAAGACAGAAGAGGAAATTGCCTTCATAGCGTACATGTAGCTACGACCGAACAAGATATTGTAATCGAGTGGGGCATCGATAAATTCAATGTCAATGATAATAGTCTTTCCCCCGAGTTCTACAGGGACATTTTGGAAGAGCCCTTCAGGAGACGATGATCATCCATCATAAGCTCTTAAGGTAATGGCAAATGGGATGAGTTCGAGGGAACCAAGTTTCTTCCATACACACTTGGACATGATGCATGTGGATGCCCCTTCATCGATGATGCACCGATGAACTGTAATGTTATGAATTTTAATGGGGATTTGAAAAGCGATGAGAGTGGCGAGTCGAGGTTCTCCACTGTCGAGATCAAATGCGATGAGTCAAGTATCTACGGGGTCGACTGCCCCCAAGGTGGAAATTAATGATTTCCACTGAGTGGGACAAGTTTGAAGAACTTCTAAGATGGACATGGCAATTGGGGATTGTTCCAAGTCATCGAACAAACTGTAATTATGAGCCACCCTAGCCTGTGGGTTGTGGAAATTCCTTCGTAATGGGATGCGAGGGATGAAAAGAGGTGGTTCTGCATTAGGGCAAGGAATCACCAACGGGGGTCCCTTTGGTGCTGGGATTGTTTCTGGGCGAATGGGAGGAGACTCAGTGGGTGCACAGTATTGATGACTATGTGTTTGCAGAAGGATTTCTTCTTCACTGGTGAGGAGGATAGTATGATCTGCGGGATTGTTTGGATTGAGATACTGTCCCAACTGTGGTGGAGTAGGCTGCATCTCTTGTTGGGTGTTCATCACACCTTGGTGTGGAATGGGGTTTTGCAGCACAGCTGGGGGTGGTTGTTGCACGCATTGTTGTGGGGCCTGCTGAGGGGCAGGCAGTGTTGGTGGATGTGGTATACTTCCTGAGTCTTTCATCCATTTAAAATCAGTGATTTGGGGGCAATGATGAGTATAATGACCGAACTCACCGCAAAGGGCACAAGGGAAGGTCGTTCTAATAGTATTGTTATTTCTCCCTTGATGCCTATTGTTATTGCCCCCCTGAGGGTTCTGATTCCCTTGATTCTGGTTGCCCCCAGTAGGTTGGTTTTGTTGAGGGAGATTCCCGCCTTGACCTGAGTTACTATTGTTCCTTTTTCTTCCTTTCTTTTTGGCATTTTTCGACTGATGGGTCGGATTTTTTGTATTCAGCTATTCAAAATTTTGATATTGCTGAAGGGGAGAGGGTTGAAAAAAATTCACCCCAGCGTGAGTGTGTGGGGGAGCCATGGGTTGTGGAGGACCAGGGAATGGAAAGTACGGATTCTATGGGGGTAAGGATCCGTAAGGTACATAGGAAGGCATGGCACTTTCTCTAGTACTTAGAGTATAAGCTGAGGTAGAGGGAGTACCAGAACTTGTTGGGATTGGTGGGTGTATTGTGGGTGTTGACGGTGGCCCACTGATGGGTGGAGGAAGAGGAACAAGGTATGATTGTTGATAAGGGGGTGGGGGGTAATAAGAGGTTCCCCCATATGCCGGTGGATATTGAGGTGTGCCATACATCGATGGTTGTTGGATTTGTGGACTATGGTGTGTGGTATTACCAATCAATCTGTCTGCTGAGTGAGACATCCTGGGTTTGTCTTGGCCGAATGGCATGGGTTTTGGGAGGTCAAGAAGTATTGTGTACAAGTACCCTGATTGTGAATAGATGAGGTCATATTGTTGGGCCTTACTGATGGCCTCTTCTTCTGATTGAGGGAAGGTGGAAGCTACATCTTTACCGAGGAGAGAGACAAGTGATTTGAGAAAAGTCAAGACACTGTTGTTTGGTGGTTTCTTCTTTGCACTAACTACGTCATCTACACCACTCATGAATGTGATCAGCGATATGTGTGGCTGAGGTTTGTTTAAAATGAGAGAGTAGTTCAAGACCATTGTCATGGCGGATTGGTAATTGGAAGAAGGTCAAAAATGCTTTGGCCAAGGACTCAAAAGTCGCATGGGACCCTGATTTTTTGTCTACATACCATTTGGCTGATGGGCCAGTGAGTGTGTGTTGAAATAATCACATCCAGATGGAATCATCCTTAATGTTGTTGGAAGAGCACCATAGTGGAAAGTCATGACATGGTTGGCAGGATCGTCTCTTACCTTTCCTTCAAACTTGGGGATGTCTGAAGGTAGTTTGGTGGGCATTGGAGGCCATGTGGGGTCATGCAATATAGGATCATTTGTGAGTTTGCTTAGATCTGGTATGTTAAGAGAGGCCAAATATGGTATCAGGAGTGTTGGTGGAGGATTAGTTCCAGCCATGGTGTGAGTGTGTTGTGAACCTGACCCTTGAGGGGGGCTAGGTGGGTTGGTACTTCCCCCTTCAGAGGAAGTTGGCCCCCTGCTTCCGTGTAAAGGAGAGCGAGTGGACGGTGGACCTTGGGAATTGGACCCAAGTAAGGTGGAACTAGGCAAAACTGATCCTAAGATAGTGGCACTCACTGGAGTGTGAGAAGGTGGTGCCGATGAGTTGGAAAGACTAGGAACTCCCCCTAAGATAGGAGAGAGGTTTAGCAAGCATTTGGAATGACAGAGATTCTGTGGGTCCCCTATGATGTCTGACTAGATAAGTGAATGTGTGCGAATGGTGGTGAGAGAAAATAAATAAACAAGAGCCTTTGCTGTAATTTTTGAACTTGACACAATATATATCTAAATCAAAATGTAATCATAAGTGCATCATACATAAAGTATTTTGAAAAAGAAGCATATATGTGGATAAGTGGGTTTTTTCCGCATGGGGGAACAAAGAAAAAAAATGCTTGTGTCCTAAAAGACGTAACGCCCTTCCTCTCAATTAGCACTGGACCTTCCAATAGTACTCAACAGTGGGGTCTGAAGTCACTGGAAGAGAAACTAGTGAAGGATGAAGTAATCAGTTATAATGAGGGGTAAAGGGGGCATATCCTGAAAGAGCTGGCAATATTTCCCAATAGCCACACAAAATTTGATCAAGGTGCAATTGCATTTTCGTAGATGTCCTAAATTTTGGTCACTAGGTACCTCGGTCAAAGTGCGACATTTAGATTTTCGGCCTAAGAAATGGGTCACGGGATGGATCCCATCCAAGAGGTGGGTGCCTCAAGGGGGGATGCACAGAACAACCAGACCTCGGACTTCAACCCTTCATGGGTATCTCCCTACCTTATGGTGTTAGGAACACTTGACTTGGAGGATTTTCAATTCCCTATTTGACAACTTCTATTGTTTTGACAATGTGAGAACCAGATAACGGGGAATTATTTGGATGCCTATCCCCGAAATCCTACCTAGACTAAAATATTTATTTTGGCACCTCCTATGGATGAAAACTTAGTGAGTTTTTAGAAAAAATTTAGATGTGGTTGTTTGTGAGATTAGGGGTGTGGGCCAATCTCATTGAAATTAAATGGGAGTGGATAGTTTCGTCAAGAAAAAGGTGGGGTGTTTCGAAATCCCTTTGGAGGAAACTTACTTTGACATCCACATTTCGAGATGAAAACTATGTGAGTGATAAGTGACTTTTGTGTGTGAATGAGTGAAAGTGTGCCAACATTTTAATGAATTAGGTGTCACCTTGTTGCATGTGGACTTCGCTTGGTCCTTACAAGTGTTGATTACCTAATTAACTAAATGCCTTTGGTACAACCTTGCGTAATTCAAAAGCCCCTAGGAAGCTAGCATGTGGACATGTGGGTCCTTTACTATTCCTTTAACTCCCTATTGTGATTTAATCTAAGAAAGCTTTGAAACTATCCTAGATTGTTATCATGTGGGCATGTATGGGCCTGTTACAAAACCTTTAAACTTCCCTAGTGATTTTAATCTAGGAAAGTAAATTTCAACACTATCCTATCTTTATAGCATGTGGGCATGTATGGGCCCATTACAATCTTAAGATATGTTTGAAAAATAAACTAAGAGGAGTCCCAAGGGGGTTGTTGTCCTCTTCTAAAGGTTTTAGTCTATTTAAGGGAGATGAAATTGTCCTACAACTTTTTTCTGATTCTCAAGAAAAAAGAGGAGCATACTAAATGATTGTTATCCAACTTCTGGTCCCAATGCAAGTTTTATGCGATTACAAATGATTCCAACTTATACTTTTAGTCAAAGAAATCCATCCATGTGGAAAAATGAAAGAAAGAAGAGGAGATAATGATTTTAAACCCCTTAAGTGCCTATGTGGTTTGACTAATCCCTTTATATGGAGAGGGAAATAAGTGTGGTGCAGATGACAACATGCATGAAATCATTTATAAGAAGGCTAGGGGCCTTCCCCAAATCACAAAAAGGCTTACAATGTGTATTTTTATGCACAGGTGCATGGGTCTCAGAGTAGACAGAGGCGCACTAAGTGCTTGTGTGCAAACCGAAATAGTCTTTTGGGCTCAGGTGCACAGAACAACATAGTAAATTTGGCGCACATACGCACGATGCATGTCTGTGGGCCGATAAACCTGCACACACCAGACACATGACCGTGAAGAAAATTCCGGATGGAATTCTCTCAATTCATCTTTGAATTGGATGTTTTGCAGGTCATCTTGGGCCGGTTAAGGTACCTACAGGTTAAATAAACCAAAAGAAGAGATAGAAAAACCCAAATGGGGTAGGAAATTGATACCTTTCCCCAGTGGAGTCGCCAATCTGTTGCGCCTCTTTCGTCACCTAAGTGAGCAAAATAGAGGTGCTTACAAGCTTAGTTGGGTTAACTAAGCAAGACAACTGTAAAGGAAAAGGGTTAGAGAAAGAAACATAAAAGAACAAACTAAGAATTAAACTAAGAAATAGAAGAACAACTAAACTATTGAGCATAAGGACATAAGAACAAAAAACCAATAAGACTCATGTCATTAATGGCAAGGATTATATTAGTGAAAGAAAACACCAAGAAGAAAGAGTACTTTGGGTCCTTTCTTCCTCCAAGGGAGGGATCTTGGACCCCCAAAACTAAGCTCTTATTACAACTTTGAAAGAAATGGTGAAAGAATCCCAAGCTAATCCACTCAAGAGGTGAGATGGATTTCCCAATGTAATGATTCTAGTATACTCTTGATGAGAAAAGAGGGTTCTCCAAGAGAATAGCAGTAGTGTAACCTTGCAAATGAATTCCTTGAAAATGAAGTGCACCCATGGCTTTGTTTTATAGAACCACTTTGAGGTATTGTGCAACCAGCTATATAGTGTGAAAAGAAGCTATTTAGGGCATTTTTAGGTCTTTGACCAGCCACCCAGTCAGATTCAGCAGAGATTTGGATGTCAAATCAACTTGGAAGTTGAACCAGAAGTGGGTGGGAGGCCGACCAATCTCATAAATGCGTCGTTCTTAGATGTGCACGGCTTTTAGCGACCACAGTCACGCATCGTGCGCATGTGCGATTTTCATGCGTTTCTGGATCGCGCATGTGGGCGCACGCCCTGTGTAGTCATAGCGCACCTTAATTTTATTACTAGTTGTATAGTTTTGGACCTTTTGGAAATTCTTTTGTGGTAATTTTGGTCCATGGGTGACCTCATAACTGTTTGACGATGTTGGATTCCTGTAACCATTTGTGGACGAAATTTTAGTGATAAAACTCAAGATCATCCACATCCATACCCATTTGGGTTGGGTAAGACAATATGTGTAATGGAAAGTGAGCAATAAATGAAAATTTAAGTTTGTCATAAATCAGAATTTTGCCGATGAAGTAGTTGCTGATGTGGTTCCTCTAGAAATATGTGGACTCATCTTGGGAAGTCCATATTTTTACATGAGAGAAACCATTTTCAAAAGGAGATAAAACTAGTATAGGCTAGTCAAGGATGGAAAATATTATTCCATAAATGCATACAAGGATAAAGCTAAGATCTCTTTGATCAATGCTCATTAGGCAAGAAGAATCATGGGCAATACAAATAATTTTGTCTCACTATTCCCGAGAGAAGGAGAGCAACAAGGAGAAGGAAACAAGTTGGAGATGAAGGCATCCTTGGAAGGATGTAGTGGTGATTAGCTTCAACAATTAAAACAACTAATTGAATCCTATAAGGAAGTGTTTCAAGAGCCTTAGGGACTTCCATCCAAGAGAGAGGTTGAACATGACATTTAATTGTTGTTGGAATCACCACTACCTAACATTGGTCTATATAGGTAGTACATCATCGAAGTAGATGAAGTAAAGAAGAAAATGCAATAGTTGTTGGAGTAGGGAGTCATCAGACTCAATACATCACCATGTGGTTCACCTATCATCATGGTGCTGAAGAAATATGTAAGATGAATAATGTGTATTGACTACCATTCCATGAATAAGATCACCATCAAGAATAGATATCGTTTTCCAAGGACTAATGACTTGTTGGATCAAATTAAAAAAATATAAATTCTTCACTAAGTTGGACCTCAAATCAGGTTACCAAAAAGTGAGGAACAAAGTAGAAGATATGTGGAAGACAACATTCAAAACAAGACAATGTTTGTATGAATGGTTAGTAATTCCTTTTGGATTATGCAATGCACCTGCAACGTTTATGAGACTCATGAACAATGTACTGCATTCCTTCATTGACTCTTTTGTGATAGTATATATGGATGACATACTAATATTTAGAAACACTTGGCAAGAACATATCTCACATGTGACATGGGTATTAGAGACCTTGAAGAAGACTCAATTGATTTAAAAATTGCAGTGATGTGATTTTGGGAAGAATTACTTGATATATATTGGAGATATGATTGGAGGAGGAGAGATGAGGGTAGATCCAAAGAATATTGTAGCCATCACACAATGTCCTATTCCCACCAATGTGACAGAGGTTAGGATTTTCATGGGATAAACTTAGTATTTGAGAAATTTCATTTTCAACTTCTCCACAGTAGCAACACCATTGCATGCCATAACTACCAAATGAAAGAAATTTCATTGGGGTAAGACACAAGAAAGAGCATTCAAAGAATTGAAGAAGAAAATCAATGATTCTCCAATGTTATCCATGCCAAATTTTCAATGATCGTTTGAGATGGAGACTGATGTTAGTGAATATGCATTAGGATCAATACTCATGCAAGGAGGAAGGCCTGTGTGCTACCATTCATAGTTGTTTCATGGAACAATGATTGACTATGCCACATATGATAAGGAGATCTTTGAAATTGTACAAGAAATGAAGAAGTGGAAGCATTACCTCTTGGGAAAAGAGACTATCATACACATAGATCATCATCCTCCTTAGCATCAATGGAGTCAGAGCATGATGCAACAATTGAGACATTACAAGTGGTTAGGTTTCTTGCAACAATTTCATTTGTTGATTAAGTAAATTAAAGGAGTCATAAATAGACTAGCAGACATGCTCTCATGAACACCACTGAAGAAGATTGTATCAATTGGAATGATAATGCATATTGAGCCTTTCACTCATGAACTTTTGAGTGAAGATTATGAGGGAGATGAATATTTCAGGGAAGTCCACAAGAAACTAAAGGAAAGGATAGTTGTTTTCATGGAAGGAAATTAATAGCATATTCAAGATGGGCTATTGTACAAGTTGGGAAAATTATGCATACTCTGGGACAAAAGAGTGTAGTTGATGATAGAAGCACACACTTCTATAGTTGTTAGGATTTTTTGCGTGACAAAGATAGTGGAAAATTTGGAGCGATATGTGTATTGGACAAAGATGTAGGAGGAGGTGGAAAATTTTGTTAGAGGTTCTTTTCTTTGCAACACTAGTAATCCAAGAAACAAAAAATGTGGTTTGTACATGCCATTTCCAGTACCAAACATGCCATGGGAGGGAATCTCAATAGATTTTTTTGAAGATTTACCTGTGACTCGTAGAGACCAGGACTACTTGTTCATTGTGGTGGACCATTTCAACAAAATGTGTGTGATCATTCCTTGTAAGAAGACAATCTTGGGACGAGAAGTAGATGAACTATTCTTCAGCCACATCTGGGTACATTTTGAATTTCCAACTTCCATAATATCTGTTAGGGACAACCGATTCTTGGGAATATTTTGGACAACCCTTTGGGAGAGAATGGGTACCAAGTTGAAGTACTACATTGCCTTTCATCCCCAGACTAATGGAAAAACTGAGGTTCTAAATAAGACATTGTTGTAACTATTGAGAGGATACAACAACAAACATCCAAAGACATGGGATGAACAAATAATCTACATTCAACACTCTTACAATAGAGAACTTCATTCTTCCACCAATAAGTTCCCTTTCGAGACTTGTTTTGGTTATTTATCTCCTTCACCATTTGACTTAATTTATGGAAAACCGAGGGAAGAAGAAAAATTACAAGGAGAAGAACATAAGGAAAGAACATTTCTGGAAAAAATCCGGTAGATAGATCTAAGGGTTCAGGAACAGCTCAAGAAGAGCCAACAATTGTAAAAGTCCTGACATGATCAACACATGGATGATCATAAGTTTTGTGTTGGAGACAAGGTGTGGCTCTAACTCAGTATGGAATGATTGCAAGAAGAAACAAATAAATTCAAGCCCCTTATATATGGACCATTTGAGATCATGGAGAAAGTGAATGAGAACACCTTTAGATTAAAAACTTCAACCTTATATGAAGATCAACTTAGTGGTGAACGTGGAATATTTGAAGTTGTTTGAACCCTCCATCTTGGATGATGAGGAATAACATTAGGTTCTTCCCACCATGGAAGAATTTGTGCCTCATGGTCTTGAGTAGTTGAAGGAAGAAATAGTTCTGCACCACAAGGAGTGCAGGACTCATACAAGACAACATGAAATATGGCAGATTGGTCTCAAGGGACAAAATGCAAGGAAATAAAAGTGGTCTGAGAGGAACTAGATTTAAAGTAAGTTCCCTCATCTATCCTTGACATCTTTTGGGGACCAAAAGCCTTCCATTGGGGAGGTGTGATCCAAATTGGATTTGAAAAGAACAATTGGCTATCGGCACAGGACTCAAATATGAACAACAAAAGCATTATTAAGGCTACGGTAAATGAAGGAGATCAACTTGTTGACATGAAGGGCCCCATGTCATCATGATCTATGTCGATTTTTTTATATAATGTATGTAAATTCAGGCAGTATATGGTTGCATGAAAAGGAATAAAGAGACGATCATAATACCTTTCCCATGTGGGATGAAGGACAAATAAATAAATAAATGGAGGAGAGATGAAATGGAGAGAAGCTGAAGTGTTGGGGGCTCGAGACCTTCCAATTATCCTCCCAGTTGATTCAACATTCTAGATAGTGTATCCCCACAATGAGAAAGGGGTTCTTTGGATGTGAATGATGTAGAGAGGCTTCCTAGATGTTATTAAGGAGCATATACATGTACCAAAGAGCCTGTAACTTTCCCATTGCTGAATAAGTAAGAGCCTGGTCGAAGATAAAAGAATGTGGGTTTTCCCAATTGGGTTTCTAGAGTAAAAACCTGAGTCTATGTGTGACGATTTTCATGGTTTATGTTTGATTAGAAATGGTTAATGTATGCACTATAATTTAATGGTCATCTGTGTATATTCTAGAGATGAGAAATTTGTATTGTTATTGTATGAGCTTGTTTTATATTAATATGTTTCTTAGTGGGTTAATAAACTAGAATAATGACTCTATAATTATAGTCGTGCAATGAATTTTGAGGTTGGAAATCGACAACCCTCCTTCCATATCCATTTCTATTCATTCAGGGGTTTCTAATTTTGTTTTTAGTCGTTGTGCTCATAACCGACCTTGTTAGGCATTTTCAATCGAACATAAACCATAGATATCATATATCTAAGTCTGGGGTTGTCTAGGGATTCATTAGCTTCCCATGAACCATAACCACGTTCTTGCAAACTTTCTTGCTACCAAGTTCACGCAAAAAACATTCCTCCGTCGTCGTATGCCAAATCAAATTCTAAAATGTTTTTTTTATTGTCGAGGGGATATTAAAATCGAGTCCTCTACATTTGATGCCCCGTGGGTTTCCCAAATTCATTCTAAAACGTTTTTTGACATAACTAATGAGTAAATTTACCCTCAGACATTCCTCTGAGTTGTTGGTCATTAAAAATTTGACATTGTTTCCCTTTAGGTTGAATTTCCTTCCCCATTTGACCGATATACATCTCTTGGTTGACTTGACTTGGCTGAATCCGAATTGAGTAATTTTGACTTGAGTAAATCCGACTTGAGAAATTTTGACTTTCTTTGACCTGATCCGACTTGCTTCAACTCAACTTGACTTGCTTCAACTTGGCCTGACTTGTTTCGACTAGACCCAACTTGCTTCATCTTGCATTTCTTGAATCGACTTGAATCATTATTTAATATTTCTTATTTGACTTGACTCATTATTTCTTCCCGACTCGACTTAACTCATTATTTATTTCTGACTTGACTTGGAATTGGATTGGTCGATAATTTTTTCGACATCTAAACAACCAGAATTACAATTATTTTGATAGAAAATTCTGTGTTGATGAGACAGATAGGCTATAAGCCTCCCATTCATAGATCACTTATGATATTGGTGGTCAATTTATGAGTCAAAATTTGGAAACTCCATAGGGTAGTCAATTTTTATTTGGATAGACCTTTTGAATCTCTGGTTTTGCTTGAAACATACTTTGCTAGTAAATAACTATAAAGCAAATTATGTTATAATCTTACAAAAAAATGTATGGAAGGAAGAAAGGGAAAGTATAAAAGGGAAAAATCGTTGATCATATTGTTTCATCAAAGAGTTTGTAGGTATAGGAAACTACTACATAAGTAATGGTGTAGACCCAAAAGAAAATCATTTGTCTCTATTGTGTAAATAAATTCTGGATTAAAACTATGTGTGGAGTTTTCTAAAATTTCCAATGTTTCGAGTGGACACTCCACCCATCATCAGGGACATAGAAAGCATAAATGTTGTAAAAGAGTGATGGGGTTTTGTAAATATAAAAGCAATAATTTGGAACTAGTCATTGGAATTAGATATTCAATGATTTGGAATTACCCGTTGGAATTTGGTATTAAACAATTTGGAGCTAGCCGTTGGAATTAGGTAATAAATAAAGAGGATATAAAGAGGTTGTTAAGATTAGGTTAAAAAGATGATTGAAAATATTGAGTCAATGTTAAAGAGTATTAAAATAAATAGTTTAAAATATTAATAAATTATTGAAACATACTAATACAACATTGAATAATACTAATCAAGTATCAAGTTAATAAGGATAGGAATATTATAGAGTATTAAGTTAATAAAGTATTGGGAAAACGAATTGAATTAGGTAGGTGTTAAATTCCAGGAAATAATGAATGATGGTGAAGTAGGTAGGATAAGGTAATTTAATAAAGAAAAGGAGGATAAACCTCTAATGGAGAAGGGATGAATAATTAAAAGGGAGGGGGTGGGTTGGAGACATAAATTAGAGAGAGGAGACAAATTAAGACAAGGAGAGAGAGACAATAAGGGGAGGGGAAAATATAGATGGGGGGATTCATAGTGATGTATTAGGATACAAAGTAGTTGAAATATATGTAGATTTTAACCTTGTACAATTATTTACTTCAAACATATTTTCAGTAAAAGAACAAAAAAGATACAATGGAAAATACAAACATTACACAGATATTTTTCCCTTGGAAACCCAAACCGGGAAAACTAAAATATTCTATATTCATTCATTGTGATACATTATTTACAATACAATATACATATAGGAGACAACGACATCCAAAACCCTAACCCAATGACCTAGATTAGTCAACAACCCTAATTCCTTAAATGGAAATAGGAAAACATCAACAAAAACCATGTGTCGAAAAACAACCCAACAATGGACACAAAAATCGAGGCAACATGAAAAACGAGGAAAAAATGCAACATGTTTCCCAAGGTAAAACCTAGTCATGAAAAGAATATAAAACATACCCAATATTCTCCCACTTTTTGTTTTCTTTTCATACAAGGGGTTACACGGTTACATAGTCAAGAATCCATGGCAACAATGCCTATGGATTCTCTACACCAAGAGAACTTCTCAATGACATATTTTGTTAATGAATCTGCAAGATTATTCAAAGTGTCCACCTTCATCAACAACACTTTCTTTTCTTCAACCATGTCTCTCACAAAGTGATATTGAATATCAATATGCTTCGTCTTTGAATGATAAGCCAGGTTCTTCACTAGAAAAAATGCACTTTGACTGTCACAATCTATCCTTATATCTTGTTGTACCAACCCAATACATGAAAAAAATATTTGTAACCATACTTCTTCCTTATTTGCATGAGTGGATGCCATGTATTCAACTTCTATATTTGAAAGTGCCACTACAACCTGTGTTTTTCTCATCCAACTGATTTCTCCTCTAAACAGGTTAACCACATACCCTCTTGTAGATCTCATATGATCCAGATCTCCAGCCTAGTTTTCATCCATAAATCCATGTATGTCCAACACTCTATCCAATATTGGTCTTCCTTGGTATCACAATCCATAGCTAGCAGTGCCACACAAATACCTGAAAACCATTTTTATTGTTGTCAAATTCTCCTTCCCTAGTTTTGACATATACCTGCTCAAAACTCCCACTGCATGTGCAATGTTCATTATAGTACATGCCATTGCATACATCAAACTACCAACTACACTCACATATGGAACACGAGACATTTCCTCCTCCTCTTCCTGTGTCTTGGGATACTAATCCGCAAATAAATTTACACCAATGGGAATAGGGACCTTGACCGATTTACATTCCTACATATTAAACCTCTACAATATTGTCTCAACATATTTTCTTTGATTTAACCAAAGTTTCCTTTTTTTCCAATCTCTTTTAATTTCCATGCCCAAAATGAAATTTGAAGCACTGAGATCCTTCATGTAAAATTTCGAGGAAAACCGAGTTTTCACATCCTGGATAATCTCCTTGTTGTTTCCTATCAACAACATGTCATCCACATACAAGACCAAATAAATCAAATGATCACCAATTAATTTAAAATACACAGAATGATCCTCTTTGCTTCTTGTGAAGCCAAGTCCCAACATATAAGTATCAAATTTTTGATACTACATCCTTGGTGATTGTTTTAAACCATACAAGGAATTTTTTAGCTTGCATACCAACTCCTTCTTTCCCTTCACAACAGAGGATTTTGGCTGCTTCATATATATTTCTTCTTCCAGATCCCCATGTAAGAATGTTGTCTTCACATCCATCTGTTCTACTTCAAAATCAAATGCATAAGCAATAGATAACATACATCTTATAGAATTTAACTTGGCAACAGGAGAAAAAATCTCACCAAAATCAATTCCCTCAACCTGGTAATAAACCTTTGCTACTAATTGAGCTTTGTATTTCTCCACTTTTCCTTCTACATTCAACTTGTTTTTAATTACCAATTTTCTTCTAGTGGGCTTTCTTCCAGTCAAAAAATCCACTATATCCCAAGCCTCATTCTTATCCAAGGTTGTCATTTCTTCATCAATGGCCTTTTTCCAGAGATGTACATCCTATGAATCCACTGCCTCCCTGACAGTTCTAGTATCATCATCAATAATAGACAAAAAATAAATTGAATGCAAATTAGATGGACTATACCTTTCTAGTAGCCTTCTTTCTCAAACCGATCTTCTCAATAATGAAGTATTAGAATCTTTCTCTTCTGATTCCTGTTCTTCTGTAGATTCTGATTCATCATCCTTTAAATCAAACTCTATTTTATCTGGTTCTTCCTTATTGGGTAGGACTTCCTATTTAACAAAATACTTCATTTCTCTAAATACCACATATTGACTATACAAAACCTTCTTAGTTTCTGGGTTCCAAATATTATAACCTTTG
Organism: Picea engelmannii; assembly: GCA_009831015.1. NCBI lineage: Eukaryota > Viridiplantae > Streptophyta > Pinopsida > Pinales > Pinaceae > Picea > Picea engelmannii. The sequence goes on along the minus strand of ML779109.1, from coordinate 261,417 downwards.
AGACCATCTTTATACCCAATAAAGACACACTTTTTAGCCTTTTTATCTATCCTAGTCCTGTTTTCCTTTGGAACATGAACATAGGCCTCATAGCCAAATACCTTGAGATGTGTGAGAGAAGTTTTATTACCAGTCCATACCTCTTGTGGAGTCTTTTCATCCAACATTGATGAGGGTGATATTTTGACTAGGCAACATGCAATACCCATTGTCTCTACCTAGAATTATTTCCCTAACCCGACACCACTGAGCATCCACCTTACTTTTTCCATCAACGTCCTATCCATCCTTTCTGCAACTCCATTATGTTGAGGTGCATATGGATTAGTCTTCTGCCTTTATATACTGCACTTCTTATATAATTATTCAAATTCAATCCCGTATAACTCTCCGCCATTATCTGTCCTCAACACCTTAATTATTTTCTCTGTTTGATTCTCAATAAGAGCCTTAAACTCTTTAAACCTATCAAATACTTCATATTTCTTCATGAGGAAATATATCCAAGTATTCCTAGAGAAGTGGTATATAAATGAGACATAGTACATGGATTTTCCCCATGATGGAATCGACACAGGTCCAAACACATCATTGTGAAATAGCTGTAAAATTCCTTCTGCCCTCGTTGCACCGAAGGGGAATCTTACCCGATTCTTCTTCCAATATACACAATGTTCACAGAAATCAAAATCCAGAGAGAGGTTAGACATACCTTCAACCATAAATTTACCATGTAGTAGTCGAAGACCCTTCTATCCGATATGCACCAGTCTTTGATGCCACAACATAACCTTTTCTCCAGACACTATAGGAGTTCTTTCTTCTTCAACTCCAATATCAGGAACAATGGAACTATTAAACCCATCACTAATAGTGCTTACTTGCAGCTTATACAAAGTTACAAACGAAACTCCCTTCAACAACACCATTTCTCCTCGAAACACCCTGTAGGTTTCCTTTTCAAATATTTTTTTTACCCCTGCATCATCCATTTTTCTTACATAAATCAAACTTATGACCAATCCTAGGATGTGCAGAACACTAGGTAGTTCTCTAATCCTTCCATCTATGAGTCTCAACTTGACTTTTCCTCAACCTATGATTCTCGTTGGCGAGTCACCACCTAGTAAAAAATTACCTCCATCATACCTTTCATATTCACAGAACCACTCCCTGTGGGGAGTGTTGGGTCTCAGAAATGTCGCATTTTCATCCTATTTTCCTTTCACTATTCCTCTCATTCATACATATTCCACTATTACATTTACCTTTCATTATACCATTTTCATAAATACATTTGGGTTTCACCTTATTATTTTCCACTTTATTCATTTTAGTATTAAAAGAGAATTTATGATTAAATATTAGAAAATCAACATGTTTTCATATATATCTCAAAAATGTGTGAGCTTTGTAATGTGTAGGAATATGTGAAGGATTAATTCAAAAAGAATTCTCGAATATTTCGTCCACCATTTCAATATTTGAGGAGACAATTCTTGTTGCAATAATGTTTTCAAGAATTATTGAGATGTCCATTTGCAATTTATTATTGTTATACTGTTTTGATTTGTTTTTACTTCTATAATATATATATATATGGTTTTATATTTATTTTTATTGTTTTTTTCTTTTTACCATGACACAAAACAAATGGAATAAAATATTCAACCAAAAAGTGCACAATCCACTCATTAGATGATAAACACAAGGAAGTTCTAGAAGGAATGACCTGAATTGAAGCAATAAAACTCAAATCTTCGTTGCTCATTCCCTCAAGAGAAGTGACCATTGGACCACTTGTTTGCTTTTCTTAAAAAAGCTCACTGAATTTCTTATCCAATGGAGGAGGGTGAAAGACACATCCCTCCCATACTACACATCTACTGGATAAATTGGATTATTTGCATACTAAAGCAGATCACTGTGTGAACATGTACGTGAATATTTCGTTGAAATGAAATGGAATTAGATACAAATCATTACGCATAATTTTTCAATGAAACTAATATGAATTAAAAATTAAAAGAAATCAGTACGAATGTGCAATCCACCCATTCGATAACCAATTCATATTTGGCTCCACTATATTCTATGGCAGGCGTTGTGATGTCTATGTATGTAGTACGATTCTTGATGCTTTCCATTAGCTACAACTTCAGGCCCTGCAAAAGATCATCAATGATCGCATATAAAGAAAATAAACAAGGAGATTGGAACGCATATAAAGTAGATAAATAACATGCAGACAATAGTCATAAGGAGATTGTGTTGAGTACAATGAAAAATTATCCTTCAATCTAATATATGTCTTGTCATAATATCTCAATCATGTTTCCTTTCCCTTTAGCGCATGGTGGTATTTTCAATTTTTGATGACTGCAACTTCAAATCGATTATACTCAGATTTTGATCGCTTAATCACAACAATCCACAGGTCACATGTAGAGAGAGATAAGTTGAGTCCTAAAGCTTTCTTTGCTTCGCTCTTCGGCCCAACTTGCATTGAAACCATATTAATTTACCTAGAAACACTGGTCGGATAATCAAAGGCAAAAATGTTGGGTGTCTTATGTGTTTTAGCCACAACTTATGTGTTGCAATCTCAATGCGACGTTCCTCTTCCCATAGAATCTTAATAATCTCTATCAACTCTTGCATTGCTTGAGTATCATGTGTTTTGAGGGATATACTAACAAATTCTCTTGTTTAATGAGGAATCTGCATTCTCTGATATTTAGTACAAATTTCTAGAAGTTACCAAAGGATGAGGATGAAAACACAAAATATTTTATGATCATAATGATTATTTTCTGAACGACTCAAGTGGGAAGGATTATTTGTGAAGTTAGGTTCATAAGAGATGGCTTCCAAGTCACAAAGAACGAAGATGATTCAACGAACTGACCAAGATTTCAGTCTTTTTTTCTTGTGCATTTGAGTGGAGTTGCAACAAACTTACCCAAATAACCTATTTGTAGGCCCTCGAGGAAAAATGGTTGACTTTTTTTTCTTGTTGCATTTATTTCTCACAAAAGATTTCTCTGTTGGTCAAACTCTCCCTATAGTTATCAACAAGATAAATGCATCGACCGCCATTTTTGAATCTAAATTTTGTTTAACCCTAGAATTGTGATGCATGTTTACATTCTTGAAGTTTAATGATTGTGATGTTTGTAAATCAAGACTGTTTTAGCATCAGTGACTGCAATGCAATGCTTTCCAACTTTGACAGAGACCAAATGCTCCACAACGTTCTGATCCATATTCCCTTATTTTTTCAATGTGCAGGGTTAGTTTCCAGGCTACAAGATGAGGGCGAAGGATGGCATTGTTGCCACTCAACCAAAAATTCTAACTACCAATTGATCTTGCGAGATAGGTTACTGGAGTTTAGCCTCCTAGACATCTGCAATTGACACATTACCCTGCATTCTCTTCTAAACAACTTTAACTACAACAATCCTTGTTGCATTAGCCTCTCTGTTAGCAACAAAAATATCTTTATTTACTCTTTCATCAACTCAAGGGGTTTCAAATTCCTTTTCTGTTGCTCGCCTTGCTTCCTGTACTACATTCAATACTTTTGAATGGTTCACAACTATGGGGGATCTTGGCTGAGAATTTTGTGTACTAGGAGTCTCTAAAACACCATGATGCCAGTGGCCAGACTTTCTTTCACTATTTCTAAATAGATACATTCCCAAACATTTTTTCTTCCCTCATGCCATGTGCCCTCGTACTGATGACCATTGGAAAAATGGTAAACACCAAACCCATGCATTTTTTTTTTTGAAAAATACTTTCCAGCATAGGTATCACCATTTCAGAAGTGGTATCATCTGAGGCCATGATTGACACCCCACTTAAATTCCCCAACATACCTACTGCCATATTCACAAGTGTGGATGACGTATCCATGGCTCTGTGCATTAGACCACTCCCCCATACAGACATCTCCAGTGTAAAACCTATAAACCCCTTAACCATGCCTAAGGCCTTTCCTGTACTTCCCCCTGTAACAACTTCCCTTGAACCAAACCATATTTATTTCATTGTGTTTTGTTTTATGTGATTATTTTTTTATTCTATTTATATTTTATTTATTTTTATTCCTATAAATTTAAAATTAAAAGAGTCCTAATTTAACCTAATTTTTTTGGTGTTTTGTCTTTTTTTTTGGGGGTTTTATTGCATTATTCTTAAATTTAAAGGAACATAATAAAAAAACAATTCAAATTCAAATGAAATTAAAGAAAAGAAATTTATTAGCAAATGGAGATCTCAAAAAAATTTAAAGCAATTTTTACATTGTTATTCTTCATGAAAATGCTATATCCATCCTACTTTCTGATCCTCGAGATCGCACGAAGCGCGAAGGAGAGCATACTTATTCAATGCTAAAAAAAAACTGAAAATAACATCCTACCTACTCTACTCTAATTGGAGGTTAGAAATTAATTACGTGTAGTCAAATATCCAATGTAACCATACACGCAACAGTAATAATAATATATTCACCGTCAATCTTGCGAAATGAAATCTAGAACATACAAAAATAAGAAAATTTAGTTTTTGTAACTGTGAATTAACTAAATAAAAAAAAAAAAATTGATCTAACCTAATGCTTACTTGGAACCATTGTTCAATAAGGATTTTGTAGGCGTGATTTCCCTCCTTCAGATCATGTTGTAACTCCTCTTCGTCTTCCTTGATCTCCTGCTCTAATAATTGTTCTCTATCAAATGTGCAGGATTCTTGGAATGTTGATTCTTCATTTTCCTCTAGAGGAGTAATTAATCTTTCGTATGCTGTCAAGATCTCCTCTTCTAGAGAAGAGGAGATCCTGACTTTTTCTAGGATCTAAGTGAGTTTTTCCAAGATTAAACTCATTGTTAAACCATCTTGTGGAAAAAGAGGTTCTTACAACACCCAAAATTGAAATCTAAATAAAAATCATAAATAAAAGCACTCTTGCTTAAACAGATAAAAAACACTTTTTCTTAAATAAATGAGCATCGCTCTTCACAGTTGCAGAGATCAAACACTCTTGCATAAAAAGTAAATAACACTTTGTGGAAAATTAAACACTCTTTGCGAAAAAGAAACACACTTGCATGAAAGGAACAATCAAGGCTTTGGAGAAAACTCACTATAGTGGTTGCGCAGGTTCTTACCTCTCATCTCATTGTTTCTCCTCCCCCAAGCTGTGTAATTTAAAATACAACCTACCTACCTAGACCTCAATCCCTTTAGCACCTCCCTGACAATGATGCCAAAATGTTGTTGGTAAATAATGTTGTTTAATAAGTGCCCAATCATTTAATTTTCAACCTGAGGAGTTCGTAAAATTATGAATCACATGCACAGTATATGTAGGATTGAGCTAATTTAACCTAATCTAATGTTGAAGCTACAACTGGAATTGAATTGTTAATCTAATGCGAGAATCTGAAACACACAACTTGGAATTGAATTGCTGGAACACACGACTAAAATGAAATTGTGTAAATGAAATTAACTTAGAAATGGAAAATTGCATCAAACGAAAACAACATGTGAAGAGAAACAAGACAAAACGTGTGAGCTCACACTAATAATAAAGAAATCTCAATTACATTACAATGATCAAATGGTAAAATAATGAAATCATGAAACTAATCAAAGAAATGACTATGAACCAAATGACTAACTCCTATCATTGATTTCTAATCATTTTCAAATATAAATATAATCTCCTTCTAATCCCATAATGACTAATTACTTTCTCCTCATAATGACTACTCTCATGAAGAGAGAGAGCTCTCTTTTATACATGAGAGCTTTGAAAAGAAGATAAGCATCCCATAATTTTAGATCCACTTTTCTATCAACCAATTTCTCATTATTACAAAATATGTGTTATATTCTTTGCACAAGCAGTAGTGGCTGAGCGTATGCGCCGAGCGTGTAGGGGGGAGGAGCCCCTTTCTTGGGGGTCCGGGGGTAGTGCCCCAGAAAAAAAAAATTATGTCTCGGGAAACATGACACCTACCTTAGGAAACATGTCATGTATTTAGGTGGTTTTTTCAGCACATGGTTTTTGCCGATGGTTTTCTATTTCTGGTTAAGGAATTAGGGTTTTGGACTAATCCAGTTCATTGGGTTAGGGTTTTGGATGTATTTGTCTCCTATATGTATATTGTATTGTAAACAATGTAACACAATGAATGAATATAATATATGTTGGTTTTCCCGGTTTGGGTTTCCAGGGGAAAAATCTCTTTGTAATGTTTGTATTTGCCATTGTATCTTTTCTATTCTTTTATGAATATCTGTTTACAGTAGACATTGTACAAGGTTAGAATTAACATTTGGTATCAGATCTTTATTGGCTTCAGGGGGACACCTTTGTGGTCAAGGGTTTGGCTCGGGACTGTGATAAGCCTTGTTACAGTGGGAGATCTGCAGTATTGTTTTTCAGGTGAAAAGAAATGGCAAGCAATTCGAAGATGGAGATCAAGAAGTTTAATGGGAAAAGCTTTGAGCTATGGAAGCTCAATATGGAATATCTTTTGGTGGATAGAGATCAGTGGATCGTAGTATATCTAGGTACTTCACCTACAAGAACTTCTGCAGATGACTGGAAAAATATGGATCAGAAGGCAAAGAGCACAATCCGACTGTGTCTCTCTGGTTCAGTATTATTGAATGTGTCAGAGGAAGCTACAGCTAAGGATTTACGAGAAAAGTTGGGGAAGTTGTATCAGTCTAAGTCCCTGGTAAATAAACTATTCCTGAGAAAGAAGCTATATAACTTGAGGATGAGATATGGAGACTCAGTAGCAGAGCATTTGAACACCTTCAATACTGTGGTAAGTCAGTTAGTATATGTTGAGATTAAAATTTCAGATGAAGATAAATGTATCAGTTTGTTGTGTTTTTTACTAGACTCGTGGAATAGTCTGTTTGTGGCCATAGGTAGTAATACAACTTCTTTGAAGTTTGAAGAAGTGGTCTCATCCTTGTTGTCGGAGGAGATGAGACGAAAGAATATGGAAGGACATATGACATACACATTATTTGCAAGAGGATGTTCCCAGGAAAGAAACAGATCTAATTTCTCAAGTGGGAGATCTAAGTCTAAGGGTAGATCTAAATCTCTTGGAAAGTTTGTAAGGGTATGTTGGAGGTGTGGAAAAGAAGGGCACTACAAGAAGCAGTGTAGATCCAAAGTTGAGAAAAAGAAGGGATCTGAAGAATCTTCTTCTACAGAAGAAAATACCTCCAAGGAAGAAGGACGGGATGTGTACTTGGCCTCTTCAAGCACACATGCAGATAATGAGGCATGGTTGATTGACTCTGGTGCATCTTTTCATATGACTCCCCACAAGGAGTGATTCTGTGAATATGAAAATTATGATGGAGGTAATGTTTTCTTAGGTAATGATTCGACAACCAGAATCATAAGAAGAGGAAGGGTCAAGTTGAGACTCATAGATGGAAGGATTAGAACACTACCTGGTGTTCTACACATCCTAGGTATGGCCAGAAATTTGATTTCTGTAAGAAAAATGGAACATGCAAGGGTAAAAACAATTTTTGAAAAGGGAACTTGCAGGATGGTTCGAGGAGAAATGGTGTTGATGAAGGGATTTCGGTTTGGAACTCTATATAAGCTTCTAGGAAGCACTATTAGTGATGGGTGTAATAGATCCATTTTTCCTGATATTGGAATTGAAGAAGAAAGAACTCCTACAGTCTCTGGAGAAAAGGTCATGTTGTGGCATCAAAGACTGGGGCATATCGGAGAGAAGGGTTTTCAACTACTACACTGTAAAGGTATGGTTGAAGGTATGTCTAACTGCTCTCTAGATTTTGATTTCTGTGAATTGGGTAAGATTCCCCTCTGGTGCAACGAGGGAAGAAGGAATTTTACAACTAGTTCACAGTGATGTTTTTGGACCTATGTCGGTCCCATCATTAGGAAAATATGTGTACTATGTCTCATTTATAGATGACTTCTCGAGGAAAACTTGGATATATTTCCTCAGGAATAAATTTGAAGTCTTTGACAGGTTTAAATAGTTTAAGGCTCTTGTTGAGAATCAAACAGAGAAAAGAATTAAGGTGCTTAGAATAGATAATGACGGAGAGTTCTGTGGGAATGAATTTGAAGAATTATGTAAGAAGTGCGGTATAGCAAGGCATAAGACTACTCCATATACACCTCAGTAGAATGGAGTTGCAGAAAGGATGAACGGGATGTTGATGGAAAAATCAAGGTGCATGCTTAGTGGTGTTGGGTTAGGGAAAGAATTATGGGCAAAGGCAATGGGTACTTCATGTTATCTAGTCAACAGATCACCCTCATCAGCGTTGGGTGACAAGACTCCACAAGAGGTATGGACTGGTAAGGAACCTTCTCTCACACATATTAAGGTATTTGGCTGTGATGCATATGTTCATGTTGGAAAGGAAAACATGAGTAAGCTGGATAAGAAGGATGAAAAATGTATCTTTATTGGATATAAAGATGGTCTCAAAGGTTATAAGCTTTGGAACCCAGAAACTAAGAAGGTAGTGTATAGTTGAGATGTGGTATTTAGAGAAATGAAGGATGTTGTTAAACAGGAAGTCCTACCAAGTA
>ML779109.1:214793-226349 GCA_009831015.1 Picea engelmannii | reverse complement strand
CGTAAAGTCGAGGAGGTTTCTGTGAGGAGTGGAGGACCTTAAGCCTTGATGAGATATTGATGTTTGTGTGGAAAGATTGCAAGATATGAAAGAACTTCCTTTTGACTAAGTGAGTAGGCCTTAGATAGTCTGAAAGTAGAATGAAACCTTTAAGAGATATGGTAAGGTCTCATATAATCATGAAATTGATTAAGTGCTTGAGTCAGACTGTTTTCCTTGAGGAAAACCTATACACGATTAGAATGACTTGCAATTATTGATTTGGCATGTTGGGTAGATTTGGACCATTGGTTGGATGGTGCCACTTTCAGAGTGGATAAACAAGGTTGTGTTTGAACCCTAGAGAGGAAGGTTCTGAGTCGACTAAGACCATCTATCTATTAGAGGAAAACCTAGTAGAAAATATGAATAATTGGATTCTAAGGTTAGTTAGTCAGAGTAAGGTTGTTGGAGGTGATGTGAAGTGGATTAGGGTATACGTATGATTATAGAAGTATGAGAACTGTATATATGTCTAACTGTGTGTGTGATATCCCAACCATTAGATCTGGTGAGAATCCCTTTGTTACAAAAATATTCCCCTGTGGACAGGTGAATTTTCCCTTGGAGTATAGACCCCTCTACCAAGACAAAAAACTACCTTTGGACACTACCATTCATATAGATTAATTTTATCCATCGAAAAAGAGAGAAAGAGGGATAATATTATATACCTCACTTTCGAATTTTGTCCTAGCTTCTCCAATCTGCAAGTTCCAAATAGTACCTACAATGGATAACAAGAGACAAACGACTATCTCCTACTCTAGTGGATTAGACAAAATCGATCTATCTATGAAGATTAAGACACACATAGACGAGCATATGTAAACACATACTAGAAGGAAATAGGCCAAGTATATTGATGAGAACTTCAAAAGGAAACTTACAATCTTCAGATGACGTTACAACAACCTCTCCAAGTCCTCCTTGTCCAACCCCTTGCTCGAAAGATCCAAAATCAAAATAACAATGATTTTTACTGATTTTATCCTCCTTGTTCACCATGAGAATGCATCCATTTATAAGATTTGAGAGGCTCAACTACCTTGTCTATATTTGGGATTAGTTTAGGATATGGATCCATCAGTTGTGATATCTCCCTTAGATGCATCCTAGGTGTTATATTCAATCCAAACCAACTCGATCCATCCACAACTATCTTTAGAGAAAAAGGGGATTTCTTACAATATTTGCTCAACCAATTTGTCTCTCCCTTAAAATGGGAAACATAGCATTACAATGCTCCCTGTGAGATGGGTACGGGGCACTAGTGCTCCCTTTATATGAGCAGGGGAGCGTTGATCTTCCCAAAAGTTGTCAAGATGAGAAATTCTCATAGAAAAACATTTGTTTCGACTGCCAAATGATCGAGCTTCTTCTTCTAACATGTTTTATGGGTTGTATCAATTTTTTTCATGGTGTCATTCACGATGCGGCACTTATGGAATGAGAATGTGATACTTATGAAACTTGCAACAAAAGTGTGACACTTGCAACACTTACAAAAATGAGAATGTGACATTATTGAAGTGAGGAATTTTGATGTGTAACAGATTTTCCCCCAAAGTGTGAAGCCAGAAGATGAAAGTTGATGGTCGAAACACTTTGTAGATTCTTTGAAGAAAGGATATGGAGTCGGGAAACCTAGTATAAGTTGCATACAACATCAAACAATGTTAATATGTGTTCCATTCTCTAGGAAAACATACCTATGCTCAAACTATAAGTGACTTAAAGTACGACCACCAATAAATACATTGTGGATCCATGATGATATTGACTAAGGGTATGGCCACCAGAGATACAATGTGGATCCATACCTCTATGACATGAACTGATTGTAGTCATGTAAAATACATAGTGGAGCTACGAGATGATAAAACATAGCCACAGACCAATACAACATGGATCTATGTGACAACATAGGTATCAACATGCTCAAATGACTTCCTTCATAGCCTGGATAGAGAAGATAGAAGAGTGGATGCTCAACCCAGGGTATTCATCCCATTCCCGATGTAGTACAAATATATCCATGTGAATAGATGATTTGACATCGAACATGGTAGAAACCACTCGATTACCAGTCATTGAGATAAACCGTTAACAAGTGCGATGGAATCACCAATGATGTCAATGATTCCCAAGGTGCCCTAGTACATTCCAACGAATGTGAATAAATGAGATGAGGTCAAACATTCGTGGAATCATCCGATCAGAGGTCAATGATGTAAACCTACTATAGGAAGTGAGGAGGCTTGTCATTGAGGCATGTAGGTCCCAACATACTAACTGGTTTCTAATTCTAATTCCCGGATGATGTGTTGAAATTGACAGGAAAATACTCGTCGAAGGAGGGCCTTGATGTATCCCCCATCATCGAAATTAAATTGACATAGGAATGTGGTAAGATATATCATATGAAAACAGACTCACATGGGTATGGAAACTAGAAATTTTGTAGATGGTTGAATCTCGAGGCGGAAAATTCCCTTGAACACTGAGGTACTACGTGAGAATTGGTAGCATACAATTAGAGTGGACCAAAACAAAATGCAGAGAGTGTTGTGGCATTATTTGGATGGATCAAAGGAGTGGAAATATTCATAGGATTGGCTCAATGCAGAGGTTTTAGCATATTATCCAAGTATTCAGTGTGGAGGTTAAAACATGTTCCCTGTTCAAGGGAGACCACAAGAGATTTTTAAAAAAGTTTTCAAGAAACTCGACCCACTTCCTTAAATTTTTTCCCCCATTCACATAGATGAGTATCTCTTTTTAATTTCACAAGCTCGAGGAGGATAATACATGCTCGATATAACTCACCTTTGGTAAGTCCCTCTTCCTTTATTTAACGAATTGGAAGAAGTAAGGGTTCATCCCCAGATGGGTCCTTCAATGTGTAGTTTAACGAGTCCAGAGAAGGAAAAATTGGTCGTTTTTCATGTTTAGAGAGTCTAAAAAGAACTTAAAGGTGACTCCAAGGTTGCCCATTTTTTGTAATTTTAGTCCCCGAGGTCCGAAAAAGAGATAAACTATTACTTGGAAGAAGCCCTTTCGAACCTTTTAATGAGTGTGAAAGGAAGCAATATCACTCGACAATATTTTCATGTTTAGAGAGTCTGAAAAGAGATTAAAGGAAATTCCAAGCAGTTCATTTTTCGTATAACCTTTACGAGTCTAAAAACGTGATAAAAGTATAGTAGGTTAAATTCTCATGATTTTTACGAGCATGAGAAAGAACAAAGACTAAGCTCATTGGCGTTACAAAGGTCATCGAAAAACTATGCTCAAATTCCTATAAATCAAGTTGTTCTAGGAAAAAGACATTAGTAGCTCCTTGAAAAATGATAAAAAAACCAAAAATAAACTTTATAATAAGGAGAAATGACCAAATTTGAACATATCAAATATCAAATTAGGGAAAAAATTCATTTTTACCTTTTACTATTCTTCTCTTCTCTTTGATTTTTTTCCTCTTTGGAGCATTATTTTGAGTGTTGACTGCGGAGGTTGTGAGCAACCGTTTTAAAAATTGTCTAGATCAAGTTGGTTTTTTCCTCCTCCTCGTTCATTTCCATGTCTTTTTCTTGCATTTCATACCTTATTTTAGGTTCTTAAGCTCCTTGGGAATCCCTAGAGCATCGAAATGGATCGACACTCCCTCAAGGAATCAAGGGGACCACTGATCATGATTTCAACGCCCTGGTGTGTGCATTGAGGGTGCACTAGCACTCGATTTCCTTCTTTAAGGGAGCGCTAGGTGCAAAATTTAAAATTTCTTTGATTTTTAGGCTAAAAGGGGAATTTTGTTTCTTTGAAAAACTTGGCTAATGATGTTTATTTGATGCATTTGCAGGTTTCACTCATAGCTAATCATGATTGAGTGAAAAGAACATGAGCACAAATTTGATGACATCGTTGCTCTACAAGACCCTCAAGTGAGGGTGGCCTTACGTAATTGTGGCTTGATCAAGTACTTCAAACTTCAAAATATGAGGAAAGAAGTGTTATTACTAGAATACATGATCGATTAATGGGATGATGGTGAGAAAGCATTCTAAATAAGACCACATATTATTGAGATCGAGATGGATGATGTATACTTTTTGACAAGGCACTTGAGGAAAGGGGCACCCATTCTTTTGTCTGGACATCGGGCTACTTCGCAACCGACCGAGGCATATGTTGTCGAATACTGCATTTCGGGGTCATGATTGGTAGGAGGAAGGATCGTTATAAAATACGTGAGGGATCTATCTCTCTGATCTGTCCTATTTGATATCTCCAAGTTGGAAGGAATCACTATTCACCATCTCGCTTCTAAATCCCAAATTTTTTATGCCATTCAGTGCTTGGAACCTAGGCTATTCAACTGGAGCACAGGGTTCTTGAGGAAAGTTAAAGAGCAGATATCCAAATGCAGAACAAGCAGGAAAAAATAGTTTGGATATGGTTCTTTCTTGGTCTCATTTTTCCTAGATCGGATCCCATAGATGAAACCACAGGTTGCAATGATATCACACCCTATGACTGAGCCTCGCATGGACAGGTGGATTAGTCTCTCCCTAGGTTGGGGAATGAGCCCTGAGATTTTAGATTTACTGTTGACTTCTTTGCATGGTGGAGGAGGCAGCTGGTGGTGATCGAGGATTCCCATATGATGGGGTGGATTTTAGGGGTAGTGCATACTTGGTACTTCTTGAGGGTATATAATGGGACGCATTAGGTATGAAAGATCATAACCTTGTAACAATATTTTTGTTTTTTAATATGTTTTTGGTTGTATGACGAGGGATCTAATTCATTTTGTTTTCATCATGTAGACAAAGGTGCATCACGTATGGAAGAGATGCCAACATTAGGATGTCACAGAGATGCACATGCAGTGACACAGAATGATGTTGTAGCGGGAGGAATCTGAGAGGTGGAGAGGAATATCCATGGCTTGACCATGGCATTCCTCCCCTGAGGAGGTGAGATGTGCCTCTACATCTTCAGAGGCATACAGTTGGGATCTCTGAAGATATCAACCATTTTCTACGATGGGTGGATAGGGCAGTAGTGTGGTATGTGGAGCACAACGTGGTGTAGGGGGACGAGTAGAGTATCCATTCATTTTGTAGTATTTATGATGATTCTATGGGCATGAAGGCCCATGTTTTTCCCTGTCGTGTACTTTTGTATGATGTATTTTGACAAAAACAAATTCTATCAATATTATATATATAAATGACTTTTGTGGTGGCTACTTATGTTGTGATGTTTTTTATACATATGCTTTATGTTCCAAATGTTTATCTATGCACTATATGCCAATCAAACATGTAATTTGGTAACAAATCCTTAATCGTGTTTAGTTATCTCGATATATGTTTGTATTCTAGGAATTCAAATGATCTTTCGAGACGATGAACCCTTAGGTGGAGACATATTAAAACTGAGTTGTGAACGACGTAATCACGATTTAGTTGACGGACCATGAGTTGAGAATCGAGGTTGATAATCAATTGAGTTATACCTAGAGAGGAGTTTTCAGTTAAAAGTCTAATTATGACATGATATTCTTCCATGTTATTGGTCGCATATCTGAGGCAAATTCCTCATGAACTCACTAACTTGCAAGAGTGGTAGATGACCCAAAATGCATAAGTGATGTTCTGGGTATGTTGACTAGTGCCATACGCAAACCTGAAATAGATGGGAAATGATGATGTCATCTTCACATTCAATCACAAAGAAAAGTATAAGCAACTGAGAAAAAACTTGTGCATGCAAAAGGAAAGACACACCAAGTCGAAAGTATATAGTACAATAATGTACAAAGCACACATGTGAGATATTCTATGCATAGTACTTCTTGAGGTAAAACCCATTTTGGGGATCACCGAGAGATATTCCATCGTAGTCTACTAACTCGTAGGTGTCAATGTGTAGCATGTGTTTTATGATATATGGCCTGTGCCACATGGTTTCTAACTTTCCTTCCCCTAGTTTGTCATGATCTTGATCATATACTAGGACTAGATCTCCTTCTGCAAAAGCACGAGGTTGGAAGGACTTATCATATTTATTTTTGATGCATTTTGTATACGTCTCGTTGATGAGATCAACATCATGATGGGTTTCATCCAACTTGGTTATATATAAGAATCATTCCTCTTCTGTAGAAGTATGGGGTAGGATTTCTACGGTGAGTTTCAATGAAGGAATCTCACATTCGATCGGTAATACTTATTCTATCCCATATACCAACTGGAAGGGTGTAAATCTAGTTGTAGTTTTAACTGAAGTTCGATAAGCCCAGAGTGCAGAGAAGAGTTGCAAGTACCAAGAGGTTTTTTTCTCTCCCACCATGTGTTGAAGCATGGTTTTTGGGACTTTGTTGATGGATTCAACCTGTCCATTTTCCTGAGGGTAGTAGGGGGATGAATTTTCATGGAGAAAACTGAACTTGGTCCGCAATTCACCCATCATTTGGTTCTGGAAATGGGATCCATGATCAATTACAATATCTTGTTGGACACCAAATCGAGCGATGATGTGATTGAACACAAAAAGTGCTACAGTGCGGCCATCATTAAGGAATCTAGTCATATCCTCATCCCATTTAGTGAAATAATCGATGACAATGATAATATAACTGTGCCCCTTGGCTGAGGTAGGCTTACATTGCATAAAATCAATGCCCCATTGTTAAAAGGGGCCGATGACGGCAATGGGATGAAGTGGATCTGAGTGGGTACATGATTTCTTATGAAATATCTGACAAGGTGGGAATTTTTTAATGGCCTCAATACAATCTTTGAATATGGAAGGCCAAAAATAACCGACACGTAAATGTTTTTGGGTTGTAGCCATCCCAGAAAGATGACTGCCACGAGATCCAAGGTGACAATCATTTAAAACTTGTTCAACCTCTTTGTGGGTTAAGAAACATTGTAGGACAATATCAGTGCCATAATGGTACAAGATGTCTCCAATGATAAGGTAGCATTTGGAATGGTGTCTAATGCGACATCGTTCATTGCATGAAATGCTAGGATGAAAGCATTGGGTTTGGAGATAGAGAATAATATATCCATACCAAGGATCAGACATACTAATGAGGAACAAGGATTCATCAGGAAGAGAATCACTGGGCTCAATATTCTCATCAATATGGGGGAGATCACAAATTAATTCCGCAAAAACCAATGATTTCTTGTCCTTGGATTTGGAAAACTCAAGATTGAATTATTGGAGAATGACGATCCATTTCGATTATTTTCCCCTAAGTACTTGTGTAATATTCCATATATAAAATTATGTAGAACATAAATAATTACCTAGAAATGGCAGATGCACAACAATATAACCAAAAAAACACCACGATAATACCAAAATGATAACAAAATAACACTAGAAATAGCACTTTGATTACCAAGAGAAATGTTCACTTGCCTCTTCGAGGTGGAAACCTCCAACAGAGTAGAGCTCTATTACAATAATATCCAATACAAAATTTCTCATACCCTTGACTCCTATTTATACTAAATATGTCTATCAAAAGAACCATCTAGAGGAATATCCTTCTAGAAGCATAAGCTTCTATTAGGTCTTCTTATATTGGACTTATTCTTTCTTATTTCTAGGACTTATTAATATTGACCTTTATTACATGGAAATATATTATTCTACCTACATGAGTGGTTAGGTCCCTAACATGTCCTCCCCCTTAAAAATAACATTGTCCTAAAGGATTGATATGGGGAAATTGTTGCAGAATGGTAGTTGGTTCCCAAGTTGCATCTGCTGGAGTTGTATATTTCCATTAGACTAACACTTCCTTGATGGTTCATTGATGAGGTTGATGCTCACGCTGGTCCAAAAATACTTGTGGTTGTAGCCAAATGGATCCTTCTTCATCAACTCAGGAAGCTTGGTTTGCGTTTGACACTTAGTTCCAATCACCTTCTTTAAGCGGAAACATGAAAAAAAGGATGGAGCTTAGAATGACTGGGCAAAGATAACTAATAGGACACATATCCCACATGCTTGAGAACGGTATAAGGACCATAAAATTTGGGCACTAGTTTCTAACAATAGTCAGCCTTGAGGGAAGTTTTCTTGTAAGGTTGCAGTCGAAAAAACACCTGATCCCCTTCTGCAAATTGACATTCAGAGTGACCTTGATCTTCTTGTTGTTTCATGCGATTCTTAACCATGACAAAATTATCTTTGAGGGTATGGAGAATATATTCTCGAACTATAAGCATTTGGTCAACCGCCTGGACCTTCAAGACACCTGGAAAATATGAGAGGACTGAAGGTGGATTTTTTCCATATACTGCTTCAAAAGGATTCATGTGCGTAGCTGTATGGTACGAAGTGTTGTACCACCATTCAAATAATGGTAACCATTGAGCCCATTGATTCTTCATTTCCGATGAAAAATACCTCAAATATGTTTCCAAACATTTGTTGACAACTTCAGTTTGACCATCAGTCTAGGGATGATAAGTTGTACTGAGATGCAATTGGGTGCCTTGTAGCTTGAACAGTCCTTGCCAAAATTGCTGGTGAAAGTCGGGTCATGATCAGAAACAATAGAATGTGGCATGCCATGAAGCTTGAAGACCTGATCCATGAAAAGTTGAGCCACAATAGATGCTTTAAATGGGTGTTGAAGACAATAGAAATGAGCATACTTGGAAAGATGATCAACTACCACCATGATGCATGATTTATTGTTTGATTTAGGTAAGCCGACAATAAAATCCATAGAGATATCCTACCAAATAGTAGGTGGAATCGGAAGCGGTTGTAGTGTGCCAGGAGATTTGACAGTTTCACCCTTGTTGTTTTGACACAGATCACATTCAACCACAAAATTACGAATGCCCTGTATCATACCCTCCTAGAAAAAATAACGTTTGACCCAGTCATAGGTTTTGGTAAACCTGGAGTGCCCAGTTGTGGGTGTATCATGAAGCTCAGAAAGTACCACAGATTTAATTTTGGACTGTTTACTTAAATAAAAATGACCTTTGTATCAAATATCATCATTGAGCCAAGAGTACCTTAGGGAAACTGGAGAATTGCACTGCAATTTTTGTATCAGATGCGAACTTTTGGAATCGTGTAGCCATTCCTGGCGAATAACTTGGAGCCAATCTGGTACAATGAAAGAGAGAGAAAAAAGAGACCCTTCATCTTCATATTTTCTCGAAAGTGCATCAACAACCACATTATCTTTTCATTTTTTGTAAATGATCTCATAATCATATCCAAAGAGATCAGCCACCCATTTTTGTTGCTCAGGGGAGGAAAGGTGTTGTTCTAGAAAATACTTGAGGCTTTGATGATTTGTCTTAATTTGTAAGCGTTTCCCCAATAGATAAGGTCGCCAAATATCCACAACATGAAAAGTAGCCAACATTTCCTTTTCATAGATTGATCTTCCAAAATTTCTATTGGACGGTTGTTTGCTGGTAAAGTCCAAAGGTCGACCCTCTTGCATAAGGACATCGCCAATTCCTTTCTCGAAAGAATCACATTCCAGGACAAAGGTCTTTTTGAAATCAGGAAGGGTCGGGACTGGAGTGGTGCACATGGCCATCTTCAAGGTTTGAAAATCCTGAGCAGTTGCTGGAGTCCAAGTGAAATAATTCTTTTTAAGGAGTGCAGTGAGAGGTGCCACAATATTTCCATAATTCTTAACAAACTTGTGATAATAGCATGTTAAACCTAGAAATCCTTTCAATATTTTGAGAGTCTTTGGGTAAGGAAAATCTTGCATAACTTCAATATTTTTAGGATCCACCCTAACGTCGTCCTTGCCAACAAGATGACCCAAGTACTCTACTTCTGAGGTTCCAAAAGAGAATTTAGATTGTTTGAGGAAACATTCGTGCTGAGAGAGTAGATGGAGAAATCGATCCACATGAGCAAGATGGTCTGTCCAGGTTTTGTTGTAGATGAGGATATCATCAAATAAAACTAACACAAAATGACGAAGAAAAGGACAAAAGACTTGATTCATGAGGCTTTCAAAAGTGGATGGAGCATTACACAAGCCAAAGGGCATGACCAAAAAATCATAGTGGCCCTCATGAGTTCTAAAGGTAGTCTTAGGAATGTTTGCCTCTTTCATACGGATCTGGTGGTAGCCCAAATGAAGATTAAGTTTAGTAAAGAACTGGGCGCCACTCAATTCATCCAAGAGGTCATCAATGACAGGAATGGGAAATTTGTCTTTAATGGTGAGTTTGTTGAGAGCACGAAAGTCAGGACACATGCACCAAGAACCCTATTTCTTTAGGACCATGACCACATGAGAAGAGTAGGGGCTCATACTAGGGTAGATAACACTTGTGTTGAGCAGTTCTTGAACCATTTTCTCAATTTCATTTTTTTAAGAAAAGGGGTGACAATAGGGACGAATATTGGGAGGAAGGCTTCCCGGGACAAAGTGAATGGAATGATTATGAACACCACGAGAAGGAGGGAGTCGCTGGGGAGTGGAAAAAACCATTTTATGTTTAGAGAGGATGGATTGGAGGTCCCGCGACATAGAGGGTGTCTTAGTGGCTAGGATGGCATGGAGTTGGGAAATAATTCCAGAATGACCTTTTTTTAGCAGCTTTTCCATGTAATGGGAACTAATGATCTCTGGGGAACCGATGGTGATGCCTTGGAACTTATATTGTTGGCCCTCCTAGTTGAATTGCATGTTTAATTCCTTAAAATCCATGAGAATGGGACCCAAAGTCCTTAATCATTTCGCACCCAACACAATGTCACAACCACCCATGTTGATATAAAACATGTGAGATTTCAAATGGTAGTCACCAATTTGGAGACACACATTTTCACAACACCCTCCACATTTCATGGACCCACCATTGGCAATCGTGATTTGGAAATTATTGACTACACAGATATAGCAATTATTTTCTTGGGCAATGCAACGATGAATAAAATTATGGGTGCTTCCACTATCAACAAGAATGATGACCTTCCTATGCTTGATGCAACCAATTATCTTGAGGGTTTGGGAAGCATATAAACCAGTGAGAGAATTTAGGGAAATGATCGATTCTACTTCAGGAGGGTCTGAGGGAGGGGTTATGTTTGTGGGTTGAGGTGACATAGACACAAGGGGAGCCTCAACATCCTCTTCTGAAACATCCTCTGAGATGGCCATAAAAAGATTTTGTTCCTTACACTTTTGTCTCAGAAAATATTTTTCATCGCAATTATAGCAAAGGCCTTTGAGTTGGCGTTCAACCATTTCATCTGTTGGTCACTATAATTGCTTAATTAATCTCAAACAACCAAGTGAAACATAAATTATCAAACCAGGGAAGTCTTTTTTTTCAAAGATAGTTGCGCACTATATATGCTCAATTCCAAAAGCACTTAGTGTTGTAGTAAAGAAATCATTCTATCTAAACTTGCTGAAGTGAACTGAAGCTCTGAATTGTATCACAGGAAAGAAATATCCCTATTGCAATTCTTTATAGTTCAAAT
>ML779109.1:168631-201102 GCA_009831015.1 Picea engelmannii | reverse complement strand
TATTCTGAACTGAGTGATAGCTCCGTGTTTCAGCCTCTGCATCCTTGAACCATGTAGCTGCTTCGTGTTTCGGCATATGCATCCTCGGACTGTGTAGCAGCTTCGTGTTCAGCATGGACTGTGTAGCAGCTTCCGTGTTTCAGCATCAGTTCAACAACACCTTCGGATAGTTCTATGTTTCAGCATCGGCCTTGAATACTATTCTACAAATATGGACACTTATGCACTTGTAATCAATGGTTAGGTCAAAAAGTAATGTAAAGTATTATGCAAAACAAATTAAACATATAGTGATGAGAAAGGACGTTGTATACCTTGGAGTGATCGGATGAAGTGATAATATGAATCTAGATACAGGTGATGAAGGGTATAATAATGGAAAAAAGTATGGGCAAAAAGGTACAATATGTGGTCCCAACATCATCCATGGTCAATTTTTGGATCTTGAATGGAGTGGAAGGAGGAGTGGTATTTATTGGTTTAGTGCGAGGAATAAAGAAGGGTTTGCGGTTTTGAGAAGAGACAACCTATTGTGCTTCCTTGGCTCTTTTATTAGCGTCCACCCAACTCTAAGGACGAGGCATGAGGACATGAGCATGAATCTCATCCTTGAGGACATTAATAAAACATTCTTGGAGAAAAGCATCAGACATGCCCTTTGTACGAAAATACAGTCACTCAAAAACAGCTATAAATTATTCCACTGTGCCAGATTGTTTCAACTTTGTCAAATGGCCTAAATGGTTGGTGCCAGTGTCAAAGTGTTCATAAAGCTCTACCACAAAGTGTATCCAAGCCACATACCCTTGGCAATAATTTTTTCTCCATTGCCACCATTGCCAACGTTCTTAATCTATATGGAGAACACCATACTGGAGTTTGGCGAACTCATCCATAATGCCATACAAAGAGAAATAATGTTCCATTTGAGTTACCCAGCTAGTGGGATTTGATCCATCAAATTTGGTCACATCCACACATGGAAGGCGTAGTTCATGCTGAAAGTGATGGGGATGAAAATTGTGGGAATGAGAGGAAGTCTCACCTTCGGTATGCAAAGGTGGGTCAGATAAAGGAAGATCTGCATGGATATGCAGCTTAGCGTGAATATTCATAGCGACAGATTCAATCTAGGTAGTAATATCTTGTTTGAGCTCTTTTCTGAGTTCCTCGATTGAGGTAGCGAATGAAGCCGCGATGGAGGAATGTATTTTTTTATTGATGGAGAGAATATTGGCATTGATCTATAGCACTTCTTGTTGGGTTTCTATGAAATTAGAGTGCAAGGTATTGAAGCGAGCTTCCAAGTCTTGGCTACGGGTATGGGCCATGATGACTAGGGAACACGAAAAGGGGTAGGTGGGACCACACAGAAAATGGATTATGGGTGAAGTGTATCACAATGATCAGGGAGACGAGGTGAATGCAATGGGGTAAATCCCAAATAAAGGTGTTGGAAGCAGGTTGGGTCCACAAATTTCTTTTTTGCTGAAAAATGATAGGTATGACTGCAATCAGGGAAAAGAGAAATAGCCAATGGAATAGGTATAAAATAATGGTGCCAATAGGATCCCATGAAATTATACTCAGATTTGAAGAATACTGGAGTGATGAAATTTCCAAATGCTTAATAGGAAGAAATGTGTAGTAATTTTGCAGCTCGAATTCAAGAGACACAATTGCACCGCAATAGATATTATATGTTCATTTCTCATTTCCATCCCAAGGGTTAGGTATTCAAGGGTTCTATAGACAAGGGTTTTCCCTGTGCTATATCTCTCTGATATGCGTGTGGGGTCCAACAGTATTACTCGGCCCAATATCTCAGGGCACCAACTAAGGAGGCTAGACCATACCCTTAGCCGTACTACCCAACTACCCAGGTAATATAGTATCTTCCTAAGTGTTTTTCTCGATGGCACTATAACAGTTAGGCAACTGATCGGTTTATCTACAAAGGGCTTCAAGAGATTTAGATCGATCTATATACATGTGTTGTCTGATGCGCTACCACTCAAAGGGGTACCAACAGGGGTTACAAGGGTGGCCAACAGATGTGTGCTTAAGTACCACTTGTATTTCCTATGTGTATGAATCCCCAACCATGGGTTTATGTGCGTAACGACAGATCTCTATAGCTTAAATACACCACAATATGTCTCTACCCTGAAAAACATTAACCCACAATTTTTTGCCAAGGAAGGTGCTCTGATACCACTTGTAATATTGCAGATATAAAAGTATGTAGAACATAAATAATTAGCTAGAAATGGCAGATGAAAAACAATATAACCAGAACAACACCACGATAATACCAAAATAATAACAAAATAACACTAGTAATAACACTTTTATTACCGAGAGAAATGTTCGCTTGCCTCTTTGAGGGGGAAACCTACAGAATAGCAGATCTCTATTACAATAATATCCAAGACAAAAGTTCTCATACCCTCAAATCCTATTTATACTAAATATGTCTATCAAAAGAGCCATCTAGAGGAATATCCTTCTAGAAGCGAAATCTTCTATTAGGTCTTCTTATATTGGACTTATTCTTCCTTTTTGTTAGGCCTTATTAATATTGACATTTATTACATGGAAATATATTATTCTACCTACATGAGGGGTTAGGTCCCTAACAAATTGATCAGTCAATATGTGGTACATGGGGTTAGAGTCTGCAATGACTGTGGTAGTGCATAACAGAATATAGTGGAAAAATATTTGGACGACAATAACTACTGCCAAATCCAACTTTTCGACATATGAATACCGGTGTTCGGGACCTGATAGAATTTTATTCAGATAATAGATCACATGTTCGGTGTCGTCATCATCCTCCTAGACTAACACCATAGAAATAGTGGAATTAGAGACAACCAAATAAACGACGTAATCTTTTTCATAATTCAGTGGGTGAAAAAGAGGTGTGTTCGTTAAGGCATGTTTAAGAGAATCAAATGAGATTTGAGCATTTGAATCCCAGATGAAAGGGGCATATTTTTGCAACAATATCATGAATCCTTTAGTGATTTCAGTGTAATTGCAAATGAAATGATGAATAAAGTTTTCCTTACCTTGTAAACTTTGCAGTTGAGTTAGGTTGTTGGGAGGGCGTAAAGAGAGAATGGCTTTGACTTTTAATGGATCGAACCTAATCCCATATTTGGAGATGACGAATTCGAGGAGTCTCCCTGATTCAAGAACGAAAATGCATTTATGGGGGTTCAAACGTATGTTGTAAATCCTACATCGAAGAAATATGGTTCGTAGATGACCAATGTGGTCTTGTCAATGAGTCGAGTGAGATAGTAAATCATTGAGATAAGGTTCAATGACATGTTTGATGTCGTAGAACGCATACGACATGGCCCGCTGAAAAGTGGCTCTAGCGTTTTTAAGACCAAAAGGTAATTTTCGATAAGAAAAATTTCCCCAAGGGTAGATGAAGGTTTCTTTATTTTTATCATCCGATAAAATGTCGATCAGGTTATATCTAAAAAATCCATCCATAAAAGAGAAAATGACACTTTCAACACAATTATCGATAATTTGGTCGATAAAAGGTGTAAGGTAATTTTCCTTGGGACAAGCCTTATTAAAATCCCGATAATCAACACAAACACGAATGGTCCCTTATTTCTTGGTGACCAAAAAAATGTTGGAAACCCATTCGGTCAAAGGGATGGGATAAATAAAACCAGATTTTAATAATTTTTCGACTTCTTCCTTGATTTCCATAGTTTTCTTAGGATGAACCGAGCGAATTTTTTGTCTCATAGATTTAAATCCTAGGTAAGTTTTGATTTCATGCACAACAATCAAAGGATCGATCCCTGGAATTTATTTGTAGCTCTAGGAGATGTCGTGAAATTATTTAAACAAGGTGGTATAAGTTTCAACTTTTGCAGGTGAACAATTGGCACCTAGTTGTATATTTTCCACAATAACTTATTTAATGGATATGTCTACAGTAATCGTATGAGAGATATTCCCCAAATTCCCCTCAGAGATGGTATCCTGAGTGAGTATTGGATATTGGGGGGAGTCAAAGATATCGCTAGGAAAGATAGAGGAAATATATTTCTCTATTTCATCCAAATTGGGAAGAAAGTTTGAATGATGGTGGTTATCATCCCAGGGTGCCTCCTCAATCCTAAGAATTTCCATAATAGATTCATCTGATGGAAAAATATGTAGGATGTAATAAAAAGTAGAGGATGGGGAATCTAACTAGGATGGTAATGAATACTTAGTAGACTCCAACAGATGTTGGTCATATAGTGAAGGATAGGTGGGTTGAATGGCCTCGTAGTCATCCTCTACAGGACTAAGTGGCATGCTGTCACCTAGTGTATCAAATTCTAATGGAATAGGCACGATCCATGGATCAAATGATTCGAAGGATTGATGTGTCATAGTCGAGATCATATTGACTTCCTTGATGTGTTTCATAGTGGGAGGAATAAGTGTAGGAAAGGTACCCATGAGCGAAGAGCCTTTCAAGAGACCTACCCCAACACTTTCATAACTAATTTTTTATTCTCCCAGAAAAGGAATGTTGTTGGCCGTTTGAGTGCGAGCGTCGGGGGTGTAGTAATCTAACTGATCAATGGTCACAATTTTACCTTGATGAGGGAATTGGACACATCGAAAAACCGATGAAGTGACAACAGTCATAACATAGAACCAAATTCTTCCTAGCAATAGGTTATAATCAAGGGGAGCATCGACTACTTCAACATCTATAGAAAGAGTTTTTCCTCCCAACTAAACAACTAATGATTGTAATAATCCATGAGGACGGAAAACTCTTACATCGAATGCTCGTAACATGGTGGGATATTGATTAAGACCAGGTGATTTGAGGCTTTTCCAGCAAGCCAAGGACATGACACATTTGGATTCACCCAAATCCAATATCATGCGATGAATATGTTGATTATGGACAACAACATCAATTTGGAAATCAAGTTGGTGAGAGAGTCATGATTTAAAATTATCTAGGTTAAACATGATATTATGGATGACTCAGGATCTATAGCTCTGATGGTTGCCAAGAGAGTCCTACGTTGGCTAGGGAAGTGTTGTAGAACTTCGAGAGATGACATAGCGCAAGGTGCTTGCGGAAAATCTTCAATAATGTTGTAGTTTTGAGCAGCATGTGAATTAGGATTAAATATCAACTTTTAAATTGTGCTCTTGGGTGAGCGTAAGATAGATTCAAAGTTAGGTTTCTCAATCTGGAGTGGCCCAAATGGAAGAGTAATGGTGGTGGATGATGGATATGATGTGGTACCATTATTTACTTTTTCCTTATCAGGTTTACCTAGTGGTGTGTCATATGCCATAGTATGAGTGGTCAAATATATCCCATTAAACATGTAAATGTGTGCACTCGATGAGGCTTCCTCACTAGGAGGATGATTTGGGTTGCCTCTTGTTGGAGTGTAGGACTTTGTGCAACCAGTGATTGTTGCTGTGGAAAAGGATGTGTTAATACAATGGTTTGAGAATTTCCTTTGAAAAGTTTATCAACTTTGCCTTGATGGGGATAGTCTTGTGTGTAGTGATAGTCACCGCAAATGAGACATGGAAATTTCAGTTTTTGTTGTGGTTGCTTGTCAGTAGAAGGTGGTTCTGCTTGTGTTTTTTCATTTTCAGTTTGATTATTATTTTTCTTAGGTTTATTCTTATGTTTATTTCCCCCCCCTGATTGTTGTGGAGAAACATATTGAACTACATTCACCTAAGATACTTGAGTCAGGGTGGATCTTGATGAGAGTGAAGTCGATCCAGTAGTGATGGAAGTGACTAAAATATTAGTCGTGTCGGCTGACTGTGAGCTAGACTGGGTTTTGATGGAACCGAAAACTCCATCCACATGAGTAGTAGAGGATGGTTTTGATGGGTTGATTGATGTATGGGGAGAATTTGGAATCAATTCATACAAATTACTGGATTGGGAATAAAACAAGTCCAGATACCGGGAATGAGCAATGGATTCCTCTTCTGTAATGACACCACCCATTGCTACGTCACAAGAAATAGGAGGTAAAAGAGATTTTGTGAACCATTCAGCCAGTAATTGGTCAAGAATGGTTGCTTTGATCAACCTTCTTCATCATCTCCATTCATGAATATGATCATAAATATGTATGAAGTTGGTCTGATGAAGGGAGGTCAAACATTTTTTTTCGGTCTCGTAACATATAGGTAATTGGAAGTGAATGAGAAAAGCCATGGAAAGTGAATTAAAATATTGAAAAGTTTTACGTTGTAAGTCAATGTACCATTTGGCAGCTGAACTCGTAAGTGTACGCTAGAAAATACATATCCGAATAGAATAATCCATTAGTGAATTTGATGAAAACCATATATGAAAGGTCATAACGTGTTTATTAGGGTCTTCACCAGGTTTACCATCAAATTTCAAAATATTGAAAGGAAATTTAGTAGGAATAACTAACCAAAAAGGGGAGTGTAATATGGGATCATTTTTTAATATCGATAGATCTGGTAGATATAGAGTGGCTAAGAATGTTAATTGTTGATTGAATTGAGGATGATACTGGTGTGGCATAGGAACACCAGTAGGGTCGTAAACTAGTTGAGGTGGATAATTGTAGCCAACATGCCCTCCCATATATTGCTATTATTGACCAACAAAAGTAGGATTCATTTGTTGAGGAATGTGCATAAAAGGATAAGGGAAGCCCATTTGGCCTTGGGGAGGATAATCAGTGTAACCCAGGGGAGGATAGTTCGCTTGATTAGTTTGAGGTGGATAACCAATATACCCTTCAGGATGGTAACTAGGTTTTCCTTGAGGAGGGTAAGGATTTGGCCCTTGGGGAGGATAATATGGTTGACCTTGAGGACCCCAAGTGGGATTTGGGACTCCTGGGAAGGGTTGTCCAAAATGTATTCTAAAAGGATTGGGATTTGGGATTCCTCCTTGCAGGTTGGGGTTTGATGGCCCTCCCTGATGTGGTTGATGGAATGGACCTCCTTATGGTGGTCCCCAATATTGTGGGGATTTTTCGGTAAATGAAGGTTGAAAATGTCTCCCTTCCATTGCTTGGGTAGCAACTAGGATTTGACCAGTGAAAAGGGGTTCCCCCACAATCAGAACTTGTGTGCTGAAATATAGTTCCCCCCGGTAGGGTTTTGTCTCACAGTTGGGTTTTTTTGCGTGATAGGGTTTTTCATTCTATGATGTGAAGGTGTCCCAACAGGGTTGTGTGGAGTATATGAAGTTGTGGCTTGAAGAGGGATGGTAGGTGTAACTGTCAAGGTACTTTGAAAATGACTCGGTAACATGACTCCTTTTTCAATTTGAACTTGTACTGAAGTGGTATCCATATTTACTATTTGTTCGACGAGACGGTCGATAGGTTGACATGATGATCCTGCCTTTGCACTAGTGGAGGTAAGTGTATCTCGAGGGTTAAAGGGTGGTCAGCTAAATTTAATTTTTTCATAAAGGTCTCATCCTGATGGGGTTATTCATATAGAACGAACATGATTTTGTTGTGGATACCATTTCAGTAGAATAGAAAGGAGTAGTGTATTCTTCACTAAAATTTAGTTGTATCGGTTCCATACCTAGCTGATTATATGGCCTTGATGGTAAGTTGGGGTGATCCTCCACTATGATGTTACCCAAGGAGTCCAGTCGGACAAGGAGTGGATCAAGAGGAACTTGAAAATCCAAGTTTATAGGGAAGGTGGATTCTTACTGAACCATAACTAAAGATCTCTCAATATTTTCTGGCAAAGGAGTAGCATCACTCCCAGCATCTAAATGGTTCTCGACCTCTTCACGGTAAGTGTCTTCAGGTGAGTTAGGAGGTAGGGGTTCGTAGAATTCTAGAGGAAACCCTTGCATCCTACATGATCTAAAAATACCTTTATCATCCAGAATACTAATTGTTAAGGACAACTAAATTAAACAAACAAAACTCGCTAAAAAATCTAGAAAATCAACAAGCAAACAATGCCTTCTCTCAATGAACGTACTAGTTGGTGGTGAAATACAACATCGTGTGATAAAATTGAGAAGGGGATAGGATATGAGTGGGTTAATCAGTTACGTTGGTGGCCTGCTTAACAGACTTACACCTTGTTGAAAGTTCCCTGGCAATTTTACCCATGGTTTACCCTCCAAGGAGCCCGAGTGAGTTTCACCAACGTCTGTTCCAGGTACAGTGAAGAATTCCCTTCACTGTCACCTCGTTTAAGGACCCTAAATATTGTGGCCACTAAGGATACCAACTCACAGTCAACCTCTGAGAGGGTACAATCGACAGTTGAGTCTGAACGTATGGGAAGGATATCAAGTCTGAAATTCTTCAAGAGAACTAAGGACAAATGGATCGGTAAAATCTAGAGGACCCCGAATGGATTTAGAATTCATGAAGCTCCAAGACCAAGTGAAACACTTGATTCTCAATAAGAACCCCCAATCTACGATCATACTACTATGTTTGGTTAAACCTCAGAGGGATAATCTTCATTGCTCTCCCGCACGTGACCTCGTGTGTAACCCCTGTGTGAGAGAGGGATCCCAACTATGCTTATACGAAGGTTGGATTTACTCTCCCTATCGCAAGATTCTGAGTTTGTCTCGAATTCTTAGGAGAGTTATTCTAACTACCTATTCCAAAGCTCTAGACCTAGTCTATTGTTGGTGTAAGTATCTCAAAAAATAAAAGTTTCTAGATTGATTTTAATTAACACTCATCTTCATGGTTGTTCGTTACACAAAAGTGAATGATAGTGAAATTGATGATGTTCGAGACTCGACTCCCAAAAAAGGTGAAAAATAATGAGATGCACACTTTATTTTCAATGAACTTCTAGATACATGAAGGAGAAGAGTTTTTTTTCTTTTGTCACTATCAAACACTCAAGAATGAAAAATTTTATACTATTCATTCTCAACAGGAATTCAAACAATTTCTAAATTACAAAGAAAACCTTTCCAAAATCCAAAACCAATGCATACAAGTATTTATTTGTTTGAATGTGAATGTAAATTGAAATGGTCGTTTATGCTTCATGCTTTAATTAATAATGAAAAGGGTTCACTACTGTGATTTGAAAAAAGAGGAAGAAAAAGTACACAAACAAAGACACTCTCAGCAGTCAATAAGAGACTAAAAGAAGAACAAACTATTCACGGAAAGAAAAACACCCAAAAAAAAATCACACTTAATAGTATTCTGAAATTGAGTAAAGGATCAAATATAAGGGAAACAATACTATGATCGATGAACTTCCTTATTTAAACCTCCAATCAATCATATAATAAAAAAGAGTAGCAAAAATAAATCAAGTTTGAGAGAAAATGATTGATTTTGCAATAAGGAAAGACAACACAAACTCAATCAATACTAAAAGAATGAAAAGCACCAAGTTTGAGTCAAACAGAGGACAATATCTGACAAAAAAGGATTTGAGTCAAAGAAAAAGATCCAAGGACTATGCCCAACAAGAAAAAAGTCTACATATTTTCAAAGCAAGAAAAATCAATGCTCTGGTAATCAAAGCACCAGAGCGCTATAGCACTCCCTATTACACTTTGGGGGAGCATCGATCGAGCAATCAATGCTCTGACTTAAAATGGAGAGGGTGCTAGTCCTGAGGCAAGTTTTAGAAAAACCCATAAAGTTCAATAACTCAGGGAATTTTAGTCATAGACTCTGTTAGTTAACTTTATAAAAGATGCAATATGTAAAGACATATTAAATCATCAAATGGAATCCAAATATAGGGAAAATTCCATGGACAAACCAAGGAAAGAAAAAAAACTAAAAATTTGTTCCCTAGTATGGTCGCCAATTTCTATTACGAAAATATTCCCTTGCGAACAAGTAAATTTTCTCTTGGAGTATAGACCTCTCTCCCAAGACAAAAAACTACCTTTGGACACTACCATTCCTATAGATTAATTTTATCCATCGAAAAAGAGAGAAGGAGGGATAATATGATATACCTCACTTTCAAATTTTTTCCATGGTGCTCCAATCCACGAGTTCCAAATAGTACCTACAATGGATAAGAAGAGACAAAAAACTATCTCCTACTCTAATGGATTAGACAAAATCGATCTATATGTGAATATTAAGACAAGCATAGACGAGTATATGTAAACACATACTAGAAGGGAATAGGCCAAGTATATTGATGAGAACTTCAAAAGGAAACTTACAATCTCCAGATGACGTTGAAGAAACCTCTCCAAGTCCTCCTCGTCCAACCACTTGCTCGAAATATCCACAATCAAAATAGCAATGATTTTTGGTGGATATGGCTCCATCAATTGTGATGTCTCCCTTAGATGCCGCCTATAACACACCCAGTACCATCAATCAAAAATTTCCGTTGTTTCCTCAGTAAGGAGACTCCCCGGAGCTTGTAGCAGCAAAATGCCAATCCCCGAATCACAGGTCTTCTATTTACCTACCCGATTCTCTATGCATAACCATGGTCTTACGTCCCACCTGACGCAGGTGTGCCAACCACGGATACGTCTGCTCACAGGGTCTTCCTCTTCTCGCCCGGAGAACTCCAAGGTTCTTCTATTTCCCTATCTGGAAATCTACTCCTACAGTCCTGTTGCACGATTCCCCCTTCCTTGATTTATCGGGGAATCAGAACTCGTGACTTCGCGAGTTCAAAGGTTGAACATAGGGTTTTCGGATCCTCGAGACCCAATGGTCAGTCAACTCACTGACGTTTCCCCCCCCCGAGGGATGTCACTACTCGCGACCTCATGATTCTTGTGGCTAGTTTCTTGGGCCTTTTCTCGCGAGGCTTCGATACACGATCCCTCGTGCGGATCCAACGGTCTTCCCGCGATCCAGATCCAACGGTTATTACCTCCTCGCTTCTCACATCCTCGTGAATTTGAATACCCAATACTTGGGCGTTCACCCTGCGAGCTCCCGAGTTCGCGAGATCTTCTCGATCTCTGCCACCTATCTTCCCCAGATGGATGGCTCACAGTCTCTCGCCACTTCGCCGCTTCACGACTTAGAACATCCAAACTTCGGGCTCTTACCTCGCGAACCTCTGAGGTAGCGAGATCCCTAGATCTCCACCACCTGTCCTCCTCAGATGGACGGCTCAGATCCTCTCGTGGCTTCGGCACTCACGACTCAGAGCATCCAACTTTTGGACTTCTACCCTGCGAGCCTCTGAGCTCACGAGATCCCTGGATCCCTGCCACATGTCCTCCTCGGATGGACGGCTCAGATCCTCTCGTGGCTTCGCCACTCGCGACTCAGAGCGTCCAACTTTTGGACTTATACCCTGCGAGCCTCTGAGCTCACGAGATCCCTGGATCACTGCCACCTGTCCTCCTCAGATGGACGGCTCAGATCCTCTCACAACCTCGCTGCTTGTGACTTGGAGCGTCCAACTTTTGGATCTTCTACCTCGCGAACCTCCAAGGTAGTGAGGTCCTATTCATGAGGGCTTAACCCTCGTTTATCTCCCTATAGATCTAACATCTGTCGGGTGTCCTGGCTAAGATCTGACGGGTCAGATCGGTCCTGATGCCGCACCCTTTCCCACTTCTCTTTGGATGTGGATAAACCAATGGTCCAGATGTTCTCAAGGAATCTAGGGTTCTACGATTCAGAGTTCCTCGCTATTCACAAGGATAGGGGAAAAAGTGGTTAAGGAAAATTACGCCCTCACTCATTCCTTCGATTTAACGGTCGTGAATGACCACAGATTCCCCGACAGGATCTCATCCATTGATCAATACTTATCCTTATGCTGCTACTTCGGGATTTCAAGAGGGTCATTCCTCTTCACACAGGGTTGTTAACACTTGCACATTTACGCCCTTTTTCCAGGTTCTTGGTAAACCTTTCTAAGGCGGGAATCTTCATGAAGAGGTTTATTCCTGGGCATTCCTAGATACAGATGAGGGAAACAAATTCCCGAGAACGGACTGGGATTTTGACTTGGTTCAACTTATGCATAGTTAGATTCATCTTTATTGACGTAAGTCATGCATGGCTTCCTCCATTACAAGTGCATGTCCCTTAATTATTATCAAAAACATTCACAGACATTCTTACACTCAAAATCGTTCACAAGCTCACAATGTTGTGAGTACATATATATATATATATATATATATATATATATATATATATATCAGTGTATGAATTTCAAGATGCAATACATAAAATACTTATCAGAGATAACACCAGAAATGGGTGCAAATACTGAGAGGGGTGCTCGTTTCCACCCAACCGTAGGCTCAGCGACTCCTAATGGATTTACCACTAGCCACCCCCGAGCTGAGACCACGATGCTCTGAGACTGCGTCTCTTTGTCTGCCAGTGACCAGGAGTGAAGGTTGCAATCCTTCCTCTCTGCTATCACTCACTCTACGTAATGCCAGAGTTCCCCTCGCGTCTGCCCTCCTCAATCGTCTCTGCCATATGCCTTATCCTCTCGCGAGGTTGTGTGTGGCACGATTACCCTCACGCCGATCAGGCCTGATGGCTCTACGGATGGGCGTTTTACCATCCCATCCCTCATCTAGCCATCCGCCTACCAGCCTGCGAGGCATTGAATTTCAGGGTCAACGAGCCGCTTTTGGTTCTCCTGGCCAGTGGAGTCCAAATACAGTATTTAATTCTCAGCGGAAGTTAATGCTACCTTTTCAGGTGCCTTCCACCGCCATCGTGGTCTCTTTTTCTGCACATCCCCTCATCAGCAGTCCTGCAATAAATTTAGAATGTTATTCACATTCATTGACCTCTTCTCAAGGTCCATTTACATCACATATTCTCATTTATGAGTTTGCCATAGTTCTTGGCCAGTCTAGTTATATTTACAAACTGGGGGAAACAAGGTGTTACAATTCCATCCCCCTTAAAAGGAACATCGTCCTCGATGTTCTTAGCTACTAACATGAATTACATGTACAGAGGTAAACAAAATCGGATATGCCTGTCTCATGGCATCCTCCATTTCCCATGTAGCCTCATCTGGGCCAAAATGTTTCCACTGCACCTTGACCTGTGCAATGGTTCTGTTCTGGAGCCGGGTTTCCTTTCTATCCAATATGCATTGGGGTTCTGGTAGAAATTCTCCCTCCGGTTCCACCTGGATCACAGATCAGTCAATTATATGATTAGCATCATGTACACATTTCTTCAATAATGAAACATGGAAAACATTATGTGCGTTTACTGTGGGAGGAAGTGCTAGCCGCTAGGCTACAGGTCCCACTCTGTCTAGGACCTCAAAGGGTCCACAATACCGGGGTGCCAATTTGGCACAAGCCCCCATTTTCAAGGAACTCCTTCTGGGCTTAATTCAAAGATATACATGGTCTCCTATGTTGAACTCTCTTGGAGTTCTCTTTTGATCAGCATAACTTTTCTGTCGGTTCTGAGCGATCTTCATATTTTGTTTTATCTGAGCTACTTGTTGTTCCATTTCTTTCAACATATCAGGTCCAAAAGAAATCCTATTTACAAGATTACTCCAGTTGACTGGAGTATTACACTGTCTACCATAGAGGACCTCGAATGGACTCATCTTTAAGGATTCTTGATAGCCGTTGTTGTAGGCGAATTCTACCAATGGCAGGTTGTCTTCCCATTTCCTAGGTTGATGCATCACGTGCATCCTTAACATATCTTCTAATACCTATTTTACTCTTTCTGTCTGTCCATCGGTTTGAGGGTGATAGGCGGTGCTAAACAACAACTTGGTCTCCAAACCTGCCATCAGTGATTTCCAGAATTTGGAAGTGAATTTTGTGTCTCGGTCAGATACTATCTCTCTTGGCATACCGTGCAGTCTGAATACCTCTTTCATGAATTCCTGTGTGATATCTATTGCCTTGCAGGTCAATTTGACGGGGATGAAATGAGCGGACTTGCTCAGTTTATCCACTACTACCATAATGGCGTTATTTTGTTTGGTTGAAGTTGGTAATCCAGTGATAAAATCCATGGAGATGGTTTCCCATTTCCATTCTGGGGTGGGTAAAGGGTGCAATAGTCCTGCTGGGTGTCGATGTTCTGTTTTAACCTGTTGACATTCTATGCATTGGGACAAATATTTGGCTACGTCCTTCTTCAATCTCGGCCAATAAAATTGTTTTCGGGTGGCAGTAATCATTTTCTGGTATCCTGGGTGACCAGTGTAGGGTCTTTTATGTAGTTCATCCAAGATGAACCTCTTCAAGTCGTCACAATTGGGGATGTAAAGTCTCTCTCTGTAGGTGATTAGGCCTCCTTTGGTCATCTGATAGCCTTCGTATTTTGCCCCAGTGGGTTCTTGTTGTATGTACAGGGTCACATTTCRGGCGAAGGGATCTGTTTCTTGTGCCTCTTTGACTTTGTTCTTGACATCCATCTTGCAGGTACTTACTGCTGCCAGGTGAATTGTTCTCATGCTTCTACTAAGGGCATCGGCCACCCTATTCTCCTTCCCTTTAATGTGTTTGATTTCAAAGTCAAATTCGCTAAGGAGGGCCATCCACCTAGCTTGTCTAGCATTGAGCTTGGGTTGATCAAACAAATACCGTAATCCACAGTGGTCTGTCATAAGCACAAATTTCCTTCCCAAGAGGTAATGCCTCCACATTTTTAAGGAATGCACTACGGTAGCCAATTCTAGATCATGAGTCACATAGTTGACCTCATGTTCATTCAGTTTTCAGGATTCATAGCAGATCACCTTTCCTTCCTGCATAAGGACTCCTTCGAGCCCTTCTTTACAGGCATCTGTGCACACAAGGAAGTCAACTTCTAGGTCAGTGATTTTCAATATGGGTGCATGGGTTAGTAGGTGTTTCAAGGTTTGAAATCTTTCTTCGCATTGATGTGTCCACATAAATTTTGTTCCCTTCTTTTGAAGGGCAGTGATTGGACAACCAATCTTGGAGAAATATTTTATAAATCTCCTATAGTATCCTGCCAATCCCATAAAGGATCTGATGTCTGAGACATCCTTCGGGGTAGGCCATTCCATGATAGACCTGATCTTGTTAGGATCTATTTCTGCCCCTTCCTTGGACAAAACATGCCCCAAGTAGTGTATTTGCTTCTGGAAGAAGTCACACTTGCTGAATTTAGCATAGAGTTGATGCTCTCTTAGCACTTGCAACACAAGTCTAAGATGTTCTTCATGTTCTTCTCTATTCTTAGAGTAGACTAAGATATCATCAATAAAAACTAGTACAAATTTATCTAGAAATTTACTGAGTACATTGTTCATTAGGCACATGAAAGTAGCAGGGGCGTTGGTTAACCCAAATGGTACTACCACAAATTCATAATGACCATACCATGTCCGGAAAGCAGTCTTATGGATGTCTTCACCCTTGATTCTGACTTGATGGTATCTTAACCTCAAGTCAACCTTTGAGAAAACAGATGCACCTCCCAACTGATCGAATAGATCATCGATCCTGGGCAAGGGGTACTTGTTCTTTATGGTTACTTTATTAAGTTGTCTGTAATCAATACACAATCTAAGGGTGCCATCCTTCTTTTTCACAAACAGGACTAGTGCTCCCTAGGGGGACACACTGGGTCGAATATAACCCTTATCCATCATTTATTTCAATTGAAATTTGAGTTCAACTAACTCAGGCATGCTCATCTGGTAGGGTGTTCTAGACACCGGCACCACTCCTGGTGCAAGTTCTATTGAGAAGTCAATGTCTCTTCTCGAAGGTAGACCCGGTATTTCCTCTGGAAACACATCTCAGTATTCTCTTAGGATAGGGTGATCTTCA
This sequence comes from Picea engelmannii, assembly GCA_009831015.1. Lineage (NCBI taxonomy): Eukaryota > Viridiplantae > Streptophyta > Pinopsida > Pinales > Pinaceae > Picea > Picea engelmannii. The sequence continues at coordinate 185,315 of ML779109.1, read as the reverse complement.
GGGCTTGAATCTGCACCCTCAGTTGTTTTCAACACCTCTGCTGCATATAGGGGACATCCCTTTCGACAATACTTCCTCAATTGTAATGCTGATATTTGTCTCACCGAGACCGATTTTCGGATCCCTTGAAGGGTTATCCTGTTTCCTTCTTCGCTCACACATTCTAAGGTTTTATAGTAACAATCTAGTTTGGCTTTATGGGCGACCATCCAGTCCATACCAATCAACAGATCGTATGATCCCAGGGGTAATACATTAAGGGTTTCTTGGGTGGGGAATTCACCCAACATTAATTGGCAGGCTGGTATGGCCTCTACCACCTTTCTTTTGGTTCCAGTGGCTAACTGTACCAACCATGGTTTAGTTTGCTTTTGTGGCTGTAGCTTACACTTATCAATAGTTTTAGGGGCTATATAACTCAAATTTGAACCAGGGTCAATCAAAATAGATACCAGATGGTTGAAGATCATACCTTCTATTTCCACCACTGAAGCTTGGTGGTCAGCTTGGTTATTATCCAAGGCTGCATATATCTGTGGCACACTCCTGGCCACATCATTGACTGTGGTAGCTTCCTGCATGTTATAAATTTTCCGACTGTTCTGTTGTCAGAGTGGACAGTCTCTCCGGAGATGATCTCCTCTACAATCCTAGCATTCCAAAGGTTTTCTCTTTGGGTTATCAGTCTTTACTGGTATAGGCCCAGAAGTTTTATTTTCGTCCACCGAGGGAAAGTTCTGTTGGAGTACACTACGGGTTGGAAAGTTCATTCTGTGGTTCTTCTTGTAGTTTTTAAATCCCGAGGATTTGTTCCCCTTTTTATGAAACCTAGAACCACTCTTCTTCTTCCAGTCTCCACGAGACTTTGCCCGATGTCCATATTGTTCATGACAATATGTTACTTTTCGAATAGTGTCTTCTAAGGTCTTTGGCTCGTCGAATTCAATTCGGTTCCGGTATTCCTTGGGTAGCCCATTGATGAAGCCTTCTGCCTTCGCCTTTTCTAATTTGATGTAGGGCACATACCTCAATAAGTCAAGGAATTTATTGACATACTCCTCCATAGTAAATTGGCCCAGTTTGAGTTCATAAAACTCTTTAGCCTTCTCGTCGAAATACCTTTCCGACAAATACTTCTTCCTAAAGTACTTCTTGAACTGTTTCCAAGACAGGTCCTCCTCGTGGACCCCTTTCATATTCTTAAGGTCTTCCCACCAGATGGAAGCCTTTCTGTTCAGATTGAAAGTGGCCACTCGGGCCTTCAAGTTCTCTGAGAAATCATGGACTCTGAAATACTTCTTCAGTCCGAGTAGCCAAGCCTCAGCTTCCTCTCCCTTCTTTATCTTGCCGTCGAAGGAGGGAGGTTTGGCCTTTTTGAATTCTTCAAATTTATGACTCTTGGAAGTCTTTTGTTTCTTCTGTTTCTTTGGAGAATAGGAACTGGTCCTGCTGCTGGAAGAGCCTTCTGAATCACCAGCTTCCTTCTTAGTGGAATCGTCTGGTACTGTTCCTTTACCTCTGGGGTGGACCTTTCTGGATGTTCTTCGTTCAGTGTGGCCGCTGACACGACTACGATTTTGCATCTCAGGTTCATGCTGCATTTGTCATTGTAGGTCGGATAAGCTCTGCAGTAGAACTGCATTAATCTCGGTTTGCTTTTCTTGTTCTTTCATCATCCTTTCATTATCGACCTTGTAGCTTTGAAATTCGACCATGAGACTCCTCACAGTCTCAGCTAGGCCTGGAGGGGCTCCTATTGCTCTTCTTTCGTTAGATACTTCATCTCTGTTGTGGGAGCCTTCTCCCACCTCTTGGTGAGTCACCATGCTCTACGTTTATAGATTCCCGCGATTGATCGTCCACTTGAGTGAAAAGACAAACGCTGGATATTAGTCAATACTTAAATACATTTTATAATTTGCACAAAATTTCATAACTCTTTCACATGCACACACAGTCGGGTTTTCATTTTCCAGGTTCTTAATCCTGGGTAAGATAGTTAAGTCAGGGTTTTACTCCTCATAGGAGTGTTTTGAACGAGTTTTATGCGCGACTCGTGCATGAGCCCAGTTAGGCCGAGTGTTGTAACCATGCTCTGATACCAATTTGTAACACACCCACTACCATCAATAAAAAAATTTCGTTGTTTCCTCAGTAAGGAGACTCCCCGGAGCTTGTAGCAGCAAAATTCCAATCCCCGAATCACAGGTCTTCTATTTACCTACCCGATTCTCTATGCATAACCGTGGTCTTACGTCCCACCTGACGCAGGTGTGACAACCACGGATATGTCCAATCATAGGGTCTTCCTCTTCTCGCCTGAAGAACTCCAAGGTTCTTCTATTTCCCTATCTGGAAATCTGCTCCCACAGTCCTCTCACGCGATTCCCCCTTCCTTGATTTATCGGGGAATTGAAACTCATGACTTCGCGAGTTCAAAGGTTGAACATTGGGTTTTTGGATCCCTGAGACCTGATGGTCAGTCAACTCGCTGACCTTTCCCCCCTCCCCCCCCCNGATGCAGCTACTCGCAACCTCATGATTCTCGTGGCTAGTTTCCCGGGCCTTTTCTCGCGAGGCTCTAATACACGATCCCTCGTGCGAATCCATCGGTTATTACCTCCTCGCTTCTCACGTCCTCATGACTTTGAATACCCAATACTTGGGAATTCACCCTGCGAGCTCCCGAGTTCGCGAGATCTTCCCGATCTCTGCCACCTGTCTTCCCCAGATGGATGGCTCACAGTCTCTCGCCACTTCGCCACTTCACGACTTAGAACATCCAAACTTTGGGCTCTTACCTCACAAACCTTCGAGGTAGAGAGATCCCTGGATATCCTCCACTTGTCCTCCTCGGATGGACAGCTCAGATCCTCTCATCGCTTCGCCACTCATGACTCAGAGTGTCCAACTTTTGGACTTCTACCCCGCGAGCCTTTGAGCTCACGAGATCCCTGGATCCCTTCCACCTCTCCTCCTCGGATGGATGGTTCAGATCCCCTCGCTGCCTCGCCTCTTGCAACTTGGAGCGTCCAGCTTTTGGGACTTCTACCTCGTGAACCTCCGAGGTAGTGAGGTCCTATTCACGAGGGCTTAACCCTCGTTTATCTCCCTATAGATCTAACGTCTGTCGAGTGTCCTGGCTAAGATCTGACGGGTCAGATAGGTCCCGATGCTGCGCCCTTTCCCACTGCTCTTTGGACATGGATAAACCAACAGTACAGATGTTCTCAAGGAATCTGGGGTTCTACGATTCGGATTTCCTCGCTATTCACGAGGATAGGGGAAAAATTGGTTAAGGCAAATTATGCCCTCACTCATTCCTTCAATTTAACGGTCGTGAATGACCACAGATTCCTCGACAGGATCTCATCCATTGATCAATACTTATCCTTACGCTGCTACTTCGGGATTTCAAGAGGGTCATTCCTCTTTGCACAGGGTTTTTAAGACTTGCACATTTATGCCCTTTTTCCAGGTTCTTGGTAAACCTTTCTAAGGTGGGAATCTTCGTGAAGAGGTCTATTCTTGGGCATTCCTGGATACAGATGAGGGAAACAAATTCCTGAGAATGGACTGGGAGTTTGACTTGGTTCAACTTATGCATAGTTAGATTCATCTTTATTGACGTAAGTCGTGCACCTCCATTACAAGCGCATGTCCCTTAATTATTATCAAAAACATTCACGGACATTCTTACACTCAAAATCATTCACAAGCTCACAGTGTTGTGAGTACATATATATATATATATATATATATATATATATATATATATATATCAGTATATGAATTTCAAGATTCAATACATAAAATACTTATCAGAGATAATACCAGAAATGGGTGCAACTGCTGAGAGGGGTGCTCGTTTCCACCCAACCGTAGGCTCAGCGACTCCCAACAGATTTACCTCTAGCCACCCCCGAGTTGAGACCACGATGCTCTGAGACTGCATCTCTCTGTCTGCCAGTGACCAGGAGTGAAGGTTGCAATCCTTCCTCTCTGCTATCACTCACTCTGTGTATTGCTAGAGTTCCCCTTGCGTCTTCCCTCCTCAATTGTCTCTGCCATATGCCTTATCCTCTCGCGAGGTTGCGTGTGGCATGATTACCCTCGCGCCAATCAGGCCTAACAGCTCTACGGATGGGCGATTTACCATCCCATCCCTCATCAAGCCATCTGCCTACCAGCTTGTGAGGCATTGAATTTCAGGGTTAGCGAGCCGCTTTTGGTTCTCTGGGCCAGTGGAGACCAAATACGGTATTTAATTCTCGGTGGAAGTTAATGCTACCTTTTCAGGTGCCTTCCACTGCCATCGTGGTCTCTTTTTCTGCACATCCTCTCATTAGCAGTCCTGCAATAAATTTAGAATGTTATTCACATTCATTGACCTCTTCTCAAGGTCCATTTACATCACATATTCTCATTTATGAGTTTTCCATAGTTCTTGTCCAGACTAGTTATATTTACAAACCGGGGGAAACAGGGTGTTACACTGCCTAGGAGTTAGATTTGAGCCAAACCAACTCGATCCATCCATAGCTATCTTTAGAGAAAAAGGGGATTTCTTCCACAATTTTCTCAACCAATTGGGTGCTACCTTACAATGGGAAACATAGTGCCACAATGCTCCATGTGGGATGGGAAAGGATCACTAACGCTCCTTGTATATGAGCAGGGGAGCGCTAATATTACCAAAATTTGTCAAGATGAGCAATTCTCATAGAAAATTTTTGTTTCGGCTGTCAAATGATGGGGATACTTCTTCTAACATGGTTTATGGGTTGTATAAAGTGTTTTCATGGTGTCTTTCATGATGTGACACTTACGGAATGAGAATGCGACACTTACGACACTTATGACACTTATGACACTTGCAACACTTACAACAACGAGAATGTGACATTATCGAAGTGAGGAATTTTGATGTGTAACACCCTACGAGGAGGAGGAATCTAAAACCCTGATGAGCCATCATTAAAACACCCAAAACCACAAAGACGGTTGGATTAGACGAATGGTGATCATTCGATCCATCAAAGAGGTGCATGGTCAAAGTGAGATCTTCAGAGTGGATTGTAACTTGAAGCAAAGGTGATCCGAAGGGAGGGGTTCCAAAAACAAAGGAGAATAATTGATCTATATGAGGGTGAGATTTAATCTCATCTATAAGTTTTGTGGGTCCCATATATTGGTAAGTAGAATGGGTACTTAGGAGAGGAGTAACCATTAGGAAGGTAGAATATCTGATGCAATTGTATCCGTTATAATTCCAGGTCCGAGGACCTTTAAATTCCAGGAAATGTCCCATTGGGATAATTTCGTTGGAGGGGAGGCCAACATATATGGTTGGGGAACTATGATGTAATAGGTATGAATAGGTCTATATTGTTACTCTGAGGGTGAAAGACAAACCTAAACATCTGATTGAGGGTGCATAGATACCTGGGGACTTCAGTAAACTAAGTGAAGATATTTCTTTGAGAATTAATAAGATTCATTATAGATTCAAATGTGATAGGAAAAGTCCTCACTTAAATGACAGATGAGTCTGATAGCATGCCAAGAGAGAGAAATAAAGGAAATACAACATCCCACTAGCCTAATTTTGGATTAGGGGGTCGGGTATATCACACATTCCATAAATATTGGGAGGGGGAGACCTACTTTGCAAACTAAAATGAGTGCCATTAATCTTTGAAGTTATATCCTAAGGGAGGATATAGAGTGATATCCCCCCATTTATTAAACAATGCCCAAGATTCAACTTCATCCCTTCATTTTCTTGGTGATTAGCTAGGTCATTTTGATGGCGTAGCACATGAAAGAAATAAATTTTGTCAAAATCCTTATCCTCATGATGAATATTTATTACCATTCAATCTAGAGGATCAAAAATTGATAAATCTTTTCCTTTTACAACTCTAAGAAAAATCAAGGAGTCACCTACAATGGATATTTCCTTTTGTTGTTGGGATTTGAGAAGAAGACTCCCTTTATAAAGATATGGGTCTTTGACTTCATTGTTCATGGCTATCCCAATTCTCCAAGCAAACTCAATTTCCTTATTTCCTTTGAAGTAAAACTAACTCCCCCAATTCTTGTCACCCTGTATTTCTATTTCTAACAATATTTTTCTTATATTTTAATTTTAAAATTTTTAGCATTTTTTGGGATAAAACTCTTCATTAAAATGTTATTGAAAAAAATGATATGTACATGCATTTTATACAAAAAAATATGGGTTGTGAAAGAAACCATCACTAGTAAAAACCAGCCACTAGAAGGAACATGAAGTGTATCAAAATATATATAATTATTCTTCTGTAGTTTCTAGGACATTCAACTAGATATTGATCCTGATAAAGAGAAATATAAAAAATGACATGATATGTTATAAGTAATAAACCTATGAAAGATTAGTACTGAAATAATAACAATAACCATAAATAACCAAATCTTTATTCATTCATTTTGCGCTTATCAACCAACCTACTTTCACAAAAAGAGTAGCCAACAACATAAGAAGGCATGGGTAGGCCATGGAAGCACGATGGGCCATGAAAGAAGGTTTGATACCTAAAGGATTTACAAGTACAAAAATAAAACAATGATATAACCATAGGCCATAAAATAATGATATAAAACCAATTAAGGTGCTTAGCTGGCCACAATAAGGATATAAATAAAAACTGAGTAGAAACAATATATCCCAAATTTGAAGGAGGTTCATGAACATATAGGTTAGGTCCCCACCTAGTAAATGGTGGTTGATTGAAAAGTGGGGAAATGGTTCAACTATATTATTCTTGATGCTCAAGATGCTTCTCCATTAAGACAACAAAGTCCAACTTGAGAAACATATCCTTTTATGGTTGAGGAGGCATAAGGATACTACGATGCTCATACTTTGGATTTGAAATTCATTACAATATTGAACTATATGAATTGGCCTATGTAATGGTATGTTGCCAGACCAATGTGAACAAGCTAAGGAAATCGGATATCTAAGTACCTATATGGGAACATAACTAATTATACAAGGTGATAAACCCCAAAACTCCAGTAATCGATGAAGATATTCCATATCCATCTCCAGCTTCCAAACTTGCACTTATATTTTCAATTTCATATTAGAATAGATGCTAGTTCCATCATACTAGGTGAATATATTAAAATTTGCATTAAAAAAAAAACATCCATTTCCCTTTTCTATATAAAAAATAAGATCTCTATTCTCATAAATTTATTGGCCAAGGGAGATTATTATGAAGGAGAGAAGAGTTCCAAGTTATATACCTAGGTAGAAAATGAACACATAGGTTTGAGGCCCACTCCTATATGGAATTGACATAGGGAAAAAACTAGAACAAGTGTTTGATAGTTTTATCTTTGTGGTAGAAAGGGAGGTTGGGTTATGATATTCCTAGATACTTCAAGTGCTATCCAAGAGAAAGGTTTCCTAGGAACAAGTAATAAGAAAACACAACCTTGTTAGGATCAATGAAGAATTTCCAATTTTTTTGTATTTGAAACAACCAAGTAGGTTCAATAGAAATTAACATTCAAAGCATGTTTAACTTTGCATCTAGGACTAGCTTGAAATTGAGACACATGTACCGTTTGACTAGTTTATATTTAATTAATCCTTTATAGAAATTCCACTTCTAGTCTCTCCACCACAACACCAATATATACTCTCCCAACTTGAGGAAAAGCTCATTAGTGACTAAATCCTAGACTGTAACACCCTATTTTCCTCCATGAATGTAATTATGCTAAGAATTCATATAATGTAATTATCAAGAATGTAATTATTTTTTGATTAATGAAAAACACTAGATAGTTGACTGAGAAGGAAAATCCTTGAGTACTATCCATGATATCACAGGTGGGAAATTGATGGTGGGATTAGTAAGGTTGAATGGTGAGGTGGATTAATGAGATGAAATGAAGAGATTTATAAGAAGAAATTAGGAATCTTTTCCAACATTCCAATTCACATATGAAAATAATTAATACACACCTGCTAACATACGTGAACCTACATGGAGCTATGTGAGAAGTTATGGTAAGTTGGGTCGATGGTTGAAGTAGTTATAATTGATGACAAAACTGATATTTTGAAGAGGCAAGGGTCAATTGAAAACCTGAGAGAAGTGCATCCCTTGGATTTCCCCTTCAAAATTTGTATCACTGACTAGAGGTTGTGTCTAATAGAAGCCATGGGAATTGCACGGATTGGGTGGAAGAAGAGGCCAAAGGTGGAAAATCATTACCAATATGCAAAAGAAGGGAAGATAGAGTAGTAGACAGACAATACATGTAGAGGAGAAGAATAGATCGTAGTAGCAATTGGAAAGATGCGAACTGATTCAACCTTAGGAGAATAATCAAAGAAAGAGAAACTGAGTAGTAGAATCATGGACATAAGGTGCAGTGAATGAATGAATTAACTTGCAAAAATATGAAGAATAGAATAAACTGGAAAGTTGTTCTTGAAGAAAATAGAAATATTGTCCAAAATATTTTTGATCACCCTTGAACAAAGAATACCTAGATCCATATTGGAGCAATAGATGACTACATATTGGTACATGCAGGAAAGAAACCGGGACTAGTAAGGGAGGTCATCGAGTGACTATATAGCAGATAAGGGACTTCTTATGCAAAGGAAATCTAGTAGGGAGGGTACCTGATAAATCTGCGGAAGTCCTGAGCTCAGTTGGAAGAGGGAAACTTCTATTGTTTCTAGTGGAGGAAGGAACGTAACCTTCCTAAATCATTCCAAGTTTGAGAAATAGTTGAATCATTCCCTTGTGATATTATGGCTTGGAACGGGGGTGGCATTTTGTAGGAAGGAACTTTACAACATATCCTAAGGTTGGGAGGAAAGGAGTCATCTCTTAGTCAGTTGTCCATTGAAATTCACTAAACAAATACGTGTTTTTAACTCTATATGCTTGATGTAAATATGTTATTTCATGGTCTAAACAGGAAATGTGAATGTATGCAAGGAATGACTGAATTCCTGATTAAAATGGAGTATTTTTGTTTTTTTTCCATTGGGTGACTTATTAGACTTAGGAAGCCATTAGATTACTATGAGGGTAGGATGTATTCCTATGGGGATTGCAAGTCTTTGAATGTAAACCTTGCAGGGTATGAAGAAAATCTTCACCCTAAAATTGAAAGAGGAAATGTCGTAGTGATTAAGGAGGGTCTCTGTGTAGATTCCGAGAGCTCAAATTGTTTGGGAACCCTTACTCATGAGATGAAAGTTTGCAAGATATCAAAGAAATATTTATTTGGACTATGATGGGAGTACCCTGGTATTTGGGAAACCTTGTGTAGGTTAAGGAACCTTTAACCCTATTGTAACCTAGGTATACATCCCCTGCCTTTCCTCTCTTTTTCCTATGCCTTCATCATTTTTTCCTTTTTTTTTCCTAGTTGTTTAAGTCAGTTTCCCACTACTGAGTATCTTGGCCCTTATTCATTTTTTGAGTCTTCGCACATTTTTGTTTCTATTTTTATGGAAGGATAAAATACATGTCATATTTGTTTCAAAATGTTTGTCATCACGTGCACCATTGATTGAGATCACCGCAGGTCTACCAAGCCTTTTTCTATGCACAGGAAATGTCCATGCACATGACGCAGCAATCCAGAGAAACAAATTTCAGGCTCAAACCGTGGGAACAGACAGGTTAATTTTCAACGACAGAGATCTATAAGGTCAAATAGATCAACAACTCTTGTCCATTCGGATTCCAGAATCGAGCGGGTTTTAATATCAAGTTTGAAGTACTAAGTTCCCGAAGACCTGAAGCCTCCAAAGAGCCAAAGCCCCGAGAACCTGACATGTTGGTTCGACGATTTTCCTTCAGAAGTTTTCAAGCATAACATTCATAAACTCCCAAACTCCCGAAGCCCAAATTTCTGAAGAAAATCTGGATCGTTTGTCGGTCACGACACACGACACACGTCAATAGATCATTCACTTCAGGGATTTTCCTCTGGGAGATTTTCTTGTTTGACATTCGAAAGTCCCGAAGAGCCAAAGACCCGAAGTCCCGAAGTAAATTTAGACCATCCATCAAAGGGGACACATGGCAGCAGATCTTTCACTTTAGAGATTTTCCTCCGGGAGGTTTTTCATGCTTCACATTTGAAACTCTCGAAGCCCAAACTTTCGAAGAGAATATGGACCATTCATTCATCATGACATGTGGCGACAGATCATTCACTTCGGATATTTTCCTCCGGAATATTTTTCATGTTTCACATTCAAAACATCCGAAGCCTGAAAGTCTGAATTGAATCTGGACCATTGATCCCAGGTCAATGAGAACCATCGATCCTTGCAGTAGGTAAATATCACTTGAATCACAAATTGTCATCAGATCGACRATCATGCTTCCTTGCAGGGACGTAAACTACTCGAGGGTTAATTTTCCTAAGCGGTCCCGCAATTGGAACCATGGTATTTTTGGAAGGGTATGTGGCAGCTTGTGGTGGACTGCGGGCCCAAAGGCGGTCTGGATCCAAACCAAYCTCAACAGTTGCCGCAATCATGTGATCAAATGACATCAGATCACCACATCACCTCCCCTCATCCCACTCACTACTCTCACTCCTCTCACCACCTGACACTTGTCCTCCGTTAACCCCCATGTTGATCTCCATTGACGGTGGCCCACCTCTCCATATCAACGGTCCTTGTCGCAGCTCAGACCCCCCCGACCATTCTACCTTTAATGGTGGGGGGGGGTTTGATAAAGTAGTTTTCCCATCATGGGCCCTACCTAATGTGGTAGCTCCTCAAGAACTTAGACCCCCCCCTCTTTAATCCGCTTATCACCTACCCACCCTTCTGAGTTCCTCCTGGTTTTTTTTTCAATACTACCCCCCTCGCCTTTCACCACCTGTTCTCCACTAACTTCCAAACCTATCTACTCCTCCTCTCCCTACGTGCCACATTTATCCTTCACTACACATCGCCAAATCCATACTCTCGATACCTCCCCCATATTCACACCTCCTCTCACTTTAACATCTGTCTTCACACTTCATCTTCCCTCGTGTCCATTCATCCCGTCTCCCAATTGGATGCTCGCCTCCACGTCTCCCCTCATGCCCGATGGGATGAAAACCATTCTAGTGAAGATATTTCATAGGTACAGTTGGCATCTGGTAGGTTCAATACAGAGTATGAATGGCTTCTGAAAGCTTGAGCATAGTCAGAGAGTTAAGTCTCAGTCACAGGTCTACGTAGATTAGTCTCAGAAACACTTCAACAAATTCTTCTCATGCAGTTGGTTATCTCCAGTGGCCTCCAACATCTTCCAGACATGTCGTCGTTGAACACAGAGCTCTTCTCTATCACTCTGAAGCCTATTTCCAGTCACTCAGTTCCTCCAGCACATGCATCAGTTCTGTCGCAAAGACAGTAGTAGTTTTATTTGATTAAGTCCAACATTTTCCTAGATTAGATGTAGGAGTGGTATTATGTGTGTGATAAGAACCACTCTTTATGATTAAGTCCAATGTCTTAGTAAAGTTAATTATTTGATTTATGAACAGTTCCCTAAATTTAGGACTTAGTCCCCTAAGGACGAGAGCCTCTGCAACTCTTTTAAATAGTTAGTTTTTGGATATTGTAAAGGTCAGATTTTTTGAGGAAAGAATAGAAATACAACATATTGGTTGGGCCCATTTTATGCATGGATTAAATCTCTCTACTTGGTGAACATACTCTTGATGACAGTGTTTCATTCAACTCTTCATATGTTTTTATTCTTATCTTGAATACAATTTTTTATTTGTGCAACGTACATTTCATTTCCTTTCAGCTATTGTACAACTTATTTTTATTGATATGTAACCAATCAAACAGCTAATGCTTTGGTGAATATTTGTTTTCTGCAACCTGTAGGAGTTATTGTGTTTTGATACATTTTTTGTGTCTTGAAATGATATTTTAAGTATTGAACTTCTTGCAGCATATTATTCATTTAGTAGTTTGTTGTTTCCCTCTATTTTATATTATTTCATTGGTCTGTCATTAGTGTGCCATCAACCAAGGAGGGCCCTCATCCAATCATTCTGCCAACCCAACCTTGCCTTTGTCTTGATAGAATAACCCTTTGACCAACCAAAAAAAGAGTTAAAAGAAGCAATCATTCTAAGCTGATAGGTGGCCTAGCTTTTCCCTTTAGCAGTCAGGTGCAAACCTTAGGACCAACAAACCCTATGAAGATCATTTGTATTAGATGGATAACTTGTAGGAAATAAAATTATTCATCCAAGTTCCAAATATAATTCCTTAGCCAGTTTAAATATGGATTTCCAAATCTCTTAAGAGTTTGGTAGGGCCTTAGAAAAGACTAGATGAGGAACCCTAAATTGGTTAAGTCATGATTTAGACTAACATCATGAAGAAAACTAGTGTTTTAATTTAGAAGGATTCACAATCATTGGATCAACTTGGTTGGAAGATCCGGATTGTTGGTCAGAGTTTGTGGTCATCGGAATGGCCTAGTAAAAGGTTGTGTTGGGACTCCAACAAGGAGAAATTTGAGTCAACGAAATGTTTTGATCCATCAGAGAGTGTATCTGTGATTCTGGGACCATTGATATAATTTATGAGTTTGTCAGAGTGAAGACTATTAGAGGCTTAGATAAAAGGTTGTGAAGGAGTATGGTTTATTAGGAGTGTGAGAGTTGTAGATATGGCTAGAGATGCCTAGTGGGATGTCAATTGTTGGATTTTGTGTGAATATATTTGAAGAGGAGGGTTAAGGAACCTTATTTGGTGAGCAATTGTAAACCCCTAGGTGTACAGTGTTCGTCGGATGAAATGAACATGGATTTTTCAATCCATCAAAGTGTGTGTGGGCAGAGTGATCCAGTCAAAGTGATCCATGACACCAAAATGGATATGCTCTGATAGGAGAGAATACGAGAATGAAGGTGGACCATCGATTAGTGTGTGGGAAATATTTGATCTCAGTCATATATTTTGTGGGTCCCATTCATTATCAAGTAGAATTAGCAAGTATAGTGGGTGTTTAAGTGGAGAATAATCTTCGAGTAGGTGGAGGCATCGATTCAATAGGAGCTATTGAACCCTGAGATCTAGATCCATTGGATCCCTAAAAATTTTTCATCGGATTAATTTCATTGGGGAGGATGTCGACCTTGGAAATTGATCATTCCGATGGGAATGAGTCTAAATAATTACTACCATTGATATGATGGAGAGGATAAATCCTAACCATCCGATTAGTGCATTAGGCACCTGGAAACCTTGAAAAACTATGGGAAGGAGATTCTTTGAGAATTTATTAAGAATTAGTATAGCTTATGTTGAGATAAGAGAAGTCTTCACTTAAACACCTAATGCAATCCAATATCATGTCTTGAGTAAAGTAAAAGAAATTCAATATCCCACCAGCCTAAGTGATGATTAGGGGGTCAGTTGTGTTTCAGAGTGGTATTAGAGAAAAGTTCAAACTCTAGGATTGCATGGGTCACCAAATCCACTTAAGAATGTTTAAGAACACTTGTTATTTTCCAAGAATGCATGCTATGATGTTGATTTATGTATGGTAAATAATGATTTTTTATTTCAACACATAGGATAGTGGAAGTGAATGGTGCATCATAGTATGGAGGGATAAATAAACTCCTCTAAATTTGGTAGTTACTATTAGAATTTTGAAGGCATACAATGAGAGGCTCATGAGATCTCAATATTAATAGGCAGAGTTGAATGTAGTACTACTGCAAATCTTGTTTGAGATTCAAAATCATCTATAGAAAGGTCCTAGAAATTCATAGTTGTAGTAATTAGAGAGGTTGAAAACCCCTTTAGATTCCCAAAAGTACGGATTGGCCCATAGAGATGTAGGAAAGAGTTATTCGAAGAAGAGGGCATCAAAATGACAAGAAGAGTAAATATGGTGGGAGTGTTTCCATAGAGTCATCTAGTAGAAAAATTTCTTTTGAGGAATTGTCTAGTAGTGATACTGGGTTGAGTGTCCCTAATAATAAAAGGAAGATACACTCACAAAGTTTCCTGATTGAGGAATTCAAGAAATCTAAGATGCCTACCTTTGATGGAGAAATCAATAAGGGAGAAGAAGACAAGGCTTTGTTGCTAGGTTTGAAGAAGTATTTTCGGGTACAAAATTACTTGGACAATAAAAAACCAAATTTCTCCATCTTCAATATGAATGGAAGAGATTATATTTGGTGGGAATACCTCAAGGAATTCAAGGGACTAAAGGAAATAAAATTAACTTGGAAGCAGTTTGAGAAGTATTTCTGAAAGGCATACCTATTAGAGAAGTATTATGATGATAAAATCAAGGAATTCCATGAGCATAAGTTGGGACAACTTACCATGGATCCATATGCTAAGAGATTTTTGGAGTTTTTGAGGTATGTTCCTTACCTCAAGGATGAGAAAGCAAGGGTACAATGTTTTCATAGTGGATTTCCATGGTCCTATCAAGAAAAAATTGAGTTTGATAAGACCAAGACATTGGAAGACACTATAAGGAAGGATAAATGTTTCTATGACCAATATAAACATAAGCAAGAGCCTTATAAGGATTGGAGGATAAAGTACAAGGGTGGATTCCAAAATAAAAGATTCAGATATTTCTCATATAATAATTCGAAAAGAGGAGCTTAGTTTGGTTATCCAAGAAGGAGTGTGCATCAACAATATTTTCCATCATAGACTGGAAATAAGCCAACAAAACATGCAAGAGAAAGAGCAGAGGGACCAAACAAAGGACATTTGAAATGATGGGGCTGTGGAGGACCACACCTATTGAGGGATTGTTCTCATAGGAAACAATATAGTAAGAGAGTTTATCATGTGCAAGAATCTTCTTATATCAATGATGTGGAAAGAAGCATGCCCAGGATATACGCAGCTCTGGAAAATGGACAAGCATAACACCGAGCTTTAGTAGTGGATTTGGAAGGTATAATCACCAAACAACTTGTTTCTATTTTAATTGACCCTAGATCTAAACTTATTTATTTTTCACCTCAATTTGTTGAAGCATGTTCCTTACAAAGGAAGAAGCATGCAAAGGCATGGTTAGTCTAATTAGCCACATGAACTAAGAGAAAAGTGGCATAAATGATATAATCCTTTCGATTTGAGATAAGTGGATTACATACTCAAGTAGTCCTAGATATCCTACCTTTAGGATCATACGATGTATTGCTAGGTTTGAATTGGTATTGAATCACAAGGAAAAAATAAATTGTTAGGAGAAAACCTTGGAATGGAGGACGAAGAAGGCAATGAAACGTTTTTTCAAGGAATTCATAATCTAGTTTCAGTTGGAAAAATATTGACATTGTAGATTAAGAAGTTTAGTCAGAAAGGGTTCCTCTTGTATGCGATAGAAGTGCTTAACTCAATAGAAGGCAAGGATTTGAAGGTTGAATATCGCCCTATATTGTGGCAGTTTAAGGATGTATTTCTAGAGGATATTCCTGGACTACCTCCCAAGAGATATCTTGATTTTTTAATAGATCTCATGTCGGGAGTAGTACCAATGTCAAAAATGCCTTACAGAATGATCACACCAGAATTAGTGGAGCTGAAAGTGCATCTGAAGGAGATGTTGGATAAAGGTTACATTAGATCGAGTGTATCTCCATGGGGAGCACTATCCCTATTTGTAAATAAGAATGATGGTACATTGAGGTTATGTATTGATTATAGGCATTTGAACAATATGACCATCAATGAAATGTATCCATTTCCTAGGATTGATGATCTCTTTGACTAGCTAAGGGGAGGTGTATTTTTCTCAAAGATTGATTTGAGATCGGGATTTCACCAAGTTAGAATAAAGGATGAGGAAATTCAAAAGACAACCTTTATAACAATGAATGGATATTATGAGTTCATGGTGGTGGCATTCAAACTCAATTATGCACCAACCACATTCATGTGTTTTATGAATAACGTTCTCAGTAAGTATTTAGACAAGTTTGTCTTGGTATTTTTGGATGATATTTTGGTGTATTCCAAGACTAAAGAAGATCATGTGGAGCATCTCAAGATGATTCTACAAGTGTTGCGAGATCACTAGATTTATCCTAAGTTCAACAAGTGTGTCTTCTTTTAGAAGGAAATCCAATATTTAGGTCACACCATCTCAACAAAAGGAGTGGTAGTAGATCCCAAAAAGATCAAAGAAATCATGGATTGGACTACTCCTTGAAATGTAAAAAAGGTAAGGTATTTCATTGGATTAGTTGGGTATTATAGAATATTGATAAAGGTATTTTCCAAGATTTTTCATCCCATTACCTCATTACAAAGAAATGGAAAAAAGTTTATATGGTCAATAGAGTCTGAAGCCAACTTTCAACAACGGATGCACCTTTTGACCAATGCACTTGTCTTGAATATTGCAGACCCTGAAACATAATTCTTGGTTTGTATTGATGCTTGTAAGGAAGGAATTGGTTGTTGGAAATATGGCTATAGCAGTGATGATGCAGACTGTCAAGGTTGTCATTGATGGCAATCGGTTGGTTATGGAGCACGCACAAGAGAACTGGCAGAAGAAGCTAGATGATGCCAGAGCAATATCCAAGTGGGGATGTTGAGATACTGGCAGAAGAAGCTAGATGATGCCAG
>ML779109.1:136277-158341 GCA_009831015.1 Picea engelmannii | reverse complement strand
TGCTGGGATTCTGTGGGAGTTGGTGCTCTCAGCCAGTTGGTGCTGGTAATCAGAGGTTGCAGCCTCTATGAGTTGGTGCTCATGAAAGATGAGATGTAACGCAGTTGGAGCTTGCTGAACATCCTAAGAAGACGAGGTTTTTTTCTTGGTTGGGTTTCCTCTTGAAAAATCTGTGTCTCATACTTGTGAGTGAATGCTGTGTGTGATTGTTATTCTTTACGTTATCTGCTTTATGTTCATAACTCTGAATTTCACAGTAAAGACTCACTGCCACTAAGATTATTGATTCAAAGTTAAAACAAGGTAAATTATTAATAATCTACACTAACTGATTCACCCCCCCCCCCTCTCAGTTAGTTCATACCTGTAACATTGGTGGATTCCTTATGCATGAGGGACAAGTGATCAATTATGAATCATGAAAATTAAATGAGCATGATAGAATTATGTCACTCATGATTTGGAGCTCACAACGATTGTTCATGTATTGAAAATGTGGAGGCATTACTTACTTGGAAGGAGATTCACCTTGATGATAGAAGATTGTGGTATGAATTATTTGTTTGACTAGCCGAGTTTAAATGCTAGACAGGCCATATGGATGGCACTGATTAGGGAGTTTGAATTTGAGGTCAAACACATAAAGGGAAAGGAAAACAAAGTGACAAATGCACTCAATCAGAGTGTCCAGACTATACACTTAGCAACAACTAGTATGAGAGAGTCGACATCCAAAAAAATATCAAAACATAAATTTGAATGAACCTACACAGATAATATCTAGCTAGCAATAATACATACACAATTTGCAGAGAAAAGAGAGAAGAGAGAAATGAGAGAGTGAGAATAAAACAATTTTCATTAACCAAATGAATGAATGATAATTTACGCATGATATACTCTATATAAATCAACTAATGCACACTAGAGGAGAAGGCAATGTGCCATAGTGGTGGTCTAGAGTGATTTGGACACACACCGACAGTTACATGAGTTAAATTCCGCCTAGTCTAGTCTCTCAGGGAGTTACAGGAATTAACTGCCACCTAGTCTGAGTTAACTAGTCGCTTAGTCTTTAGTTAAATAACTGAAACATAGTGAAGCGAGGAGGATATCAGGGAATCATGAGCAATGTGTTATTCTCGTTATAATACAAAGGAAAATTTGCATTAGCTGGTGATGATCCCAATGTTGCATGGTGATGATCCTAATGTGGAATCTAGACTCCACTCAACTTATCAAACTGAAGTGTGAAATGAAGAGAATATTCTCCTAGAGGAATATTATCCCTAGATTATAGGAGACTGAATAATGACTAGTAAACATAGGGAAAACCTTAGGAAAAAGAATTCCTAGGTGTGTGTTAAGTATCTCCAACACCCCCCTGAACATCATTGTGGTGAAAATAAACAATGCGTTCCAGCAACAAGGCCATGTTAGGTACCCAAATACAAAATATACACTGAAATAAACGAGGAAAGAGGGAAAACCTCATGGTAACCCCCCCCCCCTCAAAGTACAATGTATGTAAAAAAAGGAACTGACAGTTGCTAGGCAATTGTGTTCTTCACTCCAAGATGACTGCGCAGATAATGGAACTTTTGCTCAGTGAAGGTCTTGGTGAAGATGTCTGCAGTTTGTTCTACTAAAGGATAGAACTGTAGGTTGATGATCCTCTCATGTAATAAGTCTTGTATGTAGTTCATGTGGATCTCGATGTGCTTCGTCCACTACCTCTGAATTGGATCTTTGCAGATCTTCAAAGTTCTTTAGTTGTCACACCAGATGATGATCGACCGTTGAAACTAAATGACCAACTCATTGAGAAAATGTTGTAGCCACATAGCCTAAATGGTTATGTTAACTACCCCTTTGTACTCTACCTCGGCTGAAGATAAAGAAATAATACCATGCTTATTTCTCAACCAATAGATAGGACCAAAACCAAAACTGAGTGAGTAGCCAGATGTGGAATTGCAATAAATGTTATCGTCGACCCAATCAAAATCAATGAACCTGATGAGGTCCAATGTAGAGTCTGCTACATAGTGAATCCCAAAGGTGATGGTTCCCTATATGTATTGAAGGATACACTTTGGAGCCTTTCAATGTAGCTCATGTGGCTCCTGCATGAGCCTAGAGAGTGGTCTAATTGCATAGAAAAGGTTTGATCTAGAGTGTGTGAAATACAACAATATCCCCTCTAGTTGTCTATATAGTGTGTTGTCCACCAGTGGAGTGTCCCCGCCATCCTCAATTCTGGCTCCTCATAGGAAAGGAGTTGGGGCAGACTTGTAGTATGTCATGCGAAATCTCTCAAGGATATCTCATGCATACTTGGCCTGAGACAGTTTGATGCCTGATGCATTCTAATTGATCTCGGGTCTAAGGAATAAATGTAGCGGACCCATGTTTTTCATCAATAACATGTAATGTAGAATCCTCTTGACTACAACAATCTCTTAAGTCATGAAACCAATGATCATAAAATCATCAACATATAGAAATAGGAGTAGAAGTGAATCAGTTGTCCTGAGCATGTAAACATTTGGGTCTTAATTAGAAAATACAAATTTCTGTGACAATAGGTAGGAGTCCATCTTGGAATACCATGCCCTCGGGGCCTACTTGAGGACATAAAGAGACTTCTTTAGTCGAAAAACCAGAGATGAATCCTACACAAATCCTTGGGGCTTCTCCATATAGATCTCCTCAGAGAGATATCCATGAAGAAATTCATTCTTCATGTCCATATGATGGACTTTCCATCCCTTGGATGCCACAATGAAAAGTGCCAAACGTATGGAATCCATCTTCTCTACTAGAGTGAAGGTCTCATCATAGTCAATGTCGTTCACCTGCTGAAATCCTTTGGAAACTAGCATGAATTTGTATCTACTAACCTGTCCATCCGCTATGCTCTTGGTCATGTAGACCCATCTGCACCTGACAAGTTTCCTTCCTGAAGGAAGGGGAACCAGATCCCAAGTATGGTTCTCGAGGAGGGAGTTTTACTCCTCCTGCATGGCGAATTCCCAAAGGGGATTTCTATTAGCCTTGCCATAGGACTATGGATATGAAGAATGGACCAAGTAAATATTCATAGGTGGCATTGGTTCAGTGGCTGTGAATGCAAGAGGAGTCTCCTCAAAATCAGATCGAGTCCTCCTAGTATCAATTGGATCCCAAAAAAGATCTCATGCATCCTGAATAGTAGTCTTGGCCCACTTGGGCATCTTCTCTGGCTCTGCATCTACATATGCATGCATTGAATCTGCATCTGAATGCACTGACTCAGTATCTAAATCCTCTAAATTATAACTCTCATATGAATAATATTTGGCATGTGCATGCTCATCATCTCTGACAGGTGGAAGAACAAAAGTGTTTGCATGCGGCTGTTGAGGTACATGCGAGATACTTTGCTCGAAATGGACACTATTATTAATGATGAGTCGGCCTGAGGAAATATCAATGAGTCTATATCCCTTCACACTGTTGGGTATCCAACAAATATACACTCTGTTCTCTATGGATCAAATTCTTTCCTCTTCTCAGAGGTAATCCTGGACCATGCACGAGAACTGAATATATGAAAGTGGATCACTTTCGGTTTGAGGCCACTCCAAGCCTCGTAGGGGGTTTTATCCTTGACATATCTATGGGGAGATATGTTTTTGATGTAGGTTTGACAATTAATTTCTTCAACCCATAATATCTGTGGAAGTGACTTTTCATGTAGCATGCAATATTCCTTCTCTTTCAAAGATCTATTTTTCTTCTGAGCAACTCTGTTTTGCTAAGGAGTATAAGGAACCGTGTTCTACAACTGAATCTCAGCCTCAAGAAAAATATTTTGTATACCATGGTTGACATACTTTATCTAGGTGGATATTGGTGGCCACCCACCTTTTCCAACTGGCTCAAAACAATTTTCTGGCAATTTCGGTAATTTACTATTTTTAGCAATTTTTAACTTCGGGGGCCATTTTGAGGGCCTAAATGAAGGTTTTTTGGGACAGATCTTCTCAATGATATCCCAAGGCTCTGATTGAGCCCCCTAAATGAATCTCCTCTACGGTACCTTTCCAAAAAGATATTTTACGCCCCAAACGGAGATCGTATGCCAAAGTTACGCCCCTCAAAAGTTGATACACCAAACTACCCAAAACGGGGTCCACAAAACTGTTGGCTTTTCATCTTCCGGGGTTAGGGTTTTGGATTTTAATTATGAAATAAATGCCTTTGGAGCCTCATTGTAAAATCATCTTCTTGCGAATGAGAGTAGCGGACACATCTCTTCTCAGAGATAAGCTTCCACCATTCTAGCGAGTCTTTCACTCTATATTTTTGCAGTCTTTGTACATTTTTCGTTCATTAATAGAAAATTGTGTATTACTGTATCTTAGTGTTTATGGTTGCATCTCTGATAATTTTTTGTTATATTATTGAACATACGAGATATATCTATACATTTGTTTATTATATCTCCACTCTCATTTCGTGCTGAAAATAATCCGGATTAGTGGTATCAGAGCAGGCTGCTCTTGATCATTTTTTTCACTGCATGTCCTCGACGAGGTTCGAGTATAGAAATTTGGGTCTCAAGCTTATATATTTTTAAGAAAATCTCTCTCGCACGCCCAAGAAACCCTCCATGGTAGAAGAAAATAAAAATGATGGAGAAGATGATTCTATCAATCTATTGCTTGAGAAAGCTCTCACGCGACAGAGGGAAAAAATGATAGAGAATTTTTCCCACATACTTCAATGCCTACTAAAAGAAATAGGTGCATCTTCATCAAATATCTACTTTGGAAGAACCTCTCCTTTCAAGGTACGGGTTAATTTTGATAATCCCATATTTGAAGGTCAGATAGATGTGAATGCCCAAGACAAATGGTTAAATATGTTAGAAGTTTATTTCTCTATTCATAACTTTTTCGACAGGGAAAATATCACCTTCGCACTCCTTAAAGCTCTCCTCCATGTAAAACATTGGTGGGAAACTTACTGGGAGAAAATCTCCATAGAGGAGTCTAGAATATATGGGGCCGAGCCCACTTGGGATTTTTTTTGTGGATGTGGTAAAGGAACAATATTACCCTATTGGAAACTATGAGGAGTAATACATGAGATGGACCACACTGCGGAAAGAGAGGGGCCAAGCAGTTCCAGAGTTCACCAATACCTTCCATACCTTGCACACCAAGCTAGGTATCAAAGACTTCAAACGACATTTGGTTTTTGAAATACCGTGAGGCTCTACATAGATACATCCAAACTGAAATGGATTTTTTGGACATCTCATCACTTGGTGTTGCTTATCGATATGATGTTAAAATCAAATAGAAATTTAAGCACCAAAAAAAATGAGAATTTGGGTCTGCAAATATGAAACAACCAAAGTATGATAAATATGACCCTAACAAACAATCTCTTGAAAACCAGTCCAAACCATAGGAAAAGAAGGGTCACGAGAAGACAAAGAAGGACATCGAAAAATGGTGCGATTTCCACAAAATCCCCTTGCGCAACACCGAGGAATGTCACTCAAAATAGTCATTGGTGGTTGAGATCAAATACAAGGAGCCGAACCCTGATTCAGAATCCAATTCTAAAAATATTGGTAAAAGACAGATCATTGATGTAGACCCCACTGCATTGTCACGATTGTAGCAATTCAACTAGAAGAACCAAAAGATACTGAAGAGGGGGAGTGCCTTTTTCATTCAGATAAGTGGGTGAAGGGGACCCCGCTGCATTTTATTTTTTATAGTGGAATCCATAAGAACCTCATCTCAGTAGAGGTCATTAAACAGTTGGGATTGTCGACAACACAACACCCGCAGCCATACAACATCGGGTGGCTTCGCCAGGGACGAGATCTCTGCGTCAACCAACAATGATGATTTTCATATAGCATCCATCCCTTCAAGGATGAGGTATTATGTGATGTTTCCCCACTCGATGTCTGTGATTTTCTCTTGGGCCAACCATATATGTGGAAGAACCATGTTGTTTATGAGTCTCGACCTTGCAGTGTCATTGTTTCTTTGGGGGGTCATCTCTACAAAATACCAGACGTAGTTCTGACTATTGTTCCACCTAAACAGTGCCACAAGTAATTATCTCATACTACAAAATTCATCTTCTTCACAATCTGTTCAAAAGGTGAACATAAGGATATTGCAACCACTACAGCCTCGGCCCAAGCACCCTCTATCCAACATAAGTAGGTTGACAACAGGGATGATTTTAAGAATGGAAATTTATTTTAAAATGTAGAAACCTTGGCGAATTTTACTAATCCTTCATATGCCAACTATAAATGATTGGCGATATTTTGTAAAAATATTCAATTTTCTAAGGATTTTATATAGTTTTTATAAATTTTTGGTGATTTTTAAGGTAAAATAATTTTATCCTATAGAATTTGGACGAATCATTTTTAAAATAGCGAATCTCATTTTTGGAAAAACCATGGAAAATTAGCCCATGAGCGAAATTTAGCCCCTAAAATCATCCCTGGTCGACAAGATTGCAGAAAAATGTAAATATTCCTTCAATACATAGGAATATCATGTATTCAAATTGGTTAAAAAGTTACAACCCTTCCAACCACATTTTTGTGACAACCTTCAACAAGCTAAGCAACGCAACTTCTCCAACAAGGCAAGCAGCTCATTAAGACGCAGATTCAACAAACGCTTTTCCCTCTTCCCCAGGAACTCAACGCAATAGATACCATTTCTTCCTAAGGAGGGAGGATTGTTCCAGGTGAATATTTGTGGCCACCCACCTTTTCCAACTGGCTCAAAATAGTTTTCTGAAAATTTTGGTAATTTACTATTTTTAGCAGTTTTTAACTTCTAGGGCCATTTTGAGGGCCTAAATGGAGGTTTTTTGGGATCTATATTCTCAATTATATTAGAAGGATTTTATTGAGCCCCCTAAATGAATCTCCTTGACGATACCTTTCCAACGAGCTATCGTGCGCCCCAAACAGAGATCCTATGCCAAAGTTACGTCCCTGGGAAGTTGATACACCAAACTACCCAAAACGGGGTCCAAAAAACTGTTGGCTTTTCATCTTCCAAGGTTAGGGTTTTGTATTTTATTTATGCTAAATATGCCTTTGGAGCCTCATTGTAAAATCATCTTATTGTGAATGTGAGTAGAGGGAACATCTCTTCTTAGAGATAAGATGCCACCATTCTAGCGAGTCTTTCACTATGTATTTTTACAATCTTTGTATATTTTCGCTCATTAATAGAAAATTATGTATTATTATATCTCAGTGTTTATGGTTGCATCTATGATACATTTCTGTTATATTATTGGATATATGAGATATCTTTGTACATTTATTTATTATATCTCCGCTCTCATTTCATGCCGAAAATAATCCGGATCAATAATGCCCCCCATTATTTGTTCAGAGGGCTTTGATCTTCTTTCCTGACTATGTTTCAACAAGGGCTTTGAAATCTTTGAGGTGTTGAAAGACCTCCGATTTTTTCCTGAGAAAGAAATTCCATGTGAAGCATGAGAAATCATCAACAAAAATGAGTGTGTACCTTGATTTATTGATTGATGGATACAAAAAAGGGCCCATTAGATCACTATGGATTAGATCTAAAGGAAAGGAGGCCTTCTGAGTATTTCTTTTGTCGAATTTCTCTTGAGGGTGTTTTCCAAGAACACATCCCTCGAAAATTCCTTTGGAGAAGTGGATTTCAGGTAGACCATAAACTATTCCTTTCTTGCTAAGATATTGCATATATCATAAATTTAAATGCCCAAACCTTTCATTCCATATCCTACTGCTTTCATCACCATGGGTAAGAAGTAATGCAGAATATGGTTCAATAAATTTAGAAAATGTGTAGAGTCTGGATTGATGATTTAACTCACTGGTAGAAACCTTGGAATTGGTTTGCATGTCATAGATATCCACAACATCTGGTGTGAATATAACTCTATTTTTGGTGCTGAAGTTTTTCATTTGATACACGAATATAAGATTGACATAAATTTTGGGACCATGTAGCACATTCTTGAAGCTTCCATTTGTGAGTTCAATTCTTCCTTTTCCAGTGAACTCAACCTAAGAGTTGTCCCCCATCAGAATAGGAGTACCTTTGCATGCATCCAATGAAGAGTATAATTTTTGTTTGGCTTCCATGTGGTGTGATGCTCCTGAATATACATTCTAAGAATCAGGAGAGGAGTTGATGGCAATCAAAGCATGGCTATAATTTCCTTTCTTGGGATTCTGATCTTCTGGCTTCTTCTTCTTGGCGACCTCAGGGATGCGATCTCCAAGGTTGTTTTGTTGAATTTTTTGGTCCATTTGATCTATTTGTTTCTGCATACATCCGGATTTCGGATGGAATCCTTTATGGAAGTAAGTGCATTTCTCCTCTTTTCTTCCCTTTCCACCTTTGGATATGGAGGCATCATTGAAGGGTTTTGAGTACCCTTCCTTATTTGTATTTGCATGCTCTTTCCTTTTGTATTTTTTTTTAGATTTCTAATTTGTATGATTTATACGATATTGTACAACACGTGCATGTGCCTTTGGGCCTTTGAGTTTTCCCATGTTGATAAGATTGTCCTGCTCTTGTGTCAGAGATTCAACAAATACCTCAAGAGAGGAAATCTTCTAGGTGGCTCCAAAGGCAAGCCTAACTGAATGAAATGTGGATACAAACACTGAGTATTCTGGACCAAGTTTGGATATAATGGTAAGAACCATTTTTTCTCCTCCTTAGATTTATCAACCCCGTAAGCCTTGAGTTGCAACAACAAATCCTTATATTTGGTAAATAAATCTTTGAGATTGTTGAAGGTTTTTGGATCCAAAGTGAGTAATTCCACCTCGAGCATGTGTCCCCTCATATTGTCCTATTTTTCAAAAATCCCTTCCGTGGTGGTCCAAGCTTCATTGGGGGTTTTATAGGAGGATATGTGAAAGAGGAGTTCATGAGAAATGAGACTACAAATAGTTCCAAATGCTTCATCCATTTGATTAAGATACTTGGATTTTTATATGGATGATGTGGGTTCGGTATCTGTGTCCATGGTTAACTTGTATAATTATTTGCCTTGAATATGCACTATAATATTCTCCTTCCATGCAAAGAAATTGTATGGTGTAAGAATGAATTCTTTTGGAAATTCCATTTTTCCCGATGTCTTCAATCTTTGGTACCTGCAAAAAGAATATGGTGTGTCTTTTTCCTAGAAATCCATCAGCTATGATACCATGTAAATGTGAATGAACCTGCACAGATAATATATAGTTAGACAGAATACATACACAGTTTGCAAAGAAAAGAGAGAAGAGAGAAACGAGAGAGTGAGAATAAAAGAATTTGCATTAACCAAACGAATGAATGATAATTTATACATGATATACTCTATATAACTCAACTAATGCACAATGGAGGAGAATCCAATGCGCCATAATGGTGGTATAGAGTGATCTGGAAACACATCAAAAGTTACGGGAGTAAACTTCCACCTAGTCTAGTCTCTTAGGCAGTTACGGGAGTTAACTTCCACCTAATCTGAGGTAACTATTTTCTCAGTCTCCATTTACTGAATAAAATAGAGTGAAGTGAGGAGGAGACTAGGGAATCATGAGTAATGCGCTATTCTGGTGATAATCCCAAGGAAAATGTGCATTAGCTGGTGATGATGCCAATGTTTCATGGTGATGATCCCATTGTGGCATCTAAACTCCACTCAACTGATCAAACTGAAGCGTGAACTAAAGAGAATATTCTCCTAGAGGAATATTCTCCCTAGACCATAGGAGACTAAATAATGACTAGTAAACATAGGGAAAACCTTAGGAAAAATAATTCCTAGGTGTGTGTGAAGTATCTCCAACACAAAACCCTCTCACAAGGAGATGATTTCTTCAATCAAGTGGAAGAAGGGTTGCAACAAGAACCTAGGGAGAGAAAGGATGAAGTATATTAGGTTGGGATTGATAATATACTACTATACAACAATAGGCTATATGTGCCTAGTGTTAGAATATTGGATGTGCTCGTTTTAACCATAGACAATATAACAATATTGTCACCCAACCATAGGCACTAATGCCACCCCCGAGCATATTGACCTTGATAGAGAGAATAATTCTGGTAGAAGATCAATAGCCAACCAAGGATAATGCACTAAGAAAATATAACCAAGACTGATAAGAGAGTCCAACCCAGAAATACCAAGAATATAGATTTCAGAACTGGTGACAGCATCTTCTCCCAAGACTTGCTCACAAAATGTCATTCTGTAGTGTGCACAAGTGTGATTCTACAATTCTGAGAAGTCTGGCTAAAATGAAGACTGACCTCCTGTATTTATACTGCTTCTGCCAGACTTCCTAGGTCAACTTCTCATTCTAGGTGCTAATTATTTAGTATATAATATTTCCTTTTGCCGACTTCTCTTCTAGGGTTATATCAAAATATTTTCTTTCTTTTAGAATATTCTAATCTTATCAGAGGTCACAAATGGAGGTTAATACCTCCCGCAACTACCATAATATCAACACTCCCTCCTATATAGGGAGGTATAACGGATAATGGTATTGAGCACAAACAGACCATTCAATTGGTAGCATCATTATATCCACACAGTCTAATTAAATCACGAGCACCATCATTATTATCCAAATGGATAATCTCCATAACAACTAGTACAATGTCAACTGATAGAACAGGACTGTGTCTATCCATAGTAGTACACAACTACTTAATTTGTGACACATAGTCACAACCAGTGGAACATATCCACCACAACAGCATACCTCTATTTTCTAGAGACATATATTCTCCATAGCAATCATATCATCTGATATCAACCTGCACATAAACAATATCATGATATAAATTGAGTCATCTGGGCCATTCTTCCACTCACATCGAGATTTGGAAGAGTATCTACCCTCAGAAAGTAAACCATCAATGATGGGCTATCTGGACTATTCTTCTCAAGCAATGAAGAATAACTGTCCTAATTTATGAGCCTAGACCATTCACCTATCCGGGCCATTCTTCCAGCACTAAATAAAGTGCAACCTAGAGAGAATGAGTCTACCCTAGGGAATGTCTATCCCTGATTGTTGAACCTAGACCATTCACCTATCTGGGCCATTCCTCCAACACTAAACAAAGTGAAACATGGAGAGAGTGAATCTTCCCTAGGAAATGACTTTCCAAACCATTTCCTAAGGAAATGACTATCATGCACCAATCTCCAAAATGGACCATTCTTTGAAACTGCTCACAACTGTGAGCTTCGAAAGAATGATTGTTCGACAAGATAGAGTAGTCTTCTTGACCATTATTGAGAGTGGTAGTTTAGAAGAAATACTTTCCTAGACCATTCCCCCACACTGGCCACAAGGGGAATTGGTTTCTATGGTACATAAACAATCCATCAAACCATTTTCATTATGAAAATGACCATTCCATCTGGACCATTTTCCAAACTGGAAAATGCCTATCCGTCAGAATTCTCAAACCACTTTCTGAACTGGAAAGGAACTTCTCATCGTGGACCACTTTTCAAAATTGAAAAATGATTGTCCATAAATCAATGATATGTCAATTATCCCTCCCAACCTAGAGAGTCATCTCTTCCCTTTCAGCTAAGGGAGTTATTTCCATGATCCCCAATTTGTCTCATAAGTATGCAAACTTTATTCTGGACAGAGGCTTTGCCAATATATCCACTTTCTTCTCATATGTGGGGATATACTGGAGCTTCAATTCTCCTTCCTGGAATTAATCTCGAATAAAGTAGTATTTGATGTCAATGTGTTTTGACCGTTCATGAAACACTGGGTGTTCTGATAGACTTATACAACTCTGATTGTCATAGTGTATTATGGTCGAATCTGTAACTTGATCAAATAATCCAGAAATCATCTTTCTCAACCATACTGCTTATGTACATTCTTCACATGTTGTGATATATTATTCTTCTGTTGTTATGAGTGCAACAGAGTTCTATTTTCTTCTGCCCTAAGATATCATAGTAGAGCCCAAGATGAAACACATCCCTGAAGTACTTCTATCTTTTTCACTTCCTGCCCAATCTGAATCTGTGAATCCATGAAGTTGTATACACTGGATGCGGTATATCTTAAACCATAGTTTAGTGTCCTACAAATATATCTTAGAACATGCTTTGTAGCTATCCAATGCTCATGTCTGGGTTCCACCTAGAACTAGCTTAGTTTGTTTACAAAAAAAAAAATGTCTGGTTGAGTATTTACTAAATACATCATTGACCCAATCAATTGTCGATATAGGGATGGGTCTACTAGATCAGAATCTGAGTCTCTTACTTTTCTTATATCTATGGTCATAGGAGTTTCCATGGATTTTCAATCCATCATTCCAATCTTCTGAAGAATCTTTACTGCATACTTTCCTTGTCCAAGGAATACTTCACCATGCTTCTACCATACTTCTAGTCCCAAGTAATAATGCATGAGACCAAGATATTTCATATCGAACTTAGAAGATAGTTCCTTTTTACATTGGATGATGAGAGATTCTTCACCTATAAAGAATAGATCATCGACATATAGTTGTAGAATCACAGGTGCATTTTTCACGAATTTGTAGTAAACATTTGGATCTGCATGACTTTTGGAGAAACAAAGTCTCATTAAGTAGTTGTCTATTCTGGCATACCAAGCTCTTGGAGCTTTCTTGAGTCCATATAAGGATTTCTTTAGTCTGCAAACATGAGTGTCTTTGGAATGTACTTCAAACCCTTGAGTTTTTTCAATGTATACTTCTTCTTTGATTGCTCCATTGAGGAAAGCTGGTTTTACGTCCATTTGATGTAAACTCCATCCCATGGAAGAAGCAAGAGACATAATAGCTCTAATGGAAGTATATCTGGAAACAAGAGCGAATGTTTCATCACAATCTTCTCCCTCCTTCTGGGAGAAACCTCTAGCTATGAACCTTGCTTTATATTTGTCCATGCTTCCGTCTGTTGCATGTTTGATCTTATAGACCCATTTTGAAGTTACTACTAATTTTTCTTTAGGTCTAGGTACAATTTCCCATACATCATTTTTCATGATGGACTGGTTTTCTTATGTCATGGCTTCTCTCCATTTTTTCTTTTGAGCTTCCTCTTCAAACGTGGTAGGTTCTTTGTATAGAAGCTTTGTCATACATGCTACATAGTTGGAGAATCTCTTGGGCTTCTTACTTATTCTGAAGGTCCCACTTGGGGCCTTCAATATTTTTTCTTCTTGTAGGGTAGATTCAAGCCAATCTGGTTGTTTCTTGGTTTTGGGTACAGTGTCTGGATCAATGGTCTCACATGGTTTCATCGAATGATCACGTTGTTATGTTTCTTCATTCTGACTCTTTGGGAGACATGTGCTTTCTTCAATATGCTCTTCATACTCTTCTTCTTCTATAGTTTCTTCTATGGATTTATTGAAAGCCATATTTTCATTGAAGGTTACGTATATGTTGACTTAAATATTATGTTGTTCCAGAATATAGATTTTATAGGCCTTGGATGATTCACTATATCCCACGAATATTCCCTTATTTCCCGAGTGTTCTAATTTGTTCCTTTTATTTTTGGGAATGTGAAAGTAAACAGGGCATCCAAAGATTCTTAAGTGTTCCACATTAGGTTTCTTTCCTGAAAAGGCTTCTTCTGGAGTCATATCTTTCAATATGCAATGAGGACTTATGTTCTGAACATATATTGTTGTCATGGTTACGTCTCCCCATAGATACATAGATAAACCTTGATCGTTCAATAATGGCTTTACAGTTTCTTCAATAGATTTGTTCTTCCTTTCTGCTACACCATTTTGTTGAGGATTATGAGGAACAATTAGCTCCCTCCTAATCCCTGCCGATTTGCAAAAGGAAACAAATTCCTTGGATGTATATTCTCCTCCATTATCTGTTCTCAAGATCTTGAGTTTTTTTGTTTTTGAGGTTCTCTATCTCTGCTTTGAATTCTTGAAAATTGTTGAATACTTCATCCTTTGTCTTCAAGAGATATAACCAAGTCTTTCTCGAGTAATCATCTATGAAGATTACATAGTAAAGGGAACCTCCTAGATATTTGACTGGCATCGGATCACAAACACATGAATGTATTAGATCTAGAATTTCCTTATATCTATTATTGCTGCTTGAGAATGGTTTCTTGACATTATTACCAAGAGAACATCCTTTGCAAATTCCTTCATGTGTAGAATGTAGTTCTGGTATTCCTTCAACCATCCTTTTGAGGAAGGGTACTTCTTGATAGTTGATATGAGATTACCTTATATGCCAAATTTCATTGGAATTGACTTCATCATGTACAAGGGCTTCATCATTTCATTCTAGTATTCCGTATAGTCTTCCTTCATGGGTTCCAATAACTCTAGAATTCTCTATGATGGAGTCTCTAGGCCAAGATAAAACCTTTCCATCTACAAAAGATATTATGTTTCCTTTGTCTTCTAGGCAAGATATGGATACAAAATTCCTTTCTAAACCAGGTACATATAAAACATTACTTAAATGAACATTGTTACCTATTTTCAACTTGACAGAGGCTTGACTAATTCCTTCGATTGGGTAAGTGTTTTTGTCTCCAAGATCTACCTTGTACGATGTCTTATTTTCATTTAGATTGGAGAGTCTGGCTTGATCTCCTGTCATATGCCTAGAATCTCCACTGTCAATTATCCACATGTCATCTTCAAGCGTTCATGTGAGTGATGAGTAGTGTACATGACTTGTCTTTTCATTCATGACTTTGGTTGACTGATGACTGGTCAAGTTTTGACCCAAAATTTCAACCTTGATGTTTCTTCCTTCTGAGAGTGCCAAGAGGTGCATTGGACTAAGTCTCACTTGAATATCTTCTCCTTGAGTAAGGTGTTCCATCATAAGGTGTTGGATAAGGGTTTTAGGGTTTCTGCAACTACACCTTCTAGTAACCCTAGCGACAGTTATTTAGTAACTGCACCTGCTAGAAACCCTAGCGACAATTCTTCAACAAGATTAGTATCATTATGGCTTAGCTCCCTTCCAGTGGTTAGAATAAATGAAGGAGGTGTGGGCCCATAAACTGTTAGAATATTGGATGTTCTTGTTTTAACCATAGACAATATAGAAATATTGTCACCCAACCATAGGCACTAATGCCACCCCTGAGCACCTTAGAATTTCGGTAGAAGATCAATAGCCAACCAAGGATAATTCACCAAGCAAATATAACTAAGACTGATCAGAGAGTCCAACCCAAAAAGACTGAGAATATAGATTTCAGAACTGGTGGTAGCAACTTCTCCCAAGACTTGCGCACAAACTAGCCTTTTGTAGTGCGCACAAGTGTGCTTCTACAATTCTAAGAAGTCTGGATAAAATGAAGATTGGCCTCCTATATTTATACTGCTTCTGCCAGATTGCCTGGGCTGAGTTCTCATTCTGGGTGATAATTATTTAGTATATAATATTTCCTTTAGTCAACTTTTCTTCTAGGGTTATATCAAAACATTTTATTTCTTTCGAAATATTCTAATCTTGTCAGAGGTCACAAATGGAGGTTAATACCTCCCACAGCTACCACAATATCAACACCTAGTTCAATAGAGCCAAGGAAATAGATTATGGATGAGTTCCATAGGATACCCTATGTAGGTCATCTTGGTTACCAAAAAATGGTAACAACAATTAGGAAGTTGTATTATTGGCCGAGAATGAGGTAAGATATCACATAATACATTGCGAAGTGTTTGGAATGTTAGCAGGTGAAATTTGAGCATAATGAATTTGTTGTTTTATTGTAGCCATTACCAATTCCAGAACGAAAATGGGAGACTACCTCCATGGATTTCATTACTAGTCTACCAAGGGCAATTGAGCAACATGATGCAATCATGGTGGTAGTGGCCATGCTAAGCAAGGAAAATCACTTAATTCTTATCAAATATACTTTTAAGGCCATATATGTTTCTTTCATTTTCATGAAGAGAATTTTAATATTGCATGGTCTACCCAATACCATAATCTAGGACAAAGATGTTAAATTCACCTCAAGTTTTTGGAAAATATTGTTTATAGGCTTGGGAATGCAATTGGCATTTAGCATGGCCTACTATCCCTAGGCATATGGTTAGATTAAAAGAGTAAACATAGTGCTAGAGGACATGTTGAGGATGCACCAACCCAGGAAATGGGAAGAGTATCTACCCTTGATAGAGTTCACCTATAACAATGGTTAATAGGAATCATTGAGGATGTGTCCATTTAAGGTCATGTATGGCATGAAGTGTAGGGTTCCAATTAGTTTGGAAAATCTAGTGGACAAGTTCACACTTGGACTAGAGATATTAAAAGATATGGACTACAAAATGATTTACATAAGGAAAAATCTTAAAGAAGCCCAAGATAGACAGAAGAGCTATGCAGACAACAAGAGAACTAACACAAATTTCAGGGTGGGAGATCATGTTTATCTTTGATTGAAACCCAAAATAAGTTCCCTAGAATGGGGACTTGTGATAAGGTAGCACCCCAATATTGTGGAACATATGAAATCCTGGAAAGAGTGGGACCAATAACATACATAATTTATTTACCACCTAATGTTAGATCTCACAATGTGTTACATGTATATTTATTAAAGAAATATTTTCATGATGCTAATCGTGTCATTGATTAGAATGTGATACAGGTGGAAGCAAAGTGAGAATTCCAACCTAAACCTAAATGTATCATGGACAGGAGGGAAACAATGCTTCGGAAATGAGCAATTGTGTAGATCAAGGTGCAATGGAAGCACTTTAGAGGAGATGGGGCTACTTGGGAGCTGGAGGATGCCATGTGATTTGCATGCCCATTTTTTTTTATGTATTATTGTGTGTGTGTGTGTAGTGTTTTAAACACCGAGGACAATGTTTATTTAAGGGGGAGGTGAATGTAACACCCTGTTTTCCCCCATGAATTTAATTATTCTAAGACTTCATATAATGTAATTATGAAGCATGTAAGTATGTTTTGATTAATGAAAAAATCAGAAAAAAGATTGAGAAGGAAGAGGCTTGATTACTAGCCATGATATCATAGGTGGGAAATTGATGAAGTGGGATTGGTAAGGTGGAATGGTGAGGTGGATTGATGAGATGAAATGGAGATCTTTCTATGAATAAATTGGGAAGCTCATACAACGTTACAACTCACATCTGAAAACCATTAATACACACCTCCCGACATACTTGAACCTGCGTGGAAGCATGTGACCAATATGGTAATCTAGGTCAGTGGATGAAGTAGTTATAACTACTAAAAAACCTAATCTCTTGAAGAGGCAAGGTTCAACTGAAAACCTGATAGAATTACATCCCTTGGATTTCCCCTTCAAAATTCAAATCCATGACTAGAGGTCGTGTCTGAACGAAGCCATGGGAATCCCAAGGATTGGATGGAAGAAGAGGCCAAAGGTGGAAAAACATCACCAAGATGTGCAAGAAGAGATGAGAGAGCATACAAAATTAAATAAACACAGATGAGGATAATAACTCTCAATAGAAATTGGAAAGATGTGAACTGAGTCAACCCAAGGAGAATAATTGGATAAATAGAAAGTGAGTAGTAGAATCATGAACATAAGGTGTGGTGAACGGAGGCTTTCACTTGCATAGATATGAATAATAGATGAAATTGGAAATCTTTTCTTGAAGAAAATATAAAGCTTTTCCAAAATATTTTTTATCACCCTAGAACAAAGATGACCTAGATCCATACTAGAGAAACATAGGACTGCAACTTGGTAATTTTTGGAAATAAATCGACATTGGTATGGGAGGTTGTCGAAGGACTATATCACAAAGAAGGGACTCCTTATGTAGAGGAAATATAGTAGGAAGGGTACCTGGTAAACCTATGGAATTTGAGCCCAATGGGAAGACGAAAACTTCTACTATTTCCAATGGAGGAAGGAGAGTAACCTTCCTAGATCACTCTAAGTCTGAGAACCAACTGAATCATTTTTCTTGTGATATCATGATTGGGTAATGGGGTGGTTTGTTGTAGGAAGGAACTCTGCAGCATAGCCTAAGGTTGGGAGGAAAGGTGTCCTCTCTTAGTCAGTTGTCCATTGACATTCAATGAATAGATAAGTGTCTTTAACTCTATATGCTTGATGTAAATATGTTATTTCATGATCTAAATAGGAAATGTGAATGTATGCAAGGAAGGACTATATTCCTGAGTAAAATAGATTATTAATGTTTGTTTCCGTTGGCCGACATGTTACACTTATGAATCCATTAGAGAAGTATGAGGGTAGGATGTATTTCTATGGGGACTACAAGTCTTTCAATGGAATTCTTGCAGGATATGAAGAAAATCTTCACCCTAAAATTGATAGAGGAAATCTCTTAGTGATTGAGGAGGGTCTCTGTGTAGATCCCGAGATCCCCAATTATGTGAAAACTCTTACTCATGAGAGGAAAGTTTGTAATATATGGACAAAATCTTCATTTATGTTGTTACGAGAGTCTCCTGGTATTTGGGAATCTCTATGTAGGTTAAGGAACCTTTAACCATGTGAAGATCACATGCATTAGGTGGATATCTTGCAGGAGATGTAATTATTCATCCAAGTTCCAAATGGAATTCCTTAGACAGTTAAAATATGGATTCCCAAACCTATTAAGAGTTTGGTAGAACCTTAGAAAATACTGGAGGAGGAACCCTAAATTGCTTAAGTCCTAATTTAGACTAACATCATGAAGAAAATTGGTGTTTTAAGTTATAAATATTCACAGTTGTTGGATTGGCTTAGCTGGAAGATCTCGACCATTGGTCGAAGGACACAGTATTCAGAATGGCCTAGTACAGGGATGTGTTCTACCTTCAACGGGGAGAAATCCATGTCAATGGAAACTGTTGATCCATCGGAGAGTGTATTGGTGAGTCTAGGACTATTGATATGAGTTATGAATATGTCAGAGTGAATACTGTCGGAGACTTAGATGTAAGGTTGTGAAGGATTTTGATGGCTTGGTATTCCAAGAGCCGTAGATATGGATGTAGATGCCTAGTGGTATCTCATCCATTGGATTTTGTGTGAATCGCTCCAATGAGGAGGGTTTGAGAACCTTATATGGTGAACAATTGTAAACCTTGAAGTGTATGGTATATGTCATATGAAATGTACGTGGATCGTTTGATTCATCAAAGTGTGTGTGGCCAGAGTGAGACACTCTGAGTGGTTTGTGACACTAGAGTGGAGACACTCTAATCGGAGATACTTTGAGAATTAAGGTGGACCATCGATTGATGTGTGTGTGAGAGAGATTTACTTTTAGCCATAGATTTTGTGGGTCCCATTTATTAGCAAGTAGAATGAGTGTTTAAGTGGAGAATAATCATCGAGTAAGTGGAGGCACTGATGCAATCAGAGCCATTGAACCTTGATACTGAGATTTTTTGGATCCTTGAGGACGATTCATCGGAGCAATTCCATTGGGGAGGATGTCAAACCTGGTGATTGAGCATTCTGAAGGAAATAAGTCTGAATAACCATAGTCCATTGATATGATGGAGAGGATAAATATTGACCATCCGATTAAGGCATTAGGCACTTGGTAACCTTGAAAAACTTATGGAAGGAGCTTCTTCAAGAATTTAGTGAGAATATATATAGCTTATGCTGTGATAAGAGAAGTATTCACTTAAACAACTGATGCAATCCAATAGCATGTCTTTAGGAAAGGAAATTAAAGTCGATATCCCACTAGCCTAAGTGATGATCCAGGGGTTGGGTGTGTTACAAAGATCTTCTTGATTATAGTCTTGTCAAACATAGAGATGTGAAATCTTATTTTCAACTCCTCCCATGGTTTCTATCTATGAGTGTATCCATAAAAAGGGTCCACTTCTTTAACAATTCCCTTATTGAATAATTGTTGGGTAGAGAATTAGAAATGATTTTCTAATTTTTCTCCTCCATACAACACTAAGGGAAACTACCATATGCAATGATTGTTGAATGATATAACTATGCAAAGAGAAGAATTTTTTTTTAAAAGGTGACACTTAACATCTTCCTATGCCTTCCAAATACTCTAACTAGCAAGGTACCCTATATTTTAACTTTGTTGAGAGTCAACAATATTTTTGGAAGTTCATATTTTTCATCACATTTTCCTTAATTAGGATGCTCTCATAATGAAACTACGCAAGAGAATTTTCTAGTTTCCTTGACCCTCCACAACCTTCATCATCCATTTTAACACAAGGTAACCTAATTATCTCCAATCCACTTCATTCCTTCATACTACAATAAATCCCCCGATTAACACAATGGAATCCCTTTTTCCCCATAGGCTGACCTAGAGAAATCCCAGAGGAGTTTCTCCCATTGTTGATAATCCATAATAGAGGGAATGAAACATGATTAATAATACACATGAATGGTAGTAATATTCTTATAAAAATTTTGGATTTTGACCTCTAAGGATACAGGTCATAAAATATATTTGTCCACTTTCTTAGCTATTCACTACAACACCACCTCATAAATGGATTTTGGTGAACCTTTTTGAAAAACAAAGGGGATTCCTATAATTATAAGAACTTTCTCATTTTGAATCCAAGCCCACACTTAGCATGTTTTCTTGCAAGGGATGTCATCTTATGCCAAATTTGTAGCATTGGGTTTTTTCCATTTGAAGCTTATAACCCAATGACTTAGTAAAAATATTTTTGTAGCCCATAGTGTTTCCCATTAACTCAGTATATTCCAAGACAGTAAGAAAAGAGTCATAATAAAAATCCCCATTAACCATAACCAATATTAGTCTTGGGGAGGAAAATGTTGTTAATCAACCCTTGATAATACCAATGATTAAGGAGATAGCTAAGGGCCTTTGTAGCTAACACATATAGGGTTGGGGCTATAGGTAAAAATTTCCAAATCAACTTGAAAACTGTCCTTTTAAAAAAAAATAGCCTTCTTATACTTATATTGATTAACCTACATACAAGATAAAGCATTTGATAAAAAGGTTTTCATTGACTGGATAAAAAACCAACCAAAGCACAAATTCTTAAGCATGAAAAAAATGAACAACCACTCCATGTGTTCATAATATTTCTCAAATTTCAACTTTATAATGAGAGATTTCAAACCTAGGTATCTAACTCATTCTATACCCTCCTAGAAATCTACTACATTATCAAGGATAAATTGATTGTAATCAAAACTAATTTTCTACATCTTGACACTACAAGGAAAGCACTAATTGGTGGAGGTTTTTATGAAACCACTTCTCCCTCTATTTTGTTTTTGTGTGGGAATGGGTAACTTGAGGTTTTAGTGTGTTTTTGTTTTTATATTTTACATTTTTTTTTTTAAATTTAATTTAGTTTTTTTTTTTCTAGCATGCTTAAAGCATAATGCCACATCGATAAACTTATTGCTTACACTAGTGCATAACCCTACCATAAGAACCAAGGTAGGTTAAAATATTTTTATGTTGACAACTTTTAAAAAAATTATTTTCATGCACCATTTACATATAACTGCACTGGTGTGTAACCATACCATTAACATTGAAGTAGGTTAAAATATTTTATATAAGCATGGGCCATTTGTTCAAAACATGATTGTCTGTGTGATATTTATAATTGAAAAAATCTATGCATAATAATACAATTTGGATTGAAGTAGGTTAATGCAAGTTTTAAACCTGTGAAGTAAAGCAATGCATACAAATTATTAAGAAAAACATAAATTAATCAATGGCTCATACACATAGTACACAGAGATTTACGCTGGAATCCCTTAACTGAGAGAAAACCAACCTTTCTTGGTGTCGCACCTTTCAAATATTTATTGTATTAATTTCACCATTCAACATACAATATATACAATGTTTTTAGGTATTCTGTAGCTACCAAAACCCTAATCCCTTAATCTGGGATTAATTTAGAAAACAACTAAAAATAGAAAAATACGCTAAAATAGAAAAAAAACACCCAAAAAAA
>ML779109.1:124394-136239 GCA_009831015.1 Picea engelmannii | reverse complement strand
CCCCCCCCCCCCCCCCCCGGGACCTTCCTAGGAAAGCACCTAATGCACACGACACAAAGAGCAGAGGAAGTTGGGATCGTCACATGCAGTTGTCGAATCTGATGCACCCACACACACACATGCAAAGAATATAACACATACCAAACATTATCCCACTTGTTGTTTTCTTTGAATACAAGGGTTCATAGGATTATATAGTCAACAATCCATGGCAGTAATACTCATTGTTACTCTACACCAGGAGAAATTGTATGTGCTCACAGACTTTGTCAATGAATTTGCAACATTCTTCAAAGTTTCAACCTTTTCCAGCAACACCTTCTTTTTTTCAACCATGTCTCTCACAAAGTGATATTGAACATCAATATGCTTTGTCTTCAAATGATAAGTTGGGTTCTTTTCCAGGAAGATTGCACTCTGACTGTCACAATATAATCTCACTACTTGTTGTACCAACCCAATACCTGAACACAATCTCTGTAACCATATTGCTTCCTTACTTGCATGAGTGGTTGCCATGTATTCAACTTACATAGTTGAGAGTGCCACTACAGCCTGTGTTTTTCTCATCCAATTGATTTCTCCTCCAAATAGGTTAAACACATACCCACTTGTAGATCTTTTGTGATCTAGATCTCCAACCCAGTCTGCATCAACAAAGCCATGTATATCCACCACTCTGTCCAATCATGTTCTTCCTTGGTAGCACAATCCATATCTGGTAGTGCCACGAAGATACCTGAAGACCCTCTTTACTGTTGTCCAATGCTCCTTCCCTGTTTTTGACATATACCTGCTCAAAACTCCCACTGCATGTGCAATGTTCGGTCTAGTACAGACCATTGCATACATCAAACTGCCAATTTCACTGGCATACAAAACATGGGACATGTCCTCTTATTCTTCATGTGTCTTGGGACACTGATCTGCAAATAAATTTACACCTATAGGAATAGGAACCTTGACCGGTTTACTTCCATGCATATTAAACCTCTGCAATATTGTCTCAACATATTTTCTCTGATTCAACCAGAGTTTCTTGTTTGCATGATCTCTTTTAATCTCCATTCCCAAAATGAAGTTAGCAACACTGAGATCCTTCAGGTCAAATTTTTAGGATAGATACGATTTCACCTCCTTGATAACATCCATGTTATTTCCTACCAACAACATGTCATCAACATACACCACTACATAAATGAAGTGATTACCAACCTTCTTGGAATATACATAGTGATCCTCCCTGCTTCTCACAAATCCCAATCCAAGGATGTATGTGTTAAAATTTTGGTACCACATCCTAAGTGATTGCTTCAGACCATATAGTGACTTCTTTAGCTTACAAACCAACTCTTTCTTTCCCTCCACTACAAATCTCCATGTAGATTTATTCTTTCAAATCTCCATGTAGGAATGTTTTCTTCACATCCATCTGTTCCACTTCAAGATCAAAAGTAGCAACAATAGATAAAATAAATATAATAGATGTTAACTTGGCAACAAGAGAAAAAATATCACCAAAGTCAATTCCCTCTACATGGGAATAACCTTTTTCTACTAACTGGGCTTTGTATTTCTCCACCTTTCCTTCTGCATTAAACTTCTTCTTAAACAACCATTTTCTACCAACATATTTTCTTCCAGCTGGAAAATCAACTATATCCCATGCATCATTCTTATCCAAGGCATCCATTTCTTCAACCATGGCCTTCTTCCATAGTTTACTATCCTCTGAATTCACTTCTTCCTTGACATTTATGGGATAATCATCAATAATAGATAAAGAAAAATTAGAACAAAAATCAGGTGGACTATACCTTTCTGGTTTCCTTCTTTCCCTCACTGATCTCTTCAATACTAGGGTATGAGGTTCTTCTTCTTCTGCTTCATCTTCTTCAAATGATTCATATTTTTCATCATACAACTCAAACTCTATTTTCTCAGGTTCTTCTTGCCTTGGTAGGAATTCATGTTTGGAAACATATTTTACCTCTCTAAACACAAAATCCCGACTGTAAACAGTCTTCTTATTTTTTGGGTTCCAAATCTTGTAACCTTTCACACCATCTTTATAACCAATAAAGATACACCTTTTAGCCTTTTTATCCATCTTACTTCTATTTTCCTTTGGAACATGCACATAAGAATCACAACAAAACACTCTAAGATGTTCAAGAGAGGTTTTCTTTCCAGTCCATACCTCGTGTGGAGTTTTATCATCCAACGCTAATGAGGGTGATCGATTGACCATGTAACATGTTGTACCCACTGCCTATGCCCATAATTCTTGTCCTAACTCAACACCACTGAGAATTGTCGCTTTTTCCATCAGTGTCTTGTTCATCCTTTCTGCAACTCCATTCTTCTGAGGTGTGTATGGAGTAGTCTTTTGTCGTGCTATACCACACTTCTTACAGAATTCTTCGAATTCATTTCCGCAGAATTCTCCACCATTGTTAGTCCTCAATACGTTTATTTTCTTCTCTATCTGATTTTCTAACAGAGCCTTAAACTCTTTAAATTTGTCAAATACCTCAGATTTCTTTCTAAGAAAATAAATACATATGTTCCTTCAGAAATCATCTATGAATGAAACATAATACATAGATTTACCTAGTGATGGAACAGGCACAGGTCCAAACACATCATTGTGTATCAAATCTAAGATCCCCTTTACTCTTGTAGCACCAGATGGGAATATTACTCTATTATGTTTTCCATATATGAAATGTTCACAGAAATCAAAATCCAGAGTGAAATTAGACATACCTTCAACCATACCTTTACCCTGTAGTGTTCGAAGGCCCTTTTCTCCAATATGCCCCAGTCTTTGATGCCACAACATGGTCTTCTTTCCAGGGACAATATTGGTCTTGTCTTATTTATTTGCCTACTCAGGGACAACCAAAATGTTACACCCATTAGTATAAGTGATTCCCAACAACTTGTATAGAGTTCCACACCGAAATTCCCTCATCAACACCATTGCTCCTCGTACCATCTTGCAAGTGCCCTTTCCCAATACAATATCCACTCCTACATCATCCAACTTGCTTACAGATATTAGGCTCCTGGCTAGTTTTGGAATGTATAGAACCCCAGGGAGAGTTCTAATCCTTCCATATTTTAGAAACAACTTAACCCTTCCACGTCCCATGATTTTGGTTGTCGAGTCATCTCCTAGGAATACATCACCGCCATCATATTTTTCATATTCACAGAACCACTCCCTTTGAGGAGTCATATGGTATGACACACCTGATTCGATCAACCATACATCACGGTCTACATATGTACCTGTAGATGCCATGTAAACATCACCTCCTTCTTCAGTGGAGGTTTTCTCCTCTGTGGAAGAGGTATTATCATATCCCTTTGGTTTATCAACCTTCTTAGACTTGCAATATTTCTTATAATGCCCTGTTTTACCACACTTCCATCATTTCCTCAAATATTTTTCTAGAGACTTAGATCTACCTGTAGATTTAGATCTCCCCCACCCCGAAGACTTACCAGGATTCCTATCTTGAGTACGAACTCTTACAAATAAATCATCTGTGCTATGACCATCCATGCTTTTCTGCCTCATCTCTTCAGATAACAAGGATGCAACTACATCCTCATACTTCAATGTAGATTTAGTGGTACTACCAATTGCTACAACCAGATTATCCCAAGAGTCTGGCAAATAACATAACAAAGTAATATAATTATCTTCTTTTGCAATCGTAATATTAACAGAGACAAGTTGACTTACCAGAGTATTAAATACATTTAGATGTTTTGTCACAAAATCTCCATATTCCATCCTAAAATGATACAACTTCTTTCGAAGAAACAACTTGTTTACTAGGGACTTTGATTGATACAAATTCCCTAACTTATCCCCTAGTTCCTTGGTTGTAGATTCTCCTGAGACATTCAACAACACTGAATCTTCCAGATAGAGTCGAATAGTACTCCTTGCTCTTTTGTCCAAC
The DNA here is from genome assembly GCA_009831015.1 of Picea engelmannii. Classification (NCBI taxonomy): domain Eukaryota; kingdom Viridiplantae; phylum Streptophyta; class Pinopsida; order Pinales; family Pinaceae; genus Picea; species Picea engelmannii. The sequence goes on along the minus strand of ML779109.1, from coordinate 132,259 downwards.
TTCTCCCAATCTTCCTTTGACATACCAGTAGGTGGTGTACTAGTAGGTTGTGTACCAGTCGACTGTGTGCCATTAGGCTGCGTACCAGTAGGTTGTGTACCAAGATCCACAACGATCCATTGTTCTTTGACTACAAGAAGGTCCTCCATCTTGATCTTCCATAGATCAATTTTTTTACCGTTGAAATTATCTATCTCAATTCTAGAAAAGCTCACCATTCATCTTTCTATACTCTAATAACCACTGCAAAAGCTCCCACTAAACCCAGGTTTATCACAAACCCAAGATAAAATTGATCTATCAATATCGAGCCAAACCCTCAACAACAAAGGTGTCCCTCTGAAGCCAAAAACAAGCTCTGATACCACATGTAAGTTTTAAACCTATGAAGTAAAGCAATGCATACAGATTCTTAAGAAAAACAAAAATTAATCAATGGCTCATACACATAGTACATAGAGATTTACGCTGGAATCCCTTAACCGGGAGAAAACCATCCTTCCTTGGTGTCGCACATTTTAACTCTTTATTGTATTAATTTCACCATTCACCATACAATATATACAATGTTTTTAGGTATTTTGTAGCTACCAAAACCCTAACCCCTTAATCCGGGATTAATTTAGAAAACCGCTAAAAATAGCGAAAAACTGCCCAAAAACAAATTTCAGGGCGTTGCCCCAAATGTTGCACGTAACCAGGGGGGCATACCTGGCCCCCCTTGGGACCCCCCTAGGAAAGTGCGCTACACACACGACACACAGAGCGAAGGTTGGGATCAACAAAAGCAGTTGTTGAATATGATGCTCCCACACACACACATGCAAAGAATATAACACATACCCAACAGTTAAAACATTTTATAAAAAATATGGGACATTTGTTCAAAAAATTATTGTCAGCACACCATTTATATATAACCACATTGATGCATAACCACACCATTCGCACCAAAGTAGGTTAAAATATTTATACAAAATATGGGATATTTTTTCAAAAAATTCTTGTTGGTGCACCATTTATATTTAAATACAATGGTGCATAACCATATTATGTGCACCAATGTAGGCTGGAATATTTTGCAAAAATATCAACCATTTGTTCAAAAAATGCTTGTTGGTGTGGTAGATAGATTAAAGAAAATAGTGCATAACCATACCATGTGCATCATGCTAGGTGTTATGAAAAGTTAATTCCTACAATTTTTGGGTCAGAGCCACAATAGATCAGAACCCAAAGAAACTTCTCTCAGACTCTAATTAAACAAGCAATTAGGAATAATCACCTACAATAACTAATTTTTCAGAAAAGGGAAGAAGAACGCACCTGGAATCCTACGTTTGAAGCATATCCCACTTTATGTCTTTCACTATGGAAGTCCTTCACAACAAGTCTCTAAAAGTCCTGCAAAGAAAAAAGTATGCAACTACAAGAAAGTAATTATTTGCTAACTAACTCAATATGACCAATTCAGTTTCAATGTTAGATTCAAAATAACATACACATAATATCATCAGAATCATAAATTAACACAAATAATCGGGCGGGAATGAGAGTTCCTTTTATTGATAATAGAAAAAGGGGGTTAGTTACAACTTGTAACTTCTATGGCATGATCCTATAACCAAGCACCAAATTCCTCCAACCAAGGTTGAAAATGTATAGGAGTGCCTCGAACACTCTGCACTCTAGTAGGTCCAAGGAGGACAAAGTTATTCTTCCTGACAAGATAAGGAGAATGCAAATTATGGAAATGAGGGTTTCCAGGAAGAGGGGATAATCTCATACACTAGGGAAACATGGCACTTGCAGGCATGGATTATTTTAGGGGCTAAATTTCGTTCATGGGCTAATTTTTCATGGTTTTTCTAAAAATGAGATTCGCTATTTTAAAAATGATTTGCCCAAATTCTATAGGATAAAATTATCTTACCTTAAAAATCGCCAAAATTTTATAAAAAATATATAAAATCCTTATAAATTTGAATATTTTTACAAAAATATCGCCAATCATTTATAGTTGGCATATGAAGGATTAGTAAGATTCACCAAGGTTCCTACATTTTAAAATAAATTTCCATCCTTAAAATCATCCCTGCTTGCAGGATAATCTTCAAAAGGCCAACATAATGGTTCATTTCTTAGCCATGTTTTTCCTCCACCCCAAGGCCCTCTTTTATACTCCATTTTGATGGTTGGAGTCATTATGTACGGGATTTAGGAAGTTAGGGAATAGAAAAACCCATAAACTCCACCCGAAATAACTAGATTATATTTTTTTGAGTCAAAATTAACATGTACACGGGTTGCTAATAGGGAACTCGTGGACATACGCGAGTTTCTTTAAGGAAAGTCACATACACTTTGATAAATGGGGTTTTTAAATAAGTATTTGAGGAGGAAAAAGGGGATTTAAGTCTCGCAAGCAAGGAACAGGGTGTAACATAGGACAATGAGTCATAATATGCATGTATAGTTGAAAATGATGGTATAACAGATGCCCCCTAATGTGTGAGGTCATAAGAGAAAATGATGGACGAAATACATTACAAAAGTCATGAGATAATGGAGGGGCCATTGGGTAGGAGTAGTTGAAGAACAGTCTCGGAACAATACCTACAACAAAAACATGTAAGATACGATCTTCTCAAGTCGAGCATTCCCATGCTTGAGTGTGATGTAAGTATGGACGCCAATCAAATACACTACAGATCCATGGATGATAAAAATATAGTTGATCTCCATGCCCAAAAAAACTATACACAATGGATCCATGTGATATATAAAAGAAAAAATCATGGCCACGAAGGAATACACAGTGGATCCAACAAATGCAGATCATAGCCCCAAATGGATACACAATGGAGCTATGTATCCGAATTAAATCAGAGGATTTTTGGAGCCAAGTAAGTGAACAAACTGATCTTTTTCAAGTACTAATGTCTGTGAGGGTGATACAATCAATATAGGTTAGGAAGGAGCATAAAATATGTGATGCTCGTACTTCACCCACAGTTTTTAATCCGACCGTTGTGGTACGATTATGCACTATGTGAATAAATGAGTTGAAGTAGAACATAGTGAGACACAGTTTGATTATCAGTCATTGATGTATATTGTTAATAAACGTAAGACAACCCACCGATAATGATAATGGGTGTCGAGGTACCTAGTGCAATATAAGAAGTGTGAATAAATGAGATGATGTTGAACACATGATAGAATCTATTGATCAAGGGACATTGATGTATTCCCACTGTCAATAGCGAGGGAGCCTTCCACTGATGACTGCAAGCCCCAAGGTACTAAAAATGACTCTAGATCCCTATCCCAGAAAAAGATGTGTTGAAGTCGATAAGAAGAGATCCGTTGGAAGGAGGGCATTAAGGAATCCCCCATCATTTAACACGAGGATAAACTTAAGGCCAAAGATTTAGAAGGACTCATACGAAAACAATTGTGCAGACCACACCAAGGTACGACTCTGACATGCACCAGATGGAATAAAATGTGAAATATATTCTATGAATAATATCCAATAATGGAGACTAATAACAAAGACAAAGAATCTGCTAATGGGGATAGATGGAAATGACGGTACCATATGAATCCATATGTGTGATGATTGTTTTTTACATCGAACACCAGGGAAACCACTCAGTTAGTGACCAATGATGTTTTTTCATTTGTTGAACACAAGGTCACCTATCAATAATGGATATAGGCCGAGGGTGCAACTCTAGGTCACAATATCAAAGAAATGAGTCGTAGTCGATAAGAGAAGAACCACCAACAAGAATTCAATGGGGATATTCTATACTAACATGAGTGGGATACAAAGAGACTTGTGATATTGAACAAAATTTTATTGACATAGGAGAGACGATTCAAAAAGACAAGTTTTTTGCAAAATGGTCGACATAGGTTGACTTCCCTTGAATAGATACATGACACAAAATGTGACTTAGAAAGTATGGACTATAAAATGGGATACGTATGTGACACAATAGATGTCAACAAATGATCCATATGATTGGAATAATAACCAGTCGGAGGATATTATGCTCAAAAATGAGAAAAATGGCCTCCTAAATCCATACTAAACCCAATAATGAGATGAAGACTCATAAGATTGTGTTTTGTTGAAGGGTGACACAAGTATCTGCCATATATAAAATATTTAGACTCATTCCCATCCCTCTTTTTTGTTTTTTGTTTTTTTTGTCTTTTTCATATTATAAATCCTGAAAAGGAATAAAAGAATACTATAATATAGTGGAGGAAACAAGTGTCACGAGCATGAAAAATAGTTCCAAGAATAAGAAACATACCTATGCTCAATGCAAGGAAAGTATATGCATGACATGAACACTTTGGGGGATTTTCCTCCAAGGATAAGGTGTCAAGTCATAGAGGCAACAAATTACAAGGTTGGTGACTATTTAAGAATGTGTGCCAATGGATTATGCAAAAGCAAGATCAAGTTGACATTAGGCATGAAAAGGGAAAGCAGTTAATATTTTATGTAGATACAACTTAACACAAAAATTTGGAAGCTCTGGGGGTAACTTGGCCAAAAACAAATGAGAAGAAGTAATGAGGCTTCATCAAAAATTCATGATAGGAGTAAATAGAGCTTCTGAGCCTACAAAAACTACATCATGAGTCTCAAAATGGCGAGTAAGTTACTAACTAGGACACTCATGAAGGGGTAGGCTCTACAATTCATCAAAAACACCTTTAAAGTAGTTGTGAGGGGTGATGTTGTGAATGAATGGGGTCGACCCTATGGTGAAATTGTGATCGATAAAGATAGATGCATTATGAAGGAGGGGTGAAACTTACCTTAAATGCCAATCATGACCACAATATATAAATAAGGGAGTCATGTGGGTATTAGCCAAAAATAGATTAAGAAGTGATATGCAACTTCAACGAAAAGTCATGGCGAGACTAAACAAGGCTCCTGAGCTTATGAAATTATTTTAGCATGGGTACCAGAATCAAAGCCATGGTATAACTAGGGAACCCATGAATAGTAGGATCTACCAAATGAATTACAACACTTTAAGCAATAAAGAAGGTTTCATGTCGCAACTCAGTGGGGTTGATCTTAAGGAAAATATGTGATTTATATGGATAAATGCAGTATGCAAGTAGGGTGGTACCTACTCTACTGTTAACATATGGCTTACCTTACCAATAAATAAGTCTAATTGTCACCTACATTTGCATTATTCATTTAGGATTTTAGTAATATATCCTCAAGTGATGACTAATGAGTTAGTTAAGATTGTCTAGCCTAGTCATGATGCATGATTTTAGGATCTAGAGAAAATGTCGGTGGAATCACCCATTGTACTATAAATATGTACCATTGGAGTGAATACATTTATATTTGGATAGTGATCATTTTCCATCATCTTGTTGTTCCTATCTATATTTTTTCAATTTTTATCAAAGCTCCTTTGTTCTTAAGGACCTGGTAGTGTTGAGAGCCATGATAGTTGGCCTGGTAGTCTTGAGAGCCCTGACAATTTTTCATGAAAGCTGAGGATTTTGGATGTTGACAAAAATCTAAAGAGTCCTCGATGTATTTCACCAAGAAGGGCGTGAGCATCATGTATTTGAATGCAATACTTCAATCAATTAAATGAGCATTGAAGTTGGATCAAATCGATCTCCTCCCTCTCACATGTTAGATATGATGTTTCTTTCAGACTGATAAATCACTGAGTGATTTCTATGGAGGAATGGGAGCATGAAACAAAAATCAAAGTGAGCATATTCAAATCCAACCTGAGGTGCTGGGCGACGGAGAATGATTTGGTCTTAAACTTAGGTACACTATTTTCTGTCATTTCACTACGATATGTGAGTTCATGTTATGAGATCTATTTTGTGTTGTGTATCAGTCCTTCGGGATGATAGTTACATACAATGTCTGCACAAAATCACCATTTCCAGGATCCTATTCATAGCCATAGATCCTTCAGAATGACATTTTTTGTGATTTGACATTGGGAAATAGAATCGACAGAAGGGAGAGGATCAATCTGCTTATTCTCTCTATCTCAATGTGACGATCAATCTGAATGTGAACTTGGCAACAATGATCCAATAAAACTGGTAGCATTTTTGTGTGAGAATCGAATCTGTGCCATAGAATCATGCCACTTCTTAGTGAAAAACAGATCTACAGTTTGCCTAACATCCAAGAATCGAACCCGCGACCATTTTCTCACCGATCGACCCACAGATCAAACTCACCCTGCATCAATCTTCTCTCTTCTCTCAACTCGCCTCGATCAACATCTACACCATTGCCCAGTTATCCATTCGAACCTATTGATCCAAGCGATCTCTGAACAGATGGTGAAAATGTAGCTATGTGCGACAACGAAGATGGATTAACTGATGATGCCGCAGAATGAGTGATTTAACGCAGAAACTCTCTGGATCTGACCAACCAAAATCACCCATAAATCGGCCCACTGAAGTTCTATCCACATCAATTGGCATCACTGTTATCACATCAATCTATTGTTGTTTCATAGGCAGTGCTATCTCCTCACAATCTGGATTCAAAATTTTCCCTTTGTTGAAGAAAGCCACGGTGACGTGGACATGGCTTATAGACTAGCACAGCCACATAATTGTGGTTGATCAACGCCGAAATAGTGATAAGATGAAAAGAATCCTTAAAAGAATATATTAAATTTTATTATTGATTAACAAATAAACGGTTGAGTTTCATTTATCTGGTGTTAATATTTTAATTTTTGTTACTTAGGTGGCAATCAATTAGCTATCAAAATAATTTTTAAATATGATTAGGTAAATGTAAAAAAGTAAACACATAAACGGATGTCTTTATAATAGCTAGGAAGTTAATGATTGAAATCACAACCATTTATTTTGTGTGACTACTAAGAATATTCCAGCCATATTTAATTCAGTCCATAGAAAATTTATTAAGCACTAAACCCCTATTAAATCTGCCCATTGTCAATAGATATACGCCTATTGTAAATCAAACAAAACGACCAACTAGAAAAGGTACATTTGGTTTTTAGACATTATTTATCCCATATTTCTGCCTAAAATATGTGTTTTTTTATTTATATTGAAAATTGGTCCATTATAAAATAAATAATGGTTGTAAGAGAACTTATAATGCATGGAAGGATGTTGTTGAACTCCTTTAAATTTGTAAATAAAAAAATAGTAAAGGGTCTCTTAGGGATTTTGAATTGGTTTCATGTCTTCGTGGAATAATAAAATTATTTTTAAGAGTTTGATACCTTCATGGTTTTAAAGAGTTGAAATAAGGTGTTTTGATGTGTGAGGAATATTTGAACCTCCTTATTCAAAAGGAGAAAATTCTTGATATTATTAAAGGTCCTTTATCTCTTCGTTTAACGAAGAATAAAATACCATATTATTCTTGAACTTATATTTCAAAAATTTTCTTTTGAGTTTAGTGAAGAAAATATTTCAATTATGCAATAACATACAATAAATCCATTTACACAAATTTCATATCAACGGATTCATAATACTCTTTCCAATCTCATGATCAGACCTTGGGAAGAAATCAACTACAACAAGTGTTTGCACTCTATTCGTCACTTGATGAGCAAAATGTGAGTACTTACATGCCCAGTTGGGCTCTGCTAGGCATGACAGCTATAAGGTAAAGGTTAGAAAAAGGAAACTACGAAGTTAGAAACAAGAATTAAACAAAAACCAAATGAAACTATGAGCATATAAAGAAATGAAAAACAAATGTAAATGGACCAATATCACCAATGTATAAGCTGATCTTATTGATGAAATCCAAAGACACACAATGGAGAAAGAGG
>ML779109.1:62863-110560 GCA_009831015.1 Picea engelmannii | reverse complement strand
GATTGAGCTCGGATTTGGTGTCAAATCGACTTGGGAGCCGATCCATTAGTGGTTGGGAGGCCGACCAACTTAATAAATGCGCCGTTTAGCAGGCGCGCGGGATTTTTGCCCAATAGCCGCACATCGTGCGCTGAAGCGCGCATTGTACGTTGCTATTACATGCATATGCGTGCGCACCAGAGTTTTGTAAAGCGCCCTTCAAATTTTTGGTCATTTTGTATAGTGTTTTACCCCTTTTGCAATGCTGTGGAATTAATCTTGTGCCATGAATGACTCCAGTTCTGTTTTGACGATGCAGAGTTCTTGTCGCCCTGTGCGGACGAAATTTCAGTGATAACAACAAGAATAGAATAGGACTTGGATATGACAAGGAAATTACCTTTCATATTCCTGATTATTCCAAACTTTGGGAAGAAATCAGCTACAACAAGAATAGAATAGGACTTGGATATGATAAGGAAATTACCTTTCATATTCCTGATTATTCCAAACCAATCAAGTTCCAAAATGATAAATCCACTTACACAAATTTCAAAGCAACGAGTTCAGAATACTCTTTCCAAGGCCATGATCAAACTTTGGGAAGAAATCAACTACAACAAGAATAGAATATGGCTTGGATATGACAAGGAAATTAGCTTTCATATTCCTGATTATTCCAAAATTTGGGAAGAAATCAGCTACAACAAGAATAGAATAGGACTTGGATATGACAAGGAAATTACCTTTCATATTCCTGATTATTCCAAACCAATCAAGTTCCAAAGTGCCAGATTTTGCTAGTAAAGAGCACAATACTTGCTGAAGAAATAAAAAAATGCCACCAAATATGCAATTATTTGTAAAAAAGAGATCTCTCCAAGGCATCCACATAATAAAAAAACTCCCAAGTCATTTATTACGTTAAACAGTATAAAATTGTTAAAAAGGAAGGAAAAAAGTATTTGAAAAAGTAGAAAAAATTTGTTAAAATAGGTGTAAAACTCGTTTTTACCATTTCATTTTAGTGTTTTACTCTTTGGAGAGCATTGAAGCCCTTTTTACCTTTCGAACTTCTGGAGACTGGTACAAGGTGCAAAAAGCTCGAAATCCATAACTTATTGGACCAAGTAATTAATGTGGGTCACATACATACGCGACTATCTTAAAAAGAAGTCATGTACACCTATGCAAATATCAAAATTAAAAGAATTGACTCAAAAATAATTTTGATTTTGTAGGATAGTGTAACGCCCCCGACCACCGACCCCTGTCGGGTAATTCTACCCAAACAAACTTATCCTTTCCTTTACTTCTCTGATACCAATTTTTAACGCCCCCGACCACCGACCCCTACCAGGTAATGCTACCCAAACAACCTTATCCTTTCCATTACTGCTCTGATACCAACTTGTAACGTCCCCAGCCACCAACAGGTCAAGAAATGCCACAGAGGATCACACACACACACACACACACACACACACATAACATGCATGTCTAATGGATTTAAAAAACATAACAAAGAATTACTGCTACCATACAGACTCTTGCTAGAATTGACAGTAATTGTTGGCCCTTGGTTATGGAAATAAGAGAAGATTAAGGAAGAAAAGGCAAAATGTGAACTGCACAGAAGACACAGTGACTGCTACTGGGTTGAAGTGAGAAAAAGAGTAGAAAATATAGAGCAAAGTAAAAGGAAGGAAGTCGTTGAACGAGGAGATCGAGGATGACAAATCAACAATAAAGAAGGATCGTGGACAACTAAACAAGTGGAAAAATCCACCGTTGGATGCTTTGGAGCACCGCGCGAGAAGGAAGGAAAGACAGGCTGACAAAGCCCTGAAAATGTGGATCAAGTTGACCTAGGGTTTTAGACACCTAGGGTTTTGGCATCTAGGGTTTGTGACACCTAGGGTTCGACCTAAAGATGTCGGTGAGCTATTGTAATGCATAAATAGAGGTCTAAAGAACCTAGGTTGGGTTATTGATGTTAGTATCATTATTGTTGTCACTATCATTGTGTGATCAAGTGACTAATATTGAGTGAGAGAGAAGTGTTGAGTAGGAGAGCCTTCTGTATTGTAAGATCTTCAGCTGGGTGTGAAGGTCAAGTCCTGCAGCTGGGTGTGTAGGGAGGGAAGAGATAACGAAGAAAAGAGAGAAGATATGCTAGCTAAGAGTTCAAACAAGAACTATATGCTTCATCCTAATACATTATAAAGCATAGTTCTATGGACGTAGCCCTAGAGAGAGGGTGAACCACGTATATCTTGTGTTGTATGTGTGATTGGTGTTTTGTTATTTGTTATTGGTATACTGTTATTGCATTACATTCTTAGATCTTATAGATATATCTTGCGCAGTAGATCCTAGGAAGATAAAGAATACTAGATTGTTGTGTGTTGATCATTTTGAACCCACTTTACATTCCTTCTGGTTGTAGACATCTCTGTCCTTCAACCCCCACATAGCTTCTTTGGGTGAGACTACATCTGCCTCGCAGGTGTTGCCGAAAGGGCCAGTAGCTAGGGGTTGTTGGTGCACTCTTGGAGATGAACCCTGGGTCTACCCCTATGCCAACAAATGGTTCCGTTGCCGGAACATGAATCTTCTTGAGGGAATGTCAAGGTGGTTTCCATCAAAGACATAAATTCAAAAGTGGATAGAGGATCAAGAGAAGGACTTCGATGAAGCCTAGAACATGAACCCTAATCTTAGTGTAGATGATTTGTTGGAGAGATATATCTTTACTGATATACACAATATTTTCTTTGGAGGAATCCATCAGGAGCTATATGAATGGTTAGCTAGGTTAGCAGATACCCAGTTTGAGATCAGATCTATACCTCTTGTGGTTTGGACATCGACCCTGATCAAGAAGGTCAATAGAGTCGATAATGTCATGTCACGAGTAGTAGATCATTGGTTTGATAGCACCATTGGAGGGTACATCACCGACTTTGCTGTTGACAGAGTAGAGTCATACAACCAAGCCGAGAGATATTTATTCAAGGGACCCAGAGGAAAATTTTTACATTTTCTAAAGTTGAGGATCAAGATGCTATTGCATGAGAAGAAAATATTGAAGATACAGTAGACTGGTCAGATTTGAAGAAGCTAATGTTCAGGAATTCAGACAGTGACAATGACACAGAAGCTGGACATACGCACAGTGGGAGAGAGTTCATAGAAGTTCATCTTTCTAACCTATTCAAGAAGAACTATTGGGACAAGGGTTTCTACAGTGGAGAAGAGGTAGATCTGACGGACAAAGAGAATTTAGAACCCACTGGGATATAGGCAGGGAAAGCTGAAGAACCTCGTCGGGAAGAGCCAAAAACTTCAGGAACTATGCAGGTTGCTGAAGTAAGTACTATTATTCCTCCTATTGATTCAACAACATTAAGCAATCAAAGTAATCCAAGCCACCAGAGCGTTCAGAGCACTGTCACTAGTAGTCCACCACATATTTAGTCAGGAACCCTAGGAAGATCTATGGCATATGAGATGAGGCTCCTTATCTTTAGGGGAGATGGGTCTGAAGACCCTGATCAACACTGGTTCCTATGTGAAGCCATATGGAATATTAAGAATGTCACTGATGAAGCTATTAAAAGAACCCATTTTAGTACTACCCTAAGGGACCGTGCACTGAGCTGGTACATGAAGCTTTTCCAAGGACTTGCACATCCTAAGTCATTGAATCAGATCAAGAATGCGTTGATTGCAAAATTCAAGAAACCCAAATCGGAATCACAATGTATTACAGAGATGAAAGAGATCAAGCAGAAGGTAGCTGAACCTGTTTGGGAATTCGATCAAAGATTCAAGACCTTAATAGGTCAATTGAATTTTTAGATCCCAGATGAGAAGAACAAAGAATGGTTCATTATTTCCCTCTTACCACACATCAGAGTTCTTCTGTTGCAACAGAAGATTGCTTCGCAGGATGAGGCACTGGAGATCACCATGAATCTAGAATCATCCCCTATGGGAGAATCCAGTTCAGGTATGAGTCAAATCTTGAGTCAGCTAACTAGTTTGTCTTTGCAGGTCTAAGATATGAAAAAAGACAATGGAAAAGATAAAAGAGAAGAAATCCGGTGTGTCATATGTAGATAAGAAGGCCATGAAAAGGAACACTGTCCCTTATTCCATGAATACTTGGACTCTGAAGCTCCGAGCTCTTTGAAGCAAGTCACCTTACCTTGGTGTGAGGTATGCCGAAATAGACATCGCTCTGGTGAGTGTTATTACATACAAAAATATGTTCAGACACCCACAAATTTGTATTGCACGTTCTGTAAGTCTGTGGGACATGATGATAGGGATTGCAGGGAATACAATCTCATGCATGAAAGGTCAAGAGACATATACAAAATTTAAGGTGAATTACAACAAGAAGGGAACACTACGCAATATAACTCCCTTGGGAGAGGAAACTTCAATCCTCACGGTGGATTCAGAGGACGAGGACGAGGAGGAGGTATGGGTTGAGGCCGAGGATAGATAATATGTTATAACTGTGCACAAACAAGATACCTAGCAAGGGACTGTCATAACCCTTGTACCACTTGCAGCTATTGCAACTCCTTCGAGCATGTTATCGAGGAATGTCCATCATTGTTGGCTAAGCTTCAAGAAAGGCGAGGACCTCAACATAACCCGCAAGTGCAACTGATATATGTTAAACCTCACGAAGAAGACCCCAGAGTTGTTGTTATCACTAGAGGAGGCGTTGTTATGGGAGAAGACAAATTGACCCCAGGAAAGACTATAAAAGATTTAGGAATCATGAAAGTTGCAAAGAAGACCAAAACTTTTAATACAAAGAAAGAAATAAATATATTTGAGGAGGCAAGAAAAGAGTTCAAAGGAGACCAAGGATATTCATCAAAGACATGACCAGAAGTGAGAGAATATGGAATGCCTCAAGCATTTGATCAGTTTGCTTCGCTAAGCGAAGGAAAACAGGTAAGCAAGCTCATGGAATTTCTATATACTTGTATTAAGTTGATTCAGGATGAAAGAAATGTACAAGAGCTACAAATTTTAATCAGATAGTATGTGATAGGAAAGATAGACCCCTTACTGAATAGGGAAGTACACCAAATCACTAAAAACAGAAGGAAAAATAAGGAATTACACTTGAATTCTCAAATAGGAGAGTATGATATAGACTATATGGTCCTCGACTTAAGGTCAGAGGTCAATGTCATGACGAAGCAAAAATGGTCACTGATGGGAAAACCAAAGTTTATCTATACCCCTATCAGGCTTAGGATGGTTAATCAGCAAGCCATCAGCCCCTTTGGATGATTGGAGCATGTCCCTGTGCACATCAACGGAGTAAGAACGTTTACAGATTTTGAGGTAATTGAGATAGTTGATGATAGTTGTCCTTACCCTGTGCTGTTAGGAATTGATTGGGCTTTCAACAATTCCACTATGGTTGATTTAAAGAAAATAAATATGAAATTTGAAAGAGATGGCCTTAGGGTCATTGCACCGTTAGATCCATATGAAGGTCAGTGATACAAAGAACCCATCAGAGAAGAAGACCGCACATATGAACTGGAAAACATATACAAATTAACAACCAGACAACAGGATTACATTAATCCTACGGTCGATGGAAACCTAAGTTGGAGAAGTGACAGTTCATGTTCATCAGACTCAAAAGAAGCACTGGAGAACTGACAGAATAAAATGTATGAAGTATCTACAAGAATATGTGTTAGATTAACCAGAGGAGTTCGTTGGATTGACACAACAGTAAGTAACTTACCCACCTTTGATGGTCTAAATAATTTAGAAACCTTCTTGTCAGACTTTGAAGAAATTTTATCAATGCAACAAAGATTGTTGGGAATGGATGAGGCCCTAAAATAAACCCCAACAAGTTGGTAGGGGACACACAAAACCAACATTGCAGACGGGGTACAATGTCATACCTTGATGACAGCACGATTCTCAGCACAAGTAGAAGGCTATGAAGTTTGGTACATAGGTCAAAGTTGCCCAAATGACCATGTGTGAAGTTTCGAAGGAGCCTGGAGAGTCATTAATCAAGAGAAGTGAGTGCACAAATTCATTAACACATTGGACACGACACCTATCAACTGGTACCTTCAAGTAGAGCTGCGCCTCATCACTACAGATTGGGAAGGTATGACTCAGAATTTTGTAACCACCTTCTTATTTGAAAGTCAATATCCTTCAGTAGATCAAGCATTGTAGATTGTAAGACATAAAGTATTCGAGGAGGAATCTAACCTCCCTTTGGAGCAAGAAGATGACAAATGGACTGCGCCTCTCCAGAATCTGCAAGGCTATTACAACATCAATGCTGATGAAGACGATGATCCAAGAAAGGTGAACATCATAGAAACATAAGGCCAAAGAGATGTGGAAGGACCAGAAGTTTAGTTACCATTCATTGGACAACCAATAAATATTAATAAGGCCAATATTGGAACAAATCAGACACTGAAGCTTGCAAATGTTGGAGATTATTGGGATGCTTCCACTATTGACAAGATTACAAAATTACTGCATGAATATTAGGACTTGTTTCCAACCAAGTTCACTAATATGAAGGGAATTAAAGGGCCTATGGGAGAGATCGGGATCCCTTTGAAACCAAATGCAAGACCATTCAAACAGATACCCTACATATTGAACCCTAAATATAAGTAGAAAGTGAAGATTGAGCTTGACACAATGCTGGAAGTAGGGATTATAGAACCTGTGGAAGAATCAAAATGGATTAGCCCTATGGTGGTGCAAGAGAAGAAGACAAGAGAGATTAGGATCTGTGTAAATATCAGGAAGCTGAACGATGCTTGTTTTCATGACCCCTTACCTACACCATTCACTGACGAAGTGTTAGATAATGTGGGAGGCTAGGACGTATACTCTTTTACAGATGGATTCTCAGGATACCATCAGATCCATATTGCCAAGGAAGATCGCCATAAGACCACATTTGCAACAGAATGAGAGTCCTATCAGTATACAGTGATGCCATTTGGATTGGAGAATGCCCTAGCCATCTTTTCCAGGGTGGTGGTCGAAGCATTCAAAGAGTTTCTGCATAAATTTCTAGAAGCATATTTTGATGATTATACTGTTTTTAGTTTATTGAAAAATCATATTGAATGTCTAAGGCTAATGTTGGAAAAATGTGGGAAGTGTCAAATTTCCTTGAATCTGAAGAAATGCATCCTCTTCTCACCATTTGGAGTGTTTTTAGGTCATATTGCATGCAAGCAGGGATTTCTCATCGATCCATCTAAAATTGCCATTATAGTTGATCTAGCCCCTCCTACTTTAGTCAAACAACTGTCACTGCACTGGGACATACTGGATACTACAGGAAGTTCATTAAAGGATATGGCCAGATTATAGCACCCATGGAGAATATTTTGAAGAAAGACTGTTAGTCTAGTTGGACGGAAGAGTTCCAACAGAGCTTCGACACACTGAAACAAAAAATGGTTACTATGCATATTCTAGTTTTTCTAGATTGGATCAAGGAGTTTCATGTGCATGTTGATGCATCTTCTATTGCTTTAGGATAAGTGTTAGCACAACCTAGGGAAGGAGATATTGACCATCCATTATCCTTTTCCAGCAGGAAGCTATCAACTGCTGATATCAATTACACCACTACCAAGCGAGAAGGGTTAGCCATGGTGTATGCACTGCAGAAATTTCACCACTACTTGTTGGGAGGACACTTTAAAATGTTTACTTATCACTCCGTGCTGAAATACCTAGTCAAAAAGCTAGTGTTGGGGGGGTGAATATGCATATGGATTCTGTTATTTCAGGAATATGACTTTGAGATCATAGTAAATCTAGGAAGAATGAGCAAAGGTCATGACCACTTGTCGAGGTTGGAACATGGAGAAGAGCCCACTAGTTTGGAGGATACACTGTTGGACGCATAGTTGGTGTCCATTAGAAATATTGATGACCACTTCACATAAATAGTCCAGTTCCTATCAACAAGAATGGCACCTAGTGAGTATACAATTCCCCAGAAGAATCAACTAGTAGTGCACGCTGCAGAATTTTCACTTATAGCTGGATAGCTATACAAGATGGGACATGATGAGATATTGAGAATATGTGTTATGGAGGAAGAACGACCGATGATCCTTGCAGAATATCATGAAGGCATCACAGGAGGACATTATGCAGGGAAAGAAACTGCACAAAAGGTGCTTAGAGCTGGCTTTTGGTGGTCTACCTTACACAAAGATGTTAAAGACTATTATAGAGCCTGCGATGTATGCCAAAGTGTTGGGAATCCATCTAGAAGAGATGAAATTTCATTAGCACCATAACTAACCCTACAAGCATTTACGAAATGGGCCATCGACTTTGTGGGACCTATAAACCCACTAGGAAAGCGTGCAGGAGCACGGTACATAATTACAACAACAGAGTACTTGACCAGATGGGCTGAAGAAAGAGAAGTTAAGGACTATAGTGAAACTACAGCTGCACACTTCATATTTGATGACATCATAACTAGGTTTGGATGCCCAAAGATCCTTATGAGTGATCAAGGCACACACTTCATAAATAAAACAATTGAATCCCTGACTGAGGAATTTGTAGTCCATCACCAGAAGAGCACGCCTTACCATCCACAAGAAAACGGGACAGTGAAAGCATTCAAAAAGATCTTGGAGACAATGCTGATGAAGATTTGCAGTGTGAATAGGGATGACTGGGATTTAAGAGTACCAACAATACTATGGGCCTATAGAACCACTTGCAAAAAATTAACAATGCAGACCCCTTTCAAGTTGGTTTATGGTCTTGAAGTCGTTGTCCCAATGGAATATTTGGTACCAAGCCTAAGAATTGTTGCCTTTACAGACATGGATGATGCTAGCGCTGTTCAATAGAGGCTCACACAGTTGGTCAAACTCGAAGAAGACAGATTTATTATAGGATTCCATCAACAAGTACAGAAGGAAAGAGAGAAGGCCTATCATGTCAGACACATAAAGAAGAAGGCATTTAAACAAGATGATCTAGTACTGGTATATGACAGTAAGTTCATAAAACATCCTAGGAAGTTCAGAACGCATTGGCTTGGGCCATATGAGATCGCCTATGTTACAGAAGGAGGAGCTAGATAGTTGAAGAATTTGAAGTGAGAATGGAAGGAAGGATTAGTGAATAGGAGTCGGTTGAAATTGTATTATGACAACCCACTGGCCTGCAGATCTAAGTAAAAGAATAAGGAAAAGGGTCTAGGTACCAGGTGCAATTGAAATTGGGTACTAGACAAAGAAAAGTCATTCTTCACAAGGAAGGAAGGAGACGAGGCATAGAGCATAAAGAAAAGGATGCATTGCGCAGTCTGAAACCAAACTAAAATAGAAAGATCAGATTTGAAGTGCCTCGAGACGAGTCACAGGTGAGTGTTGGGGGCCTTTTCGCCCTTGGTTATGGAAATAAGCGAAGATTAAGGAAGAAAAGGAAAAATGTGAACTGCGCAGAAGACATAATGACTGTTATTGGGTTGAAGTGAGCAAAAGAGTAGAAAAGACAGAGAAAAATAAAAGGAAGAAAGTCATTGAACAAGGAGATCGAGGACGACATATCAAAAAGAAAAAAGGATCGTGGACAAATCAACAAGAGAAAAAATCCACCCTTGGATGCTTTGGAGCACCGCGCGAGAAGGAAGGAAAGACGGGCTGACGAAGCCCTAAAAACGTGGGTCAAGTTGACCTGGGGTTTTAGACACCTATGGTTTTGGAATCTAGGCTTTGTGACACCTAGGTTTCGACCTAAGGATGTCAGTGAGCTATTATAATGCATAAATAGATGTCTAAAGGATCTAGGTTGGGTTGTTGATGTTAGGATCATTATTGTTTTCACTGTCATTGTGTGATCGAGTGAGTAATATTGAGTGAGAGAGAAGTGATAAGTAGGAGAGCCTTCTGTATTGTAAGATCTTCAGCTGGGTGTGAAGGTCAAGTCATGCAGCTGGGTCCGCAGGGAGGGAAGAGATAGCGAAGAGAAGAGAGAAGATATTCTAGCTAATAGCATAGAAAATAAATGTATGCTTCATCCTAATACATTATAAATCATAGTTCTATGGATGTATCCCTAAAGAGAGGGTGAGCCACATATATCTTATGTTGTATGTGTGATTGGTGTTCTGTTCTTTGTTATTGGTATACTGCTATTGAATTAATGTGTTAGATATGATAGATATATCTTGTGCAGTAGATCCTAGGAAGATAAAGAATACTAGATTGTTGTGTGTCGATCACTTTGAGCCCACTTTACATTCCTTCTGGTTGTAGACATCTCTGTCCTGCAACCCCCACATAGCTTCTTCGAGTGAGACTACATCTGCCATGCAGGTGTTGCCGAAAGGGACAGTAGTTAGGGCTTGTTGGTGCACTCTTGGAGATGAATCCTGGTTATGAACCTGTGCCAACAGTAATTAATACAAAGATTAATGCGAAAATAACAATAAAATCATACATGTAGTACTCACAGGAAAACCCATAATATAACAACATATACAAACAATATTCATCAATTATAACACATGTACATATACACAACATGTAATTGAACATAGGGATAGGTACTTATATTTCAATTAGAGTACACCAACTGCATGCAGACCTTCCATGAACTTCCCATCCTTATACCACGCTGCTCATCATGCTCAACAGTGGATCAACCCCAAGATGGGACTAAGCTCCAACTAGGGAAATGGAATCCTAGACTAGGTTGAGGTTATAGGAGACTGCACAGTACAACTGGAAGGATTCTCTCCAGGAGCCTTATTACACCCACTACTCATGGAATATCATTCCCAACATGCCTGTTTTACCTTGAGAATATGCACCTTCACTATTCCACAATCCATCGGTTGTTCCACTTCCCCTTTCAGGGTCTCGGCAACAGGTTGAATCAGGAATTCTCAGAGCTCCATAGTTGGTGTTGGAATTTCTCTAGGAGAAAATCACTTCCCATCAAACTTTCTCACCTATAGAGAGATTCTTATAGGCCTGACAACCTACCTCTTCAACCACGGGCCTGACAACCCGCTTCTTCAACCACGAGCCCGACAACCCGCTTCTTCAACCAACTTCCACTCAATTTCTAGCAAGGTGAGGATAACAAAAAAGCTCGATATAACTCAGGGAATGGAAGAAACTACAATTCAGTAAGGCACAACATGGTTTTTGCAAGAACAAATATGTTGGGCTTCACAAGAAAAACACAGGTTAGCTTCACAGGTTACTGGTTTCAGAGGTGCGTGGAAGATGTAGAGGTCGACGATGGAGGCCCCTGCGAGTTAGGCGAAGGATGGGATAAAGGAAAATGAACCCCCACCAACAAGTTGAATTTCCATCTTAAACTTCATGTGCCTAAGCTGACACATGTCACCCATGAAGCACGTTCCTTTCCATTTGGAAGTCACTCGTCCTCCCAAAGGAACTTAGGATAAAAACATATCCTTCTAATCAGTTTTTGGAATAATAATAAATTATTATTCTCTTGGACTTAAGCCCTTAATATTAGCCCCTCTTTCTAACCTCTCATCCCCCTCTACCTTACCCAAACTAGTGGAGATTCTTCCCCCATCATTCTTTCTTCGTGGTCGGTCTACACGAAGCGATGCATAAATTTTATTAATGATCTACATAATTACATATACAAAAATCAGGCTTATGGCCTTTAATGCCTAGGCTCTCTAGCCTAATAACACATAAGCCTACCAACTTATTAACACTTGGTTCACCATCCTACAAACATCAATACATTTCACAGGAGCTTAGCCTGGGGTATTACAATCCCCTCCCCTTATTTTTGCACTATCCTCAGTGCAATTTATTTACACAACATCAACAATATTTTCAAAATATTCAAAAAGATGTTGTATTCTATCTTCATAGCATCCTCATTCTCCCACGTCGCATCCTCAAGATCGTACCATGTCCATTGGACCTTTACAATCCCTATGGCTCAAATCCAGAGTTGTTTTCTCTTCCGGTCCAATATGCGCACCGGATGGACCTGCAAGACGCCTTCTTGCTCCACTTGAATCACATTCCAATCAATCACATGATTAGGATCAAGTATATATTTCTTAAGAAATGAAACATGAAACACATTATGTATAGTCATGGATGCAGGAAATGCAAGCATATATGCAACTGGTCCAATCATTTCTAGGATTTCAAATGGGCCACAATATCTGGCTGCCAACTTGGAACAGTTTCCCAGTTTCGGGGAACTTTTGTTGGCTTTCACTTTCAAGAATACACGATCACCCACTTTAAACTCGTTGTGGGTCCTGTTCTTATCAACATAAACTTTCTACCTGTCTTGGGCAACCTTCAAATTCTGCTTAATTTTCATCGTTTTCTCTTCCATTTCCTTAAGCAACTCTGGCCCAATCACTATCCTATCAGCTATATTATCCTAGATTATTGGTGTGTTTCATTTTCTTCCATAAAGTGCTTCAAACGGGCTCATCTTCAGTGATGCTTGATACCCATTGTTGTAGGCAAATTCTACCAAGTATAGGTAGTCTTTCCATTTAGATGGTTTGTCCATCACATACATCCTTAGCATATCTTCTATCACTTGGTTCACCCTCTCTGTCTTCCCATGAGACTCAGGATGATAAGCAGTGTTGAATTTCAGATTCGTTCCTTCCAAAACTTTGAAGTAAATTTTGGGTCCTTGTTAGACACAATTGTCTTAGGAATACTGTGCAATCGTGCTACTTCCCTCATATAGATATCAACAACATTTGTTGCCTTCTGAGTGGTCTTAAATGGAATAAAATGGGCATCTTTTGTAAGCTTATCCACCACCACCGTGATGGAATCATTTTACTTATTTGTTTTGGGTAATCCTGTGATGAAATCCATTGTCACCACTTCCCACTTCCACTTGGGAATGGGTAAAGGTTGTAGCAACCCTGCTGGGTGCCTATGTTTAGCTTTGACCTTCTGACACTCCATACATTTGGCGATGTATTCTACAATTTCCTTCTTCATACCTGGCCAAAAGTAATGGCTCTTGACTGCTGCCACCATTTTCTGATATCTAGGGTGCCCAACATAAGGCACATTATGCATTTCTTTCAAGATCATGTTTCTCAATTCCTAGAAATTAGGTACATAAATTCTATTTTTGTACAGGAGTGTTCCATCAGCTTCCAATTTATAATCTTCCACTTTCTGTAGTATCTTACCTTACTGTAGCTTTGTCACCAATTCCATGTACTGCAAATCTGCATTTGCAGCTTCTGAAATTCTTCCTTTAATATCAGTTTGATACATGCTAATGGTCATAACATGTAGTTCATGCACTCTTCTACTGAGTGAATCAACCATTTTTTTCTCCTTTCCTTTGATATGTTTGATATCAAAGTCATACTCACAAAGGATTTCCAACCATATACTCTGCCTAGCATTTAAGGTTGGTTGATCAAACAAACACTTTAGACCGTTATGGTCTATCCTCAGTTCAAACCTCTTTCTCATGAGGTGGTGCCTCCATTTCTTTAGGGCATGCACTATGGTTTCCAACTCCAAATCACGAGTTGCATAGTTATTTTCATGATCCTTCATATTTTTGGATTCATAACATACCACAAACCCATTCTGATTGAGGACTCCTCCCAGTCCTTCTTTTCATGCATATGCACACACTATAAAATATTCATTAGGATCCACAATCCTCAGGATTGGAGCAATGGTTAACAACTGCTTCAATTGTTGGAAGCTTCTCTCACATTCTTCTATCCATTGAAATGTATTCTCCTTCCTTTGCAAGGAAGTGATGGGGTGAGATATCCTTGAGAACCTTGCAATGAATCTCCTATAATAGTCAGATAGACCCATAAAGGATCTTAATTCTATCACATTCTTTGGCACTGACCATTCTTTGATGGCTTCTATCTTCTTAGGATCCACGTCTATCCCATATTTTGAAATCATATGTCCCAAATAATGGATCTACTTTTGATAAAATGAGCACTTTCTCAATTTGGAATATAGTTGGTGATCTCTTAGCACCTGCAACACCATATTTAGATGATGTTCATGCTCTTCCTCTGACTTGGAATACACCAATATTTCATCCAAAAAGACTATGACAAACTTGTCTAGATATTCCCTAAATACACCATTCATTAGGCACATGAAAACAACAGGTTCATTTGATAACCCAAATGGCACCACTGTGAATCCATAATGACCATACCTTGTTCTAAAGGTAGTCTTACTGATGTATTCATCCTTTATCCTTATCTGATGGTACCCTGACTTGAGATCTAATTTTGAAAATATCTTGGCGTCCTTCAACTGATCAAAGAGATCATCGATCCTTGGCAAGGGATACTTGTTCTTTATAGTAACTTTATTCAACTATCTAAAATCGATGCACAATCTCAATGTACCATCTTTATTCTTCAAAAATAGGACCGGGGCACCCCAAGGTGACACACTTGGGTGTATATACCCCTTCTTCAGAAGTTCTTCAAGATGCAATTGCAGTTCGTTCAGCTTTGGTGTACTCATTCTGTAAGGAGTTTTTGACACTAGAGTTGCTCCAGGCATCAAGATTATAGAGAAATCAATATCTCTCTTCAAGGGTAGTCTGGGTACCTCCTAGAATACATCTTCAACATATTTTAATATTGCATGGTCTTCAATATTTGAAACCTTATCCTTAGGTGCTTCTTCCATATGAGCTGCAAATATTTGGCAGCCCTTCCTGTAACACTCCTTTAGCCGCATTGCTGATATTTCTATGACAGTAACTTCCCTTGGGATTTCCTACACTTTCCTTGGGTTTCCTTCCTCATCCAAGCAAGTGAATGTCTTGTTACGATAGTCTAGGATGGCATGGTGTTGTTCCAACCAATCCATCCCAATTAGACAGTCATAGGAACTTAAAGGTAAGATGTTCAATTCATCCCTTGTGATTAGTCCATTCATGTCCACTGGATAGGACTTAACCAAATCAACAACCTTTCTCTTGGCACTTGTAGTCAAATTCACTAACAAATATTTTCCATGCTTGCTTCTTGGAAAATGAAAACTTTCCACCATTCTAGGATCTATATAACTATGACTAGCCCCAGAATCAATTAAAATAGTAAAGGTATGGTTATTGATCATACCTTCAACTTCAATCATGTGTGATTGAAACTCAACTTACTTGTTGTCCAGGGCTGCATATATCCTCAGTATTCTACTTCCCATGTCCTCCACTATTTCTTCTTGTTGATCACTATGGAAAACTCTCACTTTGCCATTTTTGTTGGGACAATCTCTGTACTTTTGGTTTCCCTGATAGCCCCAACATTGAATGGGTGTTTGCCTTGGCCTTTGTCCCACTACCTCAACCATTCTTTGCTCTCTAAAACATGGCTCTCCTTGAGGATTGTTTATGAAAAAGGGAGGTTTGTTTCCCTTCTTCCTTTACTCTTTCTTGAACTTCTTATTGTCATCCCAAGCCTTCCAGAAAGTGGGATTTTCTCTTTGTTGTTCATATAAGCATTTTTCTCTCCTTATAGTTTCTTCCATAGTTTTAGGATCATCATACTGGATATTTTCACTGATGGAAGGTGGCAGTCCACTCATATACCTTTGAATTTTGACAATCTCATCTTTGATGAAAGGGACATACTTCAGCAATTCCAAAAACCTTTGCTCATATTCATCAATGGACATACTACCCAGCTTGAGTTCAAAGAATGCTTTCATATTTTTGTCATAGTATCTCTTAGTTAAGTATTTATTTTCGAAATACTTCTTGAATTTCTTCCAAGTAACATGTTTCTATTTAATGTGTTGCACCTGCACAAGTAGATCCCATGACATGGATGCCTTTCCTTTCAGTTGATACATTGCAATTCTTCCTTCTTCTTGAGAGGAATAATTATTTAGTTGGAAATACTTCCTCATGCCAAGAATCCATGTCTCAACATCTTCTTCATTCTAGTGCTCTCCATCAAACGTAGGAGGTTTAATCTTGTTCATTTCTTTATTCAGTTCATCCACTCCATATCTCCTATGCTTTCTGGTAGGATATGGGCTTAAACTATTGCGTTCCCTCTTGTTGTGTGCCCTTCGAAACTTTTGCTTCAACTTCCACTAGCATGGCCCATCCAGGCTCAGTGTTGAAACCATGGCTATGATACCAATTTGTAACATCCTCGACCAATGACCCCTATCGGGTAACTCTACCCAAAAACCTTATCCTTGCCTTCACTGTTATGATACCATTTTGTAACGTCCCTGTCCATCGACCCCTACTGGGTAACGCTACCCAAAAAACCTTATCCTTTCCTTTACTTCTATGATACCAATTTGTAACGTCCCTAGCCACCAACAGGCTGGGCAACGCTACAAAGGAACATACACACACACACACACACACACACACACACACACATATATAACATGCATGTCTAATGGATTTAAAAAAATTACAAATAATTACTGCTACCATATAGACTCTTGTTAGAATTGACAGTAATTCATACATAGATTAATGTGAAAATAAAAATAAAATCATACATGCAATACTCATAGGCAAACCCATAATATAACAACATATACATGCAATATTCATCAATTATAACACATGTACATATACACAACATGTAATTAAACATAGGGATAGGTACTTATATTTCAATTAGAGTACACCAACTATGTGCATACCTTCCATGAACCTCCCAGCCATAGTCCATGCTTCTCATCATGCTAAACAGTGGGTCACCCCCGAGATGTGACTAAGATTCACCCAGGGTAAGGGAATCCTAGACTAGGCTAAGGTTACAAGAGACTTCACAGTACAACTGTAAGGATTCTTTCCAGGATCCTTCTTACACCCACTTCTCACAGACTCTCATTCCCCACATGCCTGTTCCACCCTGAGAATATGCACCTTCACTGTTCCACAGTCCATTGACTGCTCCACTTCCCCTTTCAGGGTTTTGGCAACAGGTTGGATAAGGAATTCTCAAATCTATGTAGTTCTTAGAGCTCTGTAGCTGGTGCTGGACTCTCTCTAGGATAAAATCACTTCCCGACAAACTCTCTCACCTGGAGAGATCTGTTCACAGGCTTGACAACCTACCTCTTCAACCACGGGCCTGGAAACTTGCTTCTTCAACCACGGGCCTGACAACCCGCTTCTTCAACCAACTTCCACTCAGTTTCTAGCAAGGTGAGGATATCAACAAAGCTTGATATAAATCAGGGAATGGCAGAAACCAAAATTCAGTAAGGCATAACATGGTTTTGGAAAGTACAAATATGTTGGGATTCACACGAAAAATACAGGTGAACTTCATGGGTTACTGGTTTCATAGGTGCGTGAAAGATGCAGAGGTCGACGATGGAGGCCCCTACGAGTTAGGAAAAGGATGGGAGAAAGGCCAATGAATCCCCCCCCAACAAGCTGACTTTCCAACTTAAATTGCATGTGCCTGAGCTGACACATGTTGCCCATGAAGCACATTCCTTTCCATTTGGAAGTCACCCATCCTCCCAAAGGAACTTAGGATAAAAACATATCCTTCTAATCATCTTTTGGAATAATAATAAATTATTATTCTCCTGGACTTAAGCCCTTAAGCTTATCCCCTCTTTCCAACCTCTCAACCCCCTCTCCCTTACCTAGCCTAGTGGAGCTTCGTCCCCCATCACTCTTTCTTCATGGTCGATCTACACGCAGCGATGTACAAATTTTATTAATGATCTTCATAATTGTTACACGTCAAAATTACTCCGACAATGTCTCATAATCATTGTCGCAAGTGTCACAAGTGTCGCACTTTTGTCGCAAGTGTTGTAAAATTTATATGTTCACCTCACCTGTGTCGCATCGTGGATGGCATCATAAGAACACTTGAGACATCCTATTAGACTTGTTACAAGAATAAAATATATCATTTGACAAAGTTTACAAGCTTTCATCTTAAAGAATTACCATCCTAAAGGTATTTTTGGAGATCAACGCTCCCATGACCACTTGCAAGGAGTGCTAGCACTCCTTTTCCTCTTAGCAAGGAGCAATGCAATGATTTGTGGCCCACTTTGAGGGAGCGTCGATCTGTTGAGAAAATATTGGGGACAAATATCCCTTATCTCTAAAGACAGATGAGAAATATTTGAGTCAGTTTGGCTCGAATCCAAGTACAAGATTGGATCTAAGGGGAGTTCCACAACTGATCGAGTAATACCCTCAACTTATCCCAAGGATATCTAAGGTGGCTAATCCTCTCAAACCTTATATTAGGAGGCATTATCATGGTGAAAATGGGAGAATAATCAATGAAAAGTATTTTCATTTTGATCGTGGATCATTTGAGCAAGGGGTTGGACAAGGAGATCTTGGTGAGACTACTACATCTGCATCTACATTTTGTAAGCACCTTGTTTTGTTCTCATTTAATACATGTTCTTGGCTTGTTTCCTTCAAGTTTGTGTACATTTGCATGGACTTTTTCCTTTTGGATGAATCTAGTTTTAAAATAATCATGATAGAATAGGAAGTATGCTTTGTCTTCATTGTTTATTGGATTGCAGGACTTGTTGAAAGACTTGGAGATCAAGCTCAACTGGCACTGAGCAAGGATAAAATTCACATAAAGGTACTCATACTTTCTTCCTCTTTCCTATAGACTATTTTAACTACATTTCAAGGAAAGTGAGCGTTCAAAGTTATCACTCTTCTGTCTTAGTCATAGGGGTCTAAGATCCAAGAGGACACTCACCTATCCGCAAGGGAATTTTCCTACAATAGAAATTGGCGACTCCACTGTGTTGTTCCTGAGTTTATACTTTAAGGCTCTAAAGTATACTATCAAGGCATCTGAAAAGATAGAGGAAGTTGAGGACAGAAAAATCTCTGATTAAAAGGTGAGGGATAAAATTGGTTTCTCAACCGTCTCTGTCGAAATTCCCAGTTTTCCTGAAGGCTGATATCTCTCTCAATTTCTTCCCATGAACGTTCCAACTCAACCTGGTTATTTGTTGTTTGTAAGATAATGTTAAATAAATTTAGAGCGATGCTTGTTTGATTCGAAAGATCGGGTTCGATGTTAGGCTGCCTTGAAATTGGTACTGTCATGAAGGATAAAAAGTAAAGAAGATACAATTCTGCATTTTCTTTTTAGGCTTTGTTATATCTATTTCACAATGCAAAGAAGATGATTTTAAAACATGAATTAATAGGATGACTAAATTGTAGGCCGTTTCTTGTATATGAGTTAAATTTAAAGGAAAAGAGACATGCATAATATGAGGAAAAGCATAAAGCTATTAACAAGGTGAGGCATCAATTTAAGAGGAATCTCATGTTGTAACAGAAGACTATGAAACCAACAAAAAAATCAATGAAGCATATGATATTGAAACCTAAACCTTTACAGGTCTTGTATTTGCTGATAACCGATACAAAGGAAAAACTGTAAATGATTTAAATAACAAGAATAATAATTTCCACAGTAGAGGTCGTACTAAATTGTAGCCAAGCATTCATCAATTAGATATATGAAAGAAAGATGAAAAGACAGGGGAACACATAACTCAAACGTGACAAAATCCAGAATCTTCAATCTGCATTTCTATTAATTCAGAGTTTCTTCAAAATTACTTTCCTCAAAAAATGCCCTTTTAGAGAAAGAAAAAATCCCTCTTTTAGTCTTTGCTCCTTGTATTTATACAAGGTCATCAACACTTGATGATTAGCAACCTCCTACTTTTTAGGAGAAAAATAGTTACAAAACTGCAACTTGAACCGTTGCATTATTAACTTTGCTTATCTATCATTTCAATAGTATAATATTTCAAACGATACTTCATTGTTCAATTGTAGTCTCTCCCTCCTTTGATGCTATACATTCAATACATTTCTCCAGAAAATGAACAAAATTTCTAGGAGGCATGGGAAGATCCTTAGTCTCAAATAGATAAAACTTTATTTGTATCTTTGGAAACTGGTCTTCAAAACCTTTATCGACAAACTTGATCACTTGCAATTTTAAATTGGGTTGTACCAACCATATGTCTATTAGGTTGGTGTTGATTTCCTTCAACTATGAAATCTCCGCCTGAATCTCCTTCAATCCCTGTTTGTAGTTCAACTGTTGTTTCATAATGTTTATCTACCTCCAGGATTTTATGGAATCGATGGCATGTGGTATTGTATCAGATACAACGTCTCCATCTGGACTCAATCTCTTTGCAACTTCCTTGATTTTCTTGGTGGCCTTCTTCGGTGCCATGGTATTTTCACTGGATGAGAAACATGTTTATAGAGAAAATGTGTATAAAAATGGATAAATGCGACTTGCTACAGATGTAAAGGATAAGAATGAAGTTCAAAACACCGGACCTTTATTAACCTTTAATTTGTGCTATAACGAGCGTACTGATATAGGTGATGAAAAATTAATTCTTTAATGGAAAGATGTGCCTGGAGATATGCTTTCACATAAAAAATATCTTCATTTACCCGTTATTAATACTATCGTATATCAATGATTTCGAAACTGGAATTCCAAAAATTGTTGCCTTCCTCAATTCCCGAAATGCGAAAAGCAGCTTAGTTATCACTAATCGGGTTTTGAAAACAACTTAACTTTAATCTTAGTCTTTGTTTAAATAAAACATGATTTTGCATTTTAGAACTTCGAGGATCCTGTTGTGAGGGGATATGTCATAAGCAAACCTCGAATCATGAAATTGTGATAGGATTAGTGAGGCGCTAATCATTCGTATTAAAGCTTTAACTAATCAAGATTAGTGAATAATTATTTTTTTTACTTTTACTTTTCGAAAAATCGAGGATCGATAGTTCGAAGGATGAGAGTTTGAAAATGCTTAGTAGAAGGAAACCCGAATCGCAAAATATTAGGGGAAAGATGACTGCATTTAAGAGTTTAATTAATGAAGGATTAAAGAGTGCTTTGTGGAAAGCGACAAAAAATGTAACATTTATTTCTTCCCCCCTTTTTACTTTTTTTTTTTTTTAATATGTTAAATGGCTTCAAGATTTTGGCACCGGGAAAATGGGATGGTTGAAGATCTTACCTCGAGAAGAATCGAATCTCAAAACCCAAAAAGGAACAGAAGATTCTGACTCCTTTTTTTTGGACTAAGGGCGGCTCCATGACTTAGGAAAAGATGAAGCTTTAGTTTTAAAGGGAAGAAAAATTAAATTTCGTGTCAACTTTAGGCTCCATCTAGGGATCGCATCTCCTTGTGGGACTAGAAAAACATGTAGACCAAGTGCCTTCATTGGGTAATGGAGTCAAATATTTGTCTCTGTGAGACAAATTAGGAGAAAAACAGAACAAGATTAGGGTCTCAATGTTAACCTTGAAAACTCTTCAAAAACAAAAATTTTGACTATCTTGAGCCGAGTTTTCAATAGATTTCTTCTCCTGAAACTGACCTCAAAACTGTGTAAGATAATCGAAACCGAATCAACCATCCTATCAGGTTTCACGTGATTATGTTTGCATCAAGGTAAGTATTTGAGTTGTGTCTCGGTAAGGATATCCTAGAAACCTATCATGAAAATCCAGCCGAAAAGAAGATAAATTATCAGAGCATCATGTAACTCACGTATAACAACTTTTATCAGATACGAGGATATTGCTTCACTACCAGCGAGCCTGTTCAGTACCCCGATGAAGTTATCTGACTTCCCACATTGAATTTCCTTTCACCACTTCATTGTTTCCAATCATTTAAATGATGAGATGAGGGAAATCAATATAATGAATTTCCTTTCTTCATCTCTTTGAACTATATGGGGGCAATCAATATTGAATTTCCTTTCACCATCTGTCTGTATTCATTTTTTTAATTTTTTGAAGTGGGGGAAATCAATGAGTATGTAATACACTTGGGAAGATATCTGTTTGAAAAATAATCAAAGTCTGTCAACTCATTTAAATAGCTCTGGGTTAATCTTCTCACCTTCCTTCAAAAATCATGGGCTTCAGAGAACTTCTTAAGGGAAACTTTTTGACCTTTAGTCTATGGAACTTCCTTGATCAAAACCGATCAGTTATTCCTGTTAGGGTAACTAATAAGGTTAGGATTAACCTAGACATGTTTATGATCCAGCCAAAGTCAAAGAACTAAAAACACAACCTACTCTCTTTCTTGAAAGTTTGTTCGAGAGTTTTCATGACCAAAGTGAGAACCCTCTGTTCTCAGGAAACTATATGATTAGACATCCATGGTCAGGTAGGAAAATGCTTTACTGTGGTCAAGGGGAGCGTAAAGGGGGTTTTAGAAAAAATGTCGTACATATGACTATTTTTAGAGATTTTCTTAATTAACTTTAAAATCTTTTTCTAAGTCCCCTTTTCTATTATTTCAAAAACTTCTTTGTGTGAGTTTTTTTTTTTTGACAAAAATGAATCGATGATTTATTTCATTCGTACTTCTTAGGACTTTTATCTCGAATTTTTAAAATGGGGTTTCATACCTTTATTATCTCCTATATTGTCAGCCCAAAGATTACTCGTTCATTACCTTTTTCATTGTGAGATAATTTATAGGGATACTTGTGCATGTCGCCTTTCAGTACCTCGGGTTCACTATTTCGTGAGAAACTTCCCCTGCGAATAACAAAACATTATAATCATTAGGAAACATCATGAAATAAACTTTTATTTATTTATTTATTATATATATATATATATATATATATATAGATATATATATATATATAATCAAAATAAAAAGCATGAAAACAAACTGTTATGTACAATGATAATTCAAAAACACATTATTGCATGAAGTGTTTAAGATGCTACCCATTTATAGGGGCATTGAGAATGTCTCCATCCAGGTTTTCTAATAACTAAGCATTTTTTCCTTCAAAGGACGAAATCATGTATGGACCAGATCAGATTGGATCGAATTTGCCATGTTTTCCAACGTCTTCTTTCCTGGCTTCCCATTTTAGGACCAAGTCGCCAGGGAGGAATTCTCTATCTTTATCTTTCCGATTGAATAAGGCCTTCATTTTATCCTGATATATTTGCAACCTTTCATCTACTTCTTAGGACTTTTATCTCGAATTTTTAAAATGGGGTTTCATACCTTTATTAGCTCCTATATTGTCAGCCCAAAGATTACTCATTCATTACCTTTTTCATTGTGAGATAATTTATAGGGATACCTGCGCATGTTGCCTTTCAGTACCTCGGGTTCACTATTTCGTGAGAAACTTCTCCTGTGAATAACACAACATTATAATCATTAGGAAACGTCATGAAATAAACTTTTATTATATATATATATATATATATATATATATATATATATATAGATAGATAGATAGATAGATAGATAGATAGATAGATAGATAGATAGATAGATATTTAATCAAAATAAAAAGCATGAAAACAAACTGGTATGTACAATGATAATTCAAAAACACATTATTGCATGAAGTGTTTAAGATGATGCCCATTTACAGGGGCATTGAGAATGTCTCCATCCAGGTTTTCTAATAACTAAGCATTTTTTCCTTCAAAGGACGAAATCTTGTATGGACCAGATCAGATTGGATCGAATTTGCCATGTTTTCCAACGTCTTCTTTCCTGGCTTCCCATTTTAGGACCAAGTCGCCAGGGAGGAATTCTCTATCTTTATCTTTCTGATTGAATAAGGCCTTCATTTTATCCTAATATATTTGCAACCTTTCATCTACTTCGACCCTATTTTTCTAGACTTCGACCAACTGGTTTATCCTTCCGGTAATGTCATTGGGTTCTTCATTTGAATCCTGCTAGAGTTTCATTACTGGCAGAGAAAGATTTATTGGTAAAATGACATCAGTTCCATATACCATCTGGAAAGGGGAAATCCCAATTGATCTTTTAGTACTTATTCTATTGGCCCATAGAGAATATTTTAAATGGATATGCCATGCTTTCTTGTTTTCATTCAAAACCTTTTTTATCACGGTAATCAGGCTTTTGTTGGATGATTTAGCCAGACCATTACCTTGTGGATAGTAAGTTGTTGAGTGTCCTAGTACGATGTTATATTTTTGGAAAAAAATTATCATGGCCATGGACTTAAATGCTTGCGCGTTATCAGTGACTATTTTTCGAGGACAACCAAACCTGGACAAAATATTATCTTCCAAAAAATTGATTACTACCGAATCAATTGCATTTCTTGTGGGGATAGCTTCCAACCATTTAGTGAAATAATCAGTAGCAGTTAGGATCCATTTGTGCTATGCACTAGAGTGTGGATGGATTTCTCCAATGAAATCAAGTCCCCATTGCTGAAACGGGACTTTGGTTTTAACTGGAATTAGGGGAAAAGCTGGGACCTTCTGTTTGCCTGTGAACAACTGAAAAGGGACACAATTTCAAACTTTAGTGTTCACTTCTGTGAACAATTTGGGCCAGTAGTATCTGGCTCTTAAGATCTTATAAGTTGTTTCTCGCCATGCATGATGTCCTCCATACACTCCAACATGGAATTCATCTATAACCCCTTCTGTTTCAGTTTTGACTAAACACCTCAGTAGGAAACCCAAGGGGTCTTTCCAATACAATTTAGCATCTATGATACAGTATTTTACAGCATGAAGCTTTAGCGTCCTAGATTTAGACGGGGTTAACTCACTAGGACATTGAAACATGAGTAGGTAATGGACAATGTCGCGATACTAGGACGAAGTAGAAAATTTGTCTTGAATTTCTGTTGTAGGTGTAGTGACATCAAGCTCGTCTATTTGTAGAAATCCCTGATTTTCTTGTAGTTGATTTATCCCAAGTGCTTTTAAATTTGATTCGGCAAGCAATTTGGCCAAACCCTGACTTTTGATAATTTTAGTTGGTTTGACTTCTAGGTCAAACTCCTAGATCTTAGCTAACCACCGGCCTCTTTTTCCATCGTTGTCTGGTTGCACCAGGATATCATTAACAGAGCTAGAGGGTACATAAGCAATGACCTTTGAGTGAAACACATAAGTTCTAAAAGCCTTGATATCTTTCACCATTTCATAGGCATGTTTCTCTAATATATCATATTTCAACTCAGCATCTCTGAGACTTTTGCTAAAAAACACAATAGGCCGCTTAAAACTTTCCTCGTTTTTTTGTAACAATACAACTGCAATAGTATGTTCTGAAGCAAAAGAAAAAATCAAAAACTCTTTTGTGTAATCTAGGCTCTCCAAGACCGGTGCTTCTCTTATTACTTTATTCATGCGTTGAAATTACGCTTTGGATTCACTTGTCCATTTCACTTCACTATCCTTTTTTAGCATATCTGTTATCAATTTCACAATTTCAACAAAGTTAGGGATGAATCTCCTCAAGAAATTTATTTTTCCTAAAAAAGACTAAATTTCTTTTACATTTCTAGGAAAATTTATTGTATCTATTGCCTCAACCCTTTTGGGATCGATTTTGATTCCATATTTAGACATGATATAGCCCAATAGTTTACCTTCTTGCATTGCAAAATGAGATTTCTTGGGATTGAGTGACAGACCAAATTTTCAACATTTCTCAAAGGTTTGTTTAAGGTGCATCAGATTTGGAGAACACAGTCAGGTCATCAAGATAGATAACCACAAACTTATCTCTTTCACCCATGAGAGCGATATCCATGGCTCGCTGAAAAGTTGCCCCTGCATTCATTAAACCAAAAGGGATTTTATCATACATGAAAGTACCCCAAGGGGTAGTGAAAGAAGTTTTTTCTTTATTGTCTTGATGCATTGCGATCTCACTATAACCTGAAAAACCATCAATCATAGACATTATGTTAGCTCCAACTACTTTTTCTAAAACATGATCCATCTTAGGTAATGGGTAATAGTCTTTGAGTGATGATCGATTCAGGTTTCTAAAATCGACACACAATCTGATCTCGTTGTTTTTATTTCTCACTGGGACTAGATTAGCTACCCACTCAGAATATCTCAGTGGGACTATGATTTTAGCATCCATGAGTTTTTTTACCTCTTTTTCTATCACCGGTAATAAGACAGGGTTAATCTACCTGAGTTTCTGCCTAAAAGGTTTGACACCTGGTTTTAATGGAATTTTATGTTCCATGATAGTTGTATCATAAGTTCTCAACTCGTCATAAGACCAGGCAAAAATATCTTTGTATTTTTTAAGAAACTCAACATATTTATTCTTAATGTCGGGAGACAGGTACCTGGATACTTTAACTAATCTAGGACTCTCTTTGGTACCTATATTGCAATCTTCAACCTCTTCCGGCTGAGGATGTAAGGTGGTATTCAAAGGGATGTCATCATGATTAAAAAGCCTTTCTAAGGGAATCGGACCCTTGGGTATCTGATTATTTTTTAAAACCAGCATACGGTGATTTGCGATTTTATCCTGGAACTCTTGGGGGTATTTTCCTTCTTGCATGATCCAAATAGGATCCTTTTGGTTCTCTTGGTCAGCATGCGTTTCGACGAACTCGTCTACTATTTATAAAAAAAATCAGATTTGTTCATCATCCTCAAAGACTTGCCAATGTTGTATATTATTGGGTATGGAAGGCCTATGTCTCATCTGTATATGATATTTTAGTTTGAAAGCAGTGGGAGGTGTGAAAGTCGAAGCAGCTTTGGCTAAACCATCTGCCTGTTTATTTTCTGCTCTTGGAATGCAGTGAATATTAACAGAGGAGAAAAAAATTCCGATTAGGTCCCAAACAAAATTTCGATATGACCTTAACCTAGGATATTTGGCCTGGTATTGTCAATTAACCTGTTTCACGATCAACTCTGCATCACCAAAACCTTCCAATTTTTTAATTTTCATTATCCTAGCAGCCTCTACCCCTAACACTAGAGCTTCATACTCACATACGTTATTAGTGCGGTAAATGTTCCACTGTAGCCTATAAGAGAAAGGGATAATAAATTGGTTACCAGGTGCCAAAAAAATTACTCCAGCGCCAGCTCCAAGATAAGACGAGGCATCATAAAAAAACATTTTCCAAACACCAGTGTTGTATACATCCTGTTATATTTGTTCTTTTTATTTTTTATTTCCTATACAACTTTCTTCTATACATGCATCAAAATTATCATCTATAGATAATATACAATTACCTAAACCCTGATTAGCAATATATACAGGATAATTATTTGGGCTAAGAGGGTCACTAACCGTAAATACTAACCTGGTTTCCCTATACAATCACGTGAACTGTCCTCTGAAAACTGGAATTGTTGCATACGTCATATCAAGTTGAAGGGAACCTCCAAGTTTAGCACCGCAGGATCGAGATAAGAGCATGCCATATTTTGGGGGTATATCTGCGACAACCACATCAATTAAAACACTTTTTGCAAGTACCTGTGCAAGATTTATGACTAAGTCTTTTATTATTCTTATAAACTTGAATTTCCTTGAATCAAATGAATATAAATCTCCATAAGGCCTGGTGATTTCAAGGCCAAGTCTGTCCATGATTGCTTTAGGAATCACATTGTGAGAGGCCCTAGAATCCAACATGCAGTTATGGAGCAAATGATCGAAAACAGTCAAAGTGATGTAGAAAGGGGCAACAGTGTCTCTAGCACCTTTGGAGTGTGGGCCGAAAATTATGTTAGGCTTATCATCTTCTAAGTTTATAACATCGGTCTGACTTTCATTTTTCGAAAAACTAATGATTTTAGAAATTTGTTTTCGGTATATCAGGTTTTTGACCAGTTCGACAAGGGGAATAGGGATTTTGATCTTATTGATTTCATTCTCTATATTAAAACTTCCGATGGTTTTGTCGATTTCCATGGTTTGAGTCTCCAACCCTGTCTTTTCATCTTTTCTTGGTTGATGGAGCTTTGTTTCGGTAATAGGGGTGTCTATTTACTGCGTGCTTAAGGGGGGTGTTTCCACTGTCTTTGTTTTAATAAACTATATATCAACGGTCTTAGTCCCTTCAACCTATTTTTTAGTGATTTTTGAAATTGCTTCATCAGTTTCAACCCTCGACAGTATATTTTTGACTGGAGTGGTTGTGGAAACCCTATTTCTAGGTCTTAGGTTATACTTCTAGTGGAGCTTGTCCATTATACCATCCGCTATTCCCTGATAGGTCAAATCTTCTGAAACACTGTTGTTCTTATTACTCTCAGTCTTATACTCTATAGTCAGAGACTTTTCATAATCATGTCTTGTTATATAAGGTTGTATACAGTCATCACCAAGATTGTTCATATCCTCTTCTAACTCCTCAAAATCCTCCAAGTCTTGTCCTCCTATAAAGTTTTCACTTTTAAAAGGGGTTTGGATTTTTTTATCTTCATTCTTAATTTGTTTTTGGTGGTTTTTAGGATTAGGGTTCTTCCTGAACTCCTTTCTAGGGTAATGTTCATTCTTATCTTGATCTAGTTCCATTCTCAATATTTTGTTTGACAGTTATTTGATGATTCTAGCCATATCATCCATTTTGTCTTCTAAGAATCTTCCTGATCCAGAGGGTCCTCCTTGTTCCCTGTATCTCCTGATTTATTTGCTTCCAGTCTCAAGTTTGGTTTTCAGCTTCCCTGATGCCATCATGTTAGATTCGATTTCCAGGGCATCATCTTCCATCTTGGTAAGATCTACTGATATTCTCTCCCTTAATAATAGGGCAAAGTCGGGATCAAAGGCTCCAACGAAAGTCACTTTCGCTACAGGTTGTGAGGGTTTGACCTCGGTTGGGATCTTATTGTACAATTTATTGAATCATTGGGTAAACTTAAGAACTAATTCATAGATTTTCTTTTTAAGAGCCCCAAATTCAATTAGATAATAAAGATGGTCTTTCCGCTCACCCCACTGTCTGATAAAAACATTTTCAAGTTCATCATATGATGGTATAGATTCAACCGCTAGGCCTCGAAACTAGGTTCTTACTTTCCCTTCAAAGGTTTGAACCAAGAGTCTGGAGTAAACATCTTCATGTTCCAATCCAAGAATGTTAGTGAATTGATCGAAAAATTTAATGTGTTCAGCTTCCATTAAATCACCCTCTCCCGCGAACTTGGGTAGGTTTTTCATGTAATTTTCTGGTAAATCATGGAGAGGGACCAATAGAACTAGAGGGGCATATCTTGCAGCAACTTTTGAAAATATCTAGAGAGGTGGTGCTTGGCCGCCTACTCCTCCTCCCAGACCACCTGCGACAACACCTTCTACCCCACCTGCTCCAGCCGTGACCATTGTGGCTTTAGAGGTAAAAGTTTGGGGGTTATAAGGAAAGGTTTCAAGAAACCAATTATGGAAGGGGAGGAAACTTGAGAAAGAAGAGCTTGGGGAATGTGGACTAGTTCCTTCAGAACCACAGGGTGAGAATATAGGGGAATCAACAAAAGTTGAGTCAAGATATATAGGATAATTGTTTGAGTTTTGAGAGGTGGGAAATCGAACCTCGAGAACCGAGGGAGAATCAGTCGCAACAGGAAGTGAGGAAAATCTTCATTTTCTATTGGTGTGGGAAATGACTGAGAAATATTTGGTCTTAAAAACAAGCAGAACCAAATCTGATTCAGGGGATGTAACTTTATCATAAGAGTATTTCCCATAAGGGGGTGGAATACTTGATTCACCATGCTGATCTTCAAAGTCATACTATGTAAATTTAGGTTGATAATTTTTATTTGTCGATGAGACAGTCTGTTAGAAGTATCTTCTTGATTTTAGAATTTTTTCTAGGTCGAAAAAAAGGCGAAATCTACTTGTCGTCTAGATTATTTCTGGTGTTCTTCTGGTTAAGAGCCATTTTAAACAATGTGGAGTTTCCAAGTGAAATATAAACCTTAGAAGGTTTTCAAAATTTGTTCACTATCAAAGAAGGAAAGTGTCAATGTCGTTATTCCTAGGGAAAAGCTTCATTTCTCCGTTTCCCGGCAATGGCACCAAAAAGATGTTGTTCCTGATTTTATACTTTAAGGCTCTAAAGTATACTGTCAAGGCATCTGAAAAGATAGAGGAAGTTGAGGAAAGAAAAATCTCTTAATAAAAGGTGAGGGATAAAATTGGTTTCTCAACTGTCTCTGTCGAAATTCCCAGTTTTCCTGAAGGTTAATATCTCTCTCAATTGCTGCCCATGAACGTTCCAACTCAACCTGGTTATTTGTTGTTTGTAATATAGTGTTAAATAAATTTAGAGTGATGATGGTTTGATGCAAAAGATTGGGTTCAATGTTAGGTTTCCTTGAAACTGGTACTATCATGAAGGATGAAAAGTAAAGAAGATACAATTATGTGTTTTCTTTTTAGGCTTCGTTATCTCTGTTTCACAATGTGAAGAAGATGATTTTAAAACATGAATTAATAGGATGACTAAATTGTAGGCCGTTTCTTGTATCTGAGTTAAATTTAAAGGAAAAGAGACATGCATGATATGAGGAAAAACATAAATCTATTAACAAGGCGAGGCATCAATTTAAGAGGAATCTCACGTTGTAACAGAATACTATGAAACCAAAAAAAAATTAATGAAGCATATGATATTGAAACCTAAACCTTTACAGGTCTTGTATCTGCTGATAACCAATACAGAGGAAAAATTGTAAACCATTTAAATAACAAGAATAATAATTTCCATAGTAGAGGTCGTACTAAGTTGTAGACAAGAATTCATCAATTAGATATATGAAAGAAAGATGAAAATATAGGGGAACACATAACTCAAACATGACAAAATCTGGAATCTTCCATCTGCATTTCTATTAATTCAGAGTTTCTTCAAAATTACTTTCATCAAAAAATGCCCCTTTAGAGAAATAAAAAAACCCTCTTTCATTCTTCGCTCCTTGTATTTATACAAGGTCATCAACACTTGATGGTTAGCAACCTCCTACTTTTTAGGAGAAAAATAGTTACAAAACTGCAACTTTAACCGTTGCATGATTAACTTTCCTTATCTATCATTTCAATAGTATAAGATTTCAAAAAATACTTCATTTTTCAGTTGTAGTCTCTTTTTCCTTTGATGCTATACATTCAATACATTTCTCCAGAAAATGAACAAAATTTCTAGGAGGCGTGGGAAGATCCTTAGTCTCAAACAGATAAAACTTTATTTGTATCTTTGGAAACTGGTCTTCAAAACCTTTATCGACAAACCTGATCACTTACAATTTTAAATTGGGTTGTACCAACCATCTGCCTATTAGGTTGGCATTGATTTCCTTCAACCGTGAAATCTCCGCCTGAATCTCCTTCAAGCCCTCTTTGTAGTTCAACTGTTGTTTCACAATGTTTATATGCCTCCAGGATTTTATGGAATTGATGGCATGTGGTATTGTATCAAATACAACGTCTCCATCTGGAATCGAGTTCTCTGCAACTTCCTCTCTTTTCTTGGTGGCCTTCTTAGGTGCCATGGTATTTTCACTAGACCAAAAACCTGTTTACGGAGAAACTTTGTATAAAACTGAATAAATGGGACTTGTTATAGATGTAAAGGATAAGAATGAAGTTCAAAATGCATGACCTTTATTAACCTTTAATTTGTGTTATAACGAGCATACTGATACAAGCGATGAAAAATCAATGCTTTAATGGAAATATATGACTGGAGATACGCTTTCACATCAAAAATATCTCCATTTACCCGTTATTAATACTACCTTATATCTGCAATTTTGAAACTGGAATTCTGAAAATCGCTGCTTTCCTCAATTCCCGAAATACGAAAAGCAACTTATTTATCATTAATCAGGTTTTGATAACAACTTAAATTTAATCTTAGAATTTGTTTAAAGAAAACACAATTTCGCATTTCAGAACTTCAGGGATCCTATTGTCAGGGGATATGTCATAAGAAAACCCCGGATCGCGAAATTGCGATAGGATTAGTTAGGCACTAATCATTTGTGTTAAAGATTTAATTAATCAAGATTAGTGAATAATTATTTTTTTTACTTTTACTTTTCAGAAAATCGAGGATCGGGAGTTCGAAGGATGAGAGTTCGAAAATTCTTAGTAGAAGGAAACTCGAATCGTGAAATATTAGGGGAAAGGTGACTGCGTTTAAGAGTTTAATTAATGACGGATTAAAGAGTGCTTTGTGGAAAGCGACGAAAAATGTAACATATATTTCTTCCCCCCTTTTTACTTTTTAATTTTTTTTTTAATATGTTAAATGGCTTCAGGATTTCGGCACCGGGGAAATGGGATGGTTGAAGATCATACCTTGAGAAGAACTAAATATCGAAACCCGAAAAGGAATGGAAGATTCAGACTCCTTTTTTTTGGACTAAGGGCGACTCCATGACTTAGGAAAAGATGAAGCTTCGGTTTTAAAGGGTAGAAAATTTAAATTTCGTGTCAACACACTGGGGAATCGAAGCTTTTAGTTTTGGTTTCCTTCCTTGGGCTTGGTTTAGTCTTCGCCTGTCTTTAGATCCTACTCACTGTGTTTGTTCCTCTTTTTTCATGTGTTGTTAGTCTTGAAGTCACCCCACATAGGCTGATCCTTGAGCCTTCCTGAGTTTTTTATTTTCTGAGTTGACACTTTTCATTCTTAGAAAACAACGCTCCCCTTCTATTACATCCAGAGCATTGATTTCATGCTCGATGCTCCCTTGTAGTTATTTATAGAGTGCTCCAATGCTCTGGTGCCTATATCACTAGAGCGTCGATTTTTCTTTTTGTTGAAAATTGAGGGATATTTCTACGAGGTGTGTTTTTGGTTTTCTTTCATGCTCAAGACTTTTTTTATCAGTATGTGTCTTCTGTAAAAATTGCAACCACTTGGTTTCTAAGGTTTTTTGATGCTTTGTTTGGTTTTTAAAATATATTGAAATCACTCTTCCTTGTTTTGAGATCACTCATCTCTGAGATCTTGAGTTGGTTTGATACTTTCTTGTTTATCTTTTTGCATGAAAGTTGTTACAAGGAAGTCTCGAGATCTCTGTATTGTTCCATTTGATCTTTTGATTTATCTTTCCAAACAATTCTTCTTGTTTGAGTTTTGATTTTCTTTTTGAAGAGTTTGGATTTGTTTTGCTTCTTGTTTGATCACTGTGAGAGTGTGCTTTTTGTTTATATGATATTTGCTTCCAATTGCTTAACCTTACAAATAGTGAAATCTCGTTGGCATAAGGAGCTTTGAATCCAATCGATTAAAGTTCATATTTAAACAAAGACATATTTTCACGATTGGATTTTGGATATTAGCATCATTTTCTTAATAGTTCAGCATTGAATTGGATTCTTGATTGAGAACAGATGCATGAAATCTCTGCATTTTTGTGTTTGATAGTGAAAAGGAAAATTTATTCTCCTTCCCATAAATATAATTTCATGGAAAGGAAACAATTGTTTATCATTTTTCGTATGCATTTTTGGGAATCAAGTCATAATATAAATAGTTTCACTCTCATTCACCTTTGAGTAAAGAACAACCACAAAAATCAACGCTAATTAAAATTGATCTAGAAACTTTTTCTTTTTAGATTCCTTCACCAACATTAGACTAGGATTAGCGCTTTGGATTAGGCTATGAGTACAACTCTCCAAAGTGTTCAAAACAAACATTAGCATCTTGTGATAGGGAGAGAAAATCCAATTTTCGTATAAGATTATATGGGATCCCCCTTTCACACAGGTGTTACGCAGGAGGTTGTGTTCGGGAGAGCCATAGAGATTATCCCTCCGTGGTTTAACCGTTTGTAGTAGTCAGATTGTTTATTGGGGGTTCTTCTTGAGGTCCAACTTTTTTCATCTGGTCTCGATGCTCCTTGAATTATGAATCCATTCGGGGTCCTCTGGAGTTCTACCAGTCCACTTGTCTTCAGTTCTCTCGAAGGATTTCAGACTTGTTATCTGTTGGCCCTTGGTTATGGAAGGTTTTGAATATTAGGGAAAGAAGCGCAAAGTGTGAACTACGTGGAAGACAAGCTGACTAAGATTGGGTCGAAGTGACCAAAAGAGAAGAAAAGACAGAGTGAAGTAAGAAGAAAGAAAGTTGTTGGACGGGGAGAGTGAGGAAGACAGATCAACAAGGAAGATGGATCGTGGAAGACTCATCAAGTGGAAAAATCCACCAATAGATGCTTTGGATCACCTCGCAAGAAACAAGGAAAGACAAGATGGTGAAGCCTTGAAAACGTGGGTCAAGTTGACCTAGGGTTTTACATAGCTAGGGTTTTAGTATTTAAGGTTTTGACACCTAGGTTTCGGCCTAAGGATGTTTGAGAGTCATTGTAATGTATAAATAAAGGTCAATTGGACCTAGGATGGGGTTGTTGTTAGAGATATTATGTATGATGAGTGATTGTTGTTATTGTTGGGAGAGAAGTATTGTGTGGTGAGGGAAGTCTGTGTTGTAAGATCTTCAGTTGGGTGCAAAGATCACCCTGCAGTTGGGTGTGCAGGGAGGGGAGAGAGGAGAAGAGAGAGAAAGAGAGAGATATGCAAGCTAAGTGCAGATAGAACTGTATGCTTTCATCTAATATATTATAAGCACAGTTATGTGGACATAGTCGTAGGGAGAGGGTGAACCATGTATATCTTGTTGTTGTGTGTGATTGATGTTGTGTTCTTCTAATATTTGATATAGTATTAATGCAATATTGTGGTAGATATGAGATATAGTTCGTGCAGTAGGCTTAAGAAAGATAAATAATAGCTAGATCTATGTGAGAGTGTTTCCCTAGATCCACTTTGCATTTCCTCTAGTTGTAGACACATGTTTCCTGCAATCCCCTATAGCTACTTCGGGTGAGACTGTATCTGCTTTGTAGGTGTTTCCGAAAGGGAAAGTAATTAGGGATTTTTAGTGCACTGTTAGAACTGAACCCTGGGTCTACCCCTGTGCCAACATTATCCTACCCATACGTTTAGACTGGACTGTCAATTGTACCCTCCCAGGGGTTGAATATGAGTTGGTTTCCTTAGTATCCATAATCTTTAGGGTCTTTACATAAGGTGATGATGAAGGGAAGTATTCACTGTACCTGAAACAAACGGTGGTCAAACTCACTCAGGCTCCTTGGGGGGTAAATCCATGATTACTGTGTGGAAGATTACACCAAGGCGTAAGTCTGTTAAGTAGTTCACCATCGTAACTATTCCACCCGCTCATATCCTAGCCCCTTCTCGACTTGATCACACGATTTTGGATTTCATCGCCAACTAGTATGATCATCGAGAGAAGGTTTGTTTCCTTGTTGGATTTTCTAGATTTTTTAGCGTGTGCTGTTGTTTTAATAGTTCTTCAAAATTGAGCCTGTAGACGATAAAGGTCTTCGTCGATCACATAGGATGCAAGGGATTCCTCTGGAATAATTCTATCAACCCTTTCCTACTAACTCACTATAATACACCTACCGTGAAGAGGTATAAAATTGTTCTTATGCTGGGAGTGTTGCTACTCCTTTGTTAGAAATTTTGGAAAGAGATTTGGTTACGGTTGAGGATACCACCCCTCACACTACACTTGTGTCAATAGCCCCTATTGAACCACTCCTAGTTCGATTAGACTCATTTGGTAATGTTATAGAAGAATAAGTCCCAGGTTCTCCTTTGAGACCAATTATAGAGACATATATGGGATCAACAAAACCCATTTTTAGTGATGAATGTAGGACCCCCATTTGTCCTACTAACAAATTAGATCCACATCAAACACATTCTCATTTTGTATGGAGGAATCCATCGGGACATGATCTTTATGAGAATTTTGAATACATTCGACAACCTCTTAATCCTCACGACGCTCTTGTTGTTGAGGCAGGACCATCCGGTCAAACTATTGATCACCCCATCGAACAGGTCATCGATCCTGCTGTTACATCAACAAAAGTCCGCCTTAATGTTGGATTCATCACTTCTACTCATACACAATGTACTTCAACCACTACTCCCACCTTTACACCTTTTCACACTACAACTCCTCATGTTCCACAAAAACCTATTGGAATGCCTTTACAACAGAGAATGGAGACCCTTTCTAGACAAACACAACCAACTGTGGGACATATCCCGACTGGGGGGAAACCACCATCTAGTGGACCTATCCTTACTGGGGGAAAACCATCCTATAGCGGGCCTACCCCTATTGGGGGACAACCACCTTTGCATGTTCCTTCTGGAGGACAACCTCCTTTTACTGGTCAAACCCCAGTTGTAAATCAACCTATGGCAGGGGGAAACCTTCTTTTGCCGAAAACCCTTCACAATCCTGGGGAGTATTTTTAGGAGGTACTTTTAGTCAACCCTACCCTGGGGGGAAATCATCCCATAACCCACAATGAGGAGTGTCAAATATTGTTCCTTCCAGACTATCTTATGGACAACCTTATCTGGGTGTCCCAAATCCCACCTGGGGTCCTCAAGGAAAACAACCTTATCCTCCCCAAGTGGCTAATGTTTATCCTCCTCATGGACAAACTTTTTACCCCCCTCAAGGGAAAACTGTTTATTCCCCACAACCGAATCCACCGACTTATACTCCTCAAAATCCACTAGGTTTTCCCCCACTCATGAATGTTCCTCAACAACCATCGAATCCTACCTATCCTCATCAACAACAATCGTATATGGCAGGGCCCACTGGATACAATTATCCACCTCAACCAGTTTATGGCCCTATTGGTGTCCCTATGTTGCACTAGTATCACCCTTAGGTTAACCAACAATTACCCTTCCTTGCCACTCTAGATCTCCCAGACCTGTCTCAGTTGACCAATAATCCCATACTACATTTTCCTTTTTGTCAAGTGATTCCTGATAAATTACCTTCTTACATCCCA
The DNA here is from genome assembly GCA_009831015.1 of Picea engelmannii. NCBI lineage: Eukaryota > Viridiplantae > Streptophyta > Pinopsida > Pinales > Pinaceae > Picea > Picea engelmannii. The sequence goes on along the minus strand of ML779109.1, from coordinate 73,773 downwards.
AAGTTTGATGGTAAACTTCGAGAAGACCCAAACAACCATGTCATGACATTCCATTTATGGTTTTCATCAAACTCATTAATGGATGATTCTATATCTTTACCTCTCTTCCAGTGCACACTTACAACCTTAGCAGCCAAGTGGTACATTGAACTTCCACGTGGTTCTTTTCAAGATTTGAACTCCCTCGCCATGGCATTTCTCACACATTTCAATTACCCATCTGTTACGAGACGAGTATTGAAATTTTAACCTCCCTTCATCAAACCAACTCCGTGCATATCTCTGATCACATTCATGAGTGGAGACGATGGTGAAGGTTGATTAAAGAAACCATTCCTGACTAGTTATTGGTAGAATGGTTTAATAAATCTCTTTTACCCCCAATTGCTCATGATGTCTCCATAGGTGGTGTAGTCACCGAGGAGGAATTCATTGCCCGAGCTCAATACTTAGATTTGGTTTATTCACAATCTGGTACTTTGTATGATTTGATTCCAAATGCTACTTGTGCTACTAACGATCCATCCAAACCTTCATCCACGACACATGCATATGGAGTTATCGGTATCATCAAAACTCAATCTACATCGCAGTTGACCAGAACAATAAATCGCTCTGTTTTAGCACCCATTCCCACTTCAACCTCACTCTCCTCTACCTCACTCCTGACTCAAGTCTCTGAGATGAATGCAGTTCAATCTACCCCTTCACAACAATCTGAGGGTAAGAAGAAGACAAATAATAAACCCAAGAATAATAATAATAATAATGAACAACCCAAAACTCAAACTCCAACGCCTTCTACTGAAAATAAACCAAAGTGAAAACCAAAATTCCCATGTCTTATTTTTGGTGACGATCATTTCACCCAAGACTGTCCACATCACGATGAAGCTGCAAAACTTTTCAAAGGGAATTATGAACCCGCTGTGTTAACACATCCTTTTCCTCAACAAAAATCCATGGTTTCTCAAGAACTTTCCCCTCCCACAGGGGGAAGTTCCATCCATCCTTCTAATGGTGATGCCTCGACAAGTGCTCATATCTATATGTTCAATGGGATTGATTTAACCACATAGGACATCCTAGCTAAACCTGACAAAGAAAATACCCCTAACGATAATTTATCGGATCCATCTCCCACCTCCATTAGTCTTCCCTTTGTTATTCCTCCATCTGGATCACTTCAGATAGAGAAACCTACTTTCAAATCTATTTTACATCCTCCCAAGAGAACTATCTGTAAATGAACTTTTAATCCTAGTTCATGTGCCTCCCAAAACTACAACATCGTTGAATATTTGGCTCAAGCACCGTGTGCTTGTAATGTCCCTTTCCAAATAGGAGCTCCATAGAGGAGGCTTAATGTTCTAAACCACCCCGTTAGACTATATCTAGGGCCAAAGAGGGGTAAACAGGGTTACTAGAGGTCACTCCAGTCATAGGTGTTATATTCAGAAAGTGACATTGAACTAAAAAGGGTTAAAATCTCTTTTAAGTCATTATGAGATAAAAATAGAAGTCAACAGTGACTTAGGGTTTCAACAGTGATTTAGGGTTTTGGAAGTCAACAATGAATTAGGGCTTCAACATGATTTAGGGTTTTGGAAAGCTATAAAGGAAGGGCTAGTGACCTAATTCATTATTATGAAGATTATGACTTGTCATTGATGAGAAGAGGCACATCTCAAGAAAGATAGTTTAGTGGATTCCAAGAGGAAGACACAAGTTGGTTGATTTCGGTGTTGAGAGACACACCCTAGTCATCGGGAATATCATTCAGGTCTTCCATCCTTCTTTAGCAGTAGTTACATAGTGTTCAGTAGCAAGGGTGCATTCATCCAGACTGAGGGCGCAACTTCTGAGAGGGGTTTTACTCGAATTATCCCATCCAGGGAGAATTCGAATATTTTCCTCTAACCCATTTGAGAGGAAGGCAAAGTGCATCTTTTTCCTAGTTCCTCATCAGATTCCGACGAAGGAATCAACTAGGGCACATTTTCCAAACTTGGACGTGTGATACTTTTGGTAGGTACATTTGGGGTTACAGAGCGAGCATCAAGCCATATTTAGGGAAACCCTTCCGACCCATTTCCCAGTAGACCAAGGCAGTCATTTTGAGACACATCTCATCCGATTCCAACCATGGAATCATTAGGACGCATTTTTCCAGAGAAAGAGGGGTGCATTCCCACAGGGGGATCCATCCGAGGTCCAAACTCCCCAGCAGAAGGGTTCAACAGTTATCAATACAGAGGACTAGAGTAGGGTGCATCATTTGGGACAGTTTCTAGGCCATTTCAAGAAGTACAGCTCCCAGGGCGAACTTTCCATACTTCCAGCAGTTACCGTCAGAGATGACATAGTCCCAGTGCATCCATTGATTCTGCAGTGCTCCCATATTCCATGTATTATCTTTTAGTTGCTTATTTGTATTCTGGCTAAGATCCTTTGTCTATTGATCTAGTCAAGTATTGTCAGTTTATTCAACCACATTCGGCCATTTGGTAATCCACAGAGATATCATAATACAAATTTTGCAGTCCTTTGTTGCATTTATTATTTGTATGATCATTTATATGTTGTAAACAATATATCCTACATACACATTAACAATATTTCCTAGACTAGCCAAGTCAGGAACATTACAGTGGTATCAGAGCTTTAGTCCTTCCAGCCTGTGACTATAGACAATGAGTGCAACAGAAGACCTAGAGGGATGTGAACACGTAGGTGATGAATATGTCACTTACAATAGGCATAAGTAAAGAAGGCATAGGCCTGATTTTCCCCCTTTTCCTCCTAGCTTAGAGGAAGAGGAAGAGGTACACAGAGAAACATAGAGAAGGGTAGAGCGTGAGTCTAAGCGTGATGAAGAGAGGATGCTAGGAGATAGATATGAGTGACTAGAGGGCAATGGAAAGGCCCCCATAGATCCAGAGACAACTTTCATACAGGTTATCAACGATATGTTAGCTAGTCAACGGACCATGTCTCAGTCCTTGGCATAGGTGGTTGATAGATTGGCTAGAGTGGGCACCCCAAACACACAAGTCCTGCATGCAGCACAGGGGAACTCAAGAGGAGGCAGTAGACCCCAGTCACCCTCTCACATATACACCTATGTGAGTAGGATTCCCAAACCCTTGTTTCTAATTTTCTAGAGGGCACCCCTGGTAGTAGCACCGCCACCATTAACACAGAGGCCACCTACTCATGCAGATGACATTGCATATTTTAGGAGGGACTACACAACATTAGGTCATGACTTCCATCAGGACATGACCTTAGTCGATTACTATGGACTCAGACTCAGGAACTGACCCAGAGAGCCACAAACGGGAGGACCACAACAATAGCAGGAGAATAACCTTGATTTCATCTGAAAATTTGGGAAACTCACCATCTGAAATTCTTTCGACGGATTGTCCAAATACACCACCAGATCTTGGGTATAGAATCTAGACATGTATTACAAGCTCAATCACATGATCGAGACAAAGGCCATCAGTTTCGTGACTTACACTTGGAGGGTGAGGCACATGAATGGTGGTATCATGGACTGGTGACATTGGGTCACAGTCACATCACCTCCAATAGGGAGTTTATAGATAGGCTCATGGACATGTTTGGAAGGAAGGATCGCGAGATACACTTCAGGGATATAGCCTAGTTGAGACAAACTGGCACAACAAAGGCATTCATCACATAGTTTCAAGGGGTAGCCATGGCAGTGACAGATATATTAGAGCCCAAGATGATCATGATATTCACAGAAGGACTCACAGAGCCTTTGAGAGGATGGGTGAAGGCATACAGGCCTTCCACTTTGCAGGATGCCATCCTTTGCACTCAATATCTGGTAGACTCAGTGCCAAAGACTAAAAATTTCTCCAAACCATTTGTGCCCCAGAGGGATCAAGATAGGAAGCCATTCTAGAGAGAATGGAAGGGCAAGGAGATGTTGGATGATGAGACTAGGCAAGAGCTTATGAGGAAGAAGTTGTGCTTCAGCTGCAGAGATCCTTGGGTCTCAGGCCACACGTACATGGGCAAGGGAGATATTCATTATATTGAGGTAGTAACAGATAGTGTGGACAGTGGATCCAATAGTTTAGAGGAGGAGTCAGTACCAGTAGAGGAGGAGCCTCCCCATAGACCATTGACACCGATAGGAGCCCATCCTCCAGTAATCCCACAACCACCAGAGCAAGCTAATAGGAGGAAACCAACAAAGGGAGGATTCATAGAGACCCTTTCTAGTGTTCCCAGGTATGATACCCTTCGTATCAAAGGGATTATTCAGGGGCAGTGGGAAAGCACCCTGATATATGGTGGGGCAACCCACAACTTCATCGATGCTTCACTAGTATCGAGACGGGCACTTCAGATAGAGGAGTTTGAGGGGTTTGATTTTGCGGTAGAAGATGGCCACACAATGGAGTGTCTAGACAGAGTTCCAAACTTAGAGATGAAGTTAGGAAACTACACAATGAGAGGCACATTTTATGTGGTTGACCTATCAGACACAGATGTGGTGTTAGGAGTTCAGTGGATGATTACCTTGGGAAAAATCACTACCAACTACCAAACCTTGGAAATGGGATTCAGAGACCAGGATGGGAAGAAGGTTGTTCTAAGAGGTATGCCGACAGGAGCACCTAGGACAGTTTCATCCAAGAGGATGGAAAGGATATTCAGACATGGGGAGGTAGCATATGTCAAAGAATGCTTGATCACTACTTAGAAGGATTCATAAGGTCGACAACAATACCATGTAGAGATCAAGAATTTATTGGGACGACATCAATAGGTCTTTGAGGAAATTCCACCAGGGACACCACCTGACAGGGGGTTTGAGCACACCATTGAGTTGGAGGAGGGGGGAAAACCTATGATAAGCCCCCCCTATCGTCATCCTAGGAGGCTCAAGGATGAGATAGAGAATGCAATCAAGGAATTGTTGGTGATGGGACACATCAGACCGAGCAGTAGCCCATTTGCTTCTTCAATTGTCTTAGTTATGAAGAAGGATGACACCATGAGGATGTGCATTGATTACCGAGCCTTGAATAAGAAAACCATCAAGAACCGGTACCCTATCCCATGCATTGACAAGTTTATGGATGAACTACATGGAGCAGTTTTCTTCTCAAAAATTGATCTACGCTCTGGATATCATCAGATCAGCATCCGAGAGAAAAACTTAGAGAAGACAACATTTCGATGTCATTTTGGACACTTCAAGTTCCTGGTTATGCCATTTGGGATAACCAATGCATCCACTACATTCCAGTCTTTCTTGAACCATATATTTCAGGGATCAATTAAGGAAATCAGTCTTGGTTTTCTTCAACGACATCTTGATCTATAGTCGTTCATGGCAAGAGCATATGAGGAACCTGGATGAGGTATTGAGCATCATGGAGGCACAATCATTATATGCCAAAGAGTCTAAGTGTGAGTTCGGTATGACATAAATTCTTTACTTAGGCCACATCATCAGTGAACAGGGGGTACAAGTGCACCAAGAGAAGATAAGGGCCATCTTGGATTGGCCGACACCTAAGAATGTGACAGAATTGAGGAGCTTCTTCAGGCTGTGAAACTATTACAGGCGGTTCATCTGGGATTTTTCTCAGCTTGGAGCACCACTGACAGATCTTACCAAGCATGGGGCCTTCATATGGACCGAGAAATTACAAGAATTTTTATCACATGAAGGAAGTCATGGGCACTTGTCCAGTGTTGGCACTACCAAACTTCACCTTGCCATTTGTACTAGAGTGTGATGCATCCGGTGAAGGGATCAGTGCAGTTTTGATGCAAGGAGGACACCCCATTGTATTTGAGAGATGAAAGCTTAGTCAAACTGAGAGGTTGTACTCCATTTATGACAAGGAAATGTTGGCAATCATGCATGCCTTGACCAAGTTCAAACAATATTTGGTGGGCAACAAATTCATGGTCAAGACAGATCACAACAATTTGAAGTATTTCCTTGAGAAGAAGGACCTCACTGAGCGACAAAAGAAATGGGTGACGAAGGTACAGGAATTTGAATTTGAAATAGAGTATGTCAAGGAGAAGAAGAACATTGTGGCTGATGCACTATCGAGGAGACCTGTGACATGTTCTTTGATGGAGATTTCAGCAGATTGGAAATCCCACTTGTTAGTGGAATATTCCAAGAATAAGTTCGCTTGTGAGGTGATGGATGGGAAGATATTGGATGACCGGTATAGGGTCATTGACGATGTCATATTTTACAAGTATAGATTCTACTTGTTTCCAGATTCAAGGCTCAAGAAGAAGATCCTCACCTCAGTTCATGATTCACCTCTAGCAGGCCATTGGGGGTTTTTCAAAACCTATAGATAGATCAGAGATAGGTTCTCATGGAAGGGCCTCAAACATGACGTTATGAGACACGTTAGTGAGTGTGTGAATTTCCAGCTGAACAAGTCAGAGCATGATCTTCCAGCAGATCTACTTTAGCCACTCCCCATTCCAGAGAAAAAATGGGAGAGTATATCTATGGACTTCATCACAGGTCTACCCAAGGTCCAGGGTAAGGACTGTATCTATGTAGTGGTCGACAGATTGACCAATTTTTCTCACTTCTATGCCATACCAACATAGTACAATGCAGTTCAGGTAGCCGAGATTTTCTTCAAGGAGGCCTTTAGAATTCATGGGTTGTCGAAGAAAATCGTCAATGACAGGGACAGTCGGTTCATAGGGACATTTTGGAGAGAGTTGTTTCGGTTGGTGGGGACATAGTTGACACCTAGCACCAACTATCACCCTCAAACAGATGGGTATACCAATATTGTCAACAAGAGGGTTGAAGGGTATTTGAGGAACTATGTAGGAGGACAACAAAGAATGTGGGTAAAGTGGTTACATTTAGGAGAACATTGCTACAACACCACCTTCCACGTGTCCATTGGTATGACACCCTTCCGAGCATTGTATGGATATGATGCTCCCACTTTGGTAGACTTGATCTTTGGGGAGAGAAGAGCTCCCAAGGCCAAGGATTGGATCATAGACAGTTAGGAGATTCTCAATTTGTTGAAAGAGAACCTGCAAATGATGCAAAACCGACAGAAGATAAGTGCGGATAGGCATAGGATAGAGCACAACTTTGAGGTTGGAGATTTGGTTTTCTTGAGACTCCAACCCTACAGACAGTCATCTCTGAAGATGAGTGGGGATGAGAAAATCAAGCCTAGATTTTATGGTCCTTACAGGATCATGCGCTGAGTAGGTGAGGTTGCTTATGAGCTAGAGCTTCCAAAGGGGAGAAATATTCATAACGTGTTCCACGTGTCTTGCCTCAAAAAGGCAGTGGGAAAATTCATTAGCACATTAGAGGAGCTTCCCTCATTGGATGAGGAGGGACAGTTGGAGTTAGTTTTGAAGGAGGTTTTGGAGTTTTGGGAGTGGAAACTGAGGAGCAGGGTCATGAGAGAGTGTTTGATTAGATGGAGAGGGATTCCAGTAGAGGATGCTACTTGGGAGAGAGAGTAGGTGTTGCAACACCATGGACTGGTATTGCTTGAGGACAAGCAATTTCAGGAAGGGAGGACTGTAATGTCCCTTTCCAAATAAGATCTCCTAAGAGGAGGCTTAATGGTCTAAACCACCCCGTTAGACTATAGCCAGGGCCAAAGAGGGGTAAAAAGGGTTACTAGAGGTCACTCCAGTCACAGGTGTTATATTCGAAAAGTGACATTGAGCTAAAAAGGGTTAAAAACTCTTTTAAGTCATTATGAGCTAAAAATAGAAGTCAACAGTGACTTAGGGTTTCAACAGTGATTTAGGGTTTTGGAAGTCAACAGTGAATTAGGGTTTCAACATTATTGAGGGTTTTGGAAAGCTATAAAGGAAGGGTCAATGACCTAATTCATTATTATGAATATTATGACTTGTCATTGACGAGAAGAGGTGCATCTTAGGAGAAATAGTTTAGTGGATTCTAGGAGGAAGACACCAGTTGGTTGATTTTGGTGTTGAGAGACACACCCTAGTCACTGGGAAGATCATTTAGGTCTTCCATCATTCTTCAACAATAATTACACAGTGTTCAACAACAAGGGCACATTCATCCAGAGTGAGGGTGCAACTTCTGAGAGGGTTTTTAGTCGACTTATCCCATCTAGGGAGAATTCTGAGATTTCTCTCCGACCCATTTGAGAGGAAGGAAAGGAACATCTTTTTCCTAGTTCCTCATTAGATTCCCAAGGAGGAATCAACTAGGGCGCATTTCCCAGACTTGGACGTGCGACACTTTTGGTGGGTACATTTGGGGTTCTAGAATGAGCATCAGGCCATATTCAGGGAAACCCTTCTGACCCATTTCCCAGTAGACCAAGGCGGTCATTTTGAGACACATCTCATCTGATTCCGACGATGGAATCACTAGGATGCATTTTTCAAGAGAAAGAGGGGCACATTCCCCTAGGGGGATCCATCCGGGGTCCAAACTTCTTAGTAGAAGGGTTTGACATTTACCAGTACTGAGGACTAGAGAAGGGGGCATCATTTGGGACATTTTCTAGGCCATTTCAAGAAGTAAATCTCTCAGGTAGAACTTTCTAGACTTCCAGCAGTTACTATCATAGCTGACATAGTCCAGTGCATCCATTGATTCCGCAGTGTTCCCATATTCCAGGTATTATATTTTAGTTTCTTATTTGTATTCTAGCTAAGGTCCTTTGTCTGTTGATCTAGTCGAGTATTGTCATTTTATATAGCCACATTCAGCCATTTTGTAATCCACAAAGATATCATAATACAAATTTTGCAGTCCTTTTTCACATTTATTATTTGTATGATCATTTATATGTTGTAAACAATAGATCCTACATACACATTAACAACATTTCCTAGACTAGCCAAGTCAGGAACATTACAGTGCTATGTCTGTGCTGGAAGTTCTACGACACTGACCAAGTCAACGTAGAACACTCTTGGCTACCATTGATCCTAAGTCATCAAGCAATATCAAGTTTAACCTCGACAATTTCAAGTCACGACTTTCTCACCAACTCGCTTTTCAAATTGATGTTGTTGCTCAGAACCAACACATTCACCACACTATCTTGGATGAGGGAGCTTGCACTTGTGTCATGTTGTTATCTTGTTGGAAAGGATTAAAATCACCAACACTTAACCAATCCACTACAATTTTACGAGCATTCGATGGGCGAGGTTTTCATCCTCACAAACTCTTGCAGTCCTTAGCCATTAAGTTGGGCGGCAAGACTGTCTCAGTTGATGTTGAGGTAGTTGATTCTCCCCTCGATTACAACTTTTTATTAGGAAGAAGTTGGTTTTATGCCACCACTTTCATCGCTTCATCCGTGTTTCAATGTGTACAATTCCCTCAACAAGGAAAAATTGTCACTATCGACCAATTAGATTACTATACACCTGACTCTCACGCTCTCGCCACCAATAATATTCCTTTATTGGGAGATCATAAGATCACGTATGAAAGTGTAGGTGTAGGTATTTTAAAATATTCTTCCCTTATGGGCACTTTCCCTGCACCACTTCCTCCTACCACACAACATATTGCCACAATCAATATGATTTAGACTATGTCCTATCAGTGTTTAAAATCATCTGATCCTTGGCTTTGCCTAGTACATTAGAATTTGACGCACTGGGTGATGCTACGCCACTTAGTTCAGCCGAGGCTTCATACACTGTTATCCAATCCACCTCTCCCTCTATATATGACCAAAATTTATTGGCATCCAACACTTATTCGATTCCATCTTGGTTGAATTCCTTGTCTTCTGCTTTTGATTACATTTCCCATATTTTTCTATTAGACGAATCCATTATGGAAATGCTCAGTATTGACGAAGTACCTTGGGATGACAACCATCATCAATCATCTTTTCTTCCTCCTCTAGAAGAAATTTAGGAACATATACACTCTATCTTCCCCCCCCCGATGTTGTTGATTCTCCCCAATCTCCTATACTTACCCAGGATATTATTTCTGAGGGGAAATTCAGGCAACATCTCTTCTAATATCGCTATTGATATTTCGATCAAGGAAGGTATGGTGGAAAATTTTCATCTTGGTGCTAATTGTTCACCTGAGGAAATGGATTCTTACACCATTTTATTTAAATAATTATGTGATGTCTTCTCTTGGAGCTACGAGGAAATGCCCAGGATCGATCCCTCGATCGTTGTGCATGAAATAAAAAATTACCCAGGCGTTAAACCTGTATGACAAAAAAATTTCCCGGTTCATCCTAAGAAAACAGCGGCCATAAAGGCAGAAGTTGAAAAACTGTTAAAATCTAGCTTTATCTATCCTGTCCCCTTGACGGAATGGGTTTCTAACATTGTTCTTTTTTCTAAAAAACAAGGGTCCATTTGTGTCTACGTTGATTATAGGGATCTTAACAAGGTTGTCCCAAAGACAATTACCCTACGCCCTTCATCGACCAAATCATTGATAATTGCACTGGCAGCGTTATTTTATCTTTCATGGATGGATTTTCAGGATATAACCAGATTGAAATTCTACCCGTTGATCAACATAAGACAACCTTCATTTGCCCGTGGGGAGATTTTGCCTATTGGAAACTACATTTTGGTCTCAAAAATGTTGATGCGACTTTCCAACGGGCCATGTCTTATGCTTTCCATGATATCAAACATATTGCGAAACCTTACCTCGATGATTTACCTTCCCATTCATCCAGTCGATCAAAACAAATTGGTCATATACGAGCCATTTTTCTTCGATGTTGGTTCTACTGTATCCTTTTGAACCCACACAAATGCATCTTCGATGTCAAATCAGGTCGACTCCTCGGTTTTGTTGTCTCCAAAGATGGGATTAGGGTGGATCCCTTAAGATTAAATCTATTCTT
>ML779109.1:11639-29085 GCA_009831015.1 Picea engelmannii | reverse complement strand
TTGAAGCAATCATAACTTTGAACCTATAATGTATAAAGATATGAAACTGATACACAATGTTCTTTAGTGTGTTTTATACAATTTATCCAATTTTCACTACTTGGAACCTCTCAGAAAAGGAGTTATAGCAAAAATGGCATACCTTACTGAATTATGGCTTATTCTAGAGAGTGACCTTATAGAGCATGCCCCGCACAAAATATTTGATGAATTGATATGAAAATGTTACAAAGCATACCAAATACTATTCCCTAACTAAAAAAATTTGTCTCACTAAATTTGGATCTGTCATGAAGAAGTTATGACGTTTTTACCTGAAACACCTGATTTTGACTAGTTTCGGGACTGGCCACAAACCCTATTTTCTATGGAGTGTAACTCCCAAAATAAAACGACCCACAAGATGAATTTTTTACCACATATACTTGGATATGTTTTCTCACTTTCATAGAAATTTCAAGATCTAAATCATTATAGAAAAAAAATTATAGCGAAAATGGTGAGATGACCTATAAATAACATACCTTAGAAAGCACCATCAAAAGAATTTATCCTTCCTTGCATTTCGGCCTTCTTTTCTTCACTTTCCTCAGAATTTTGGCTTATATATAATTTTTTTACCTCAGACACCTATATATATTCAATATGCTCAAGTGTGATTCAAATGAGAGAGCCTTGCCTCTTATTTATACTCTCCAAGTGGCTTCCTTAAAAACTTCTTCTAGGTCACTTGGCCCACTTTCCTTATTTTAGGGTTGGGTCCACTTCTAATTTCTCCATTAAATTTATTATTGAAATAATTTATTTTGTATTCACTTTGAATTATAATACACTCATCACTTCACTTTATTATTTACCTTTTAAAATCTCTTAAACCACTTTGACTACTTTGACCTTTTGGGGCTTCTAGATGACATATGAGGGTCCTCCAACTTCGTAAGGCCATAACTCTCAAACCGTAAGGAGTTATGGGACGTTATACATACCACCAGAAATGGCATGAAATGTACTATCCATATAGAATATTATTATCTGAAAATATATCATAATGCATACCATTACCCATCAAACAAACTTGGGTCCATTACCCAAACCCGGGGTCTCCAACTTCTCATGGCCATAACTCTCTAGCTGTGAGGAATTATGTGACGTTCCACATACCACAAGAAATGAAATGACAAGCACTATCCATCTAGGATATTTTCCCTGAAAAGTTCTCTTTCCTTCATCTCATTATTCCACAATTAAGCACGGGTTCTCTTACCCCACAAAGCGTCTTACCATGAGGGATTTCACCATAAGGGTACCACTTTGGAGTTCATCCATATTTACTTCTTATAAGCCATGAAAAAATAATAATGAGTCATATTCACATCAAACAATATTGGGCCCCTTACCCAAACCTTTGTGCTATGGGGATTTCTTCAAGGGTTGACATCAATGACAACCAACCTTAATCAACATTAACAACTTCAAATTCTTTCTCTGTCAAAGTTCCATGAGCACTCATAGGTATCTGGGTAATTCTTCCACATAGGGTTATCAGTTTTCCTCTAAATAATCATATTCCTCCCAATGAAGGAATCATAGCAGGCTCGCCTAAAAGCTCCCAAGTTCTTTTTGTCATGATATTCACTTGTGTTTCCTCATCCAGAACACAGTCAATGTGGAAGTCTCCTATTCTTGTTTCAATGCACTCTTTTTCTTTGAAGATCTCTGATAAGATGATATGTCGGTGGTCATTCAGGGATTCTTTCATCTGTAGAAATACTTTTTCTGATTCTTTCTGGGGTTCTGCCATAATATCAGTTGCTTGACCTTTCTCACGGTCTTCTTGTCTCATATTCATCCTTTCAACCTTATTAATCATTCTAGGGAAATTCAATACTTCATGGTCCATATCTTTGCAATAGAGGAAACTAGGTCTTCTTCTAGGGCATTCCTTAGCAAGATGTCCTAGTTTTCTACCACTGTAACAAAGGGTTAATCTTCTCTTTCTCTTAAATGATGCCCAACCTCTCTTGTACTGTGCGCTAGGATCATGGTAGCTAATCCACAACAAATTATTTCTAGGGTCTTGCATCCATTTGTTAGTCCAAAAATTATTTCTATGCATAGGTATAACATATCTTTCACTATTCTTATCAGATCTACTCATATCAAATCTTCTTTCTTCTATCAATGCCCTAGTTTTCAATCTAGGAAAAATCTTATCAAACATACCTATATTCATACTCTAGAAACAAACATTTTGACTTATTTTACTTCTACAGAGCACAAAGCTTACAGGTCTTACCTCTTTAGTCTCACTTTCACCTTTATCAAGGCACAAAACTCCCATATCTTACCTCTTTTCTTCATATCTGACCTCTTTTCTTTAGATTTGACCCTTCCTCTTGGCACAAAGATCCACATATCAAGTAGTGCTACATATTAGGGTAACCATTCTATGCATGAAGATTTTCTCTTTTTTAGTTTAGATCTTCGCACAAAGCTCCTTTTTCCTCAGTTCCCAGCAATCACAGTTTCAGGTCAAATCTTTGCACAAACCTTTTTATTCCTCAGTTCCCAACAATCACAATTTCACGTCAGATCTTTGCACAAAGATTCTTCTTCCTCAGTTCCCAGCAATCACAGTTTCAAGTCCCGACAACAGTACCATTTGTTGGCACAGGGGCAGACCCAGGGTTCAATGCTACAACAATGCACCAACAAAACACTAACTACTAGCCCTTTTAGCAGCACCTGTGAAATAGATGAAGTCTCACCTGAGGTAGAGGTAGGGGTGGTTGCAGGACTCAGATTTCTACAACATTAGCTGGGACACATATATCTGATTCTAACACTTAACAGAGCACTCAGCAGTTAACATTCATCAATATCTAGTCTTAGTTATAGTGCAGTTAAACCCTAATTACATAATATCACAATATTAATTCAGATCTAAGGTATTTAAGCACCAAGCATATCTACATAAGTTAGATCTAACATCCATCCATATTATTAAGCACTAAGCATCAATAGATCATTCATCTATATTAAAGCACTAAGCAAGTAAACACATCAATACATCGTACAAAGCATAGCAACACAACATGTATGTGGTTCACCCCCACCCTGGGGCTATGCCCACCAACTCTTCTCTTCTATATTATCTTTGGTCAAGATTCTTATAGGCACCTAGCATCCAGGTTCTACTCCATAGAAGACAGGAGATCTGCATGCACTCCGCCATATCCTCCTTCTTCTAGCTAGGGTATATCACCAAGCCTTAACAAAGTCTCTTAAAGTTATTTGCACTAGCCTTGCAAGCCTCACACAATATGCACAAAGAACTTACAACTCTTGATCACATAGATTGAACTTTAGCACTTAGCACACCGACCTACTAGGTCTCTCCTTCTTACATCACCTAGCTACTTATTTATACATTACAAAATAGGCCTAAAAATGGGTAAACCCATGGGCCGACATCCCATTCCCATTACATAATCCTAAATCCCCAAAAGGGGTCGAGATCCCACAATCTCCACTGTGCCTTGTGCTCAGCCTTCGACAGCCTATCGAAGTCCCAAAATTAGGTCAAACATGACCAAGAATCCTTAAAACTTGGTCAAGGGCCAACACTTGCACATAGATGAAATTTTATAAAGAAAATGAATCACATGTGAAATAAAACACATCACACAAGATTTTTTGTAACATCATTGGCACCAAAAAACTCAGACACACACACACACACACACACACACACACACACACATATATATATATATTGCGTGATACCAAAATTTTTTTTACATCAAAAAAGTACATAGAAGGGTAAAATATGGGCCCTCATGCCCACGATATCATCATTAAAAATACTACAAAAATGTCTAGAGGATCCTAATCCTCCTGCACCACTTTGTGTTCCGAGAAGCATACCACTACATGGGCCACTCGTCGAAGCAGATGGTTCAGACTCTCAGGAACCCCCACTGTATGCCTCTGCAAATGTAGGGGTACATCTTTCCTCCTGAGAGGAGGGACTCCCATTGTGATACCAAGGAGTTTCCTCTCAACCTCTCGGAGAACCCCCACTGGTACCTCATGCTCTATGACTATCTATGCATCTTTGCGATTCCCTAGTGCCGACATCTCCGCTAGAAGTGATGCACCTCTGTCTGCATGGTGAAACAATGCATCTGTTAAAAACACCTCTGTGTATGCATAAAAATAATATCAATTTTAAAATAAAAAAAAACTTGACGAGGTTTTTGGTTTCATACCTTATGCATCCTAGTCTATACCATCTGGAAGTATCAAGTCCAGGCTACCCCATAAATCTACTACGACGTATGTAAAGTCCTCAATGATGATCAACTGACATCTTAACCAATCAAAGAAGTCAGTCATGAACTTAAATTCTGAGTCAGTTCCCAATCTTGGAGATAAACCCGTCCTCCTTTCCATGCATGGTTCACCCACTGGTCATACAACCAGTGCAATATGTGACTGCATATGTGGGATTCACTCTAGAAAGAATGAAACCAAAAAGGAACCATACCCGAATTGTTTTTGTTTCCCAATCCTACATTTTGTAATTTGCTCCTTCACATTGCGAAGGAAAGATGCACTCCAGTTAAAAAACCCCATCTCCACGCATTGTAGAGAATAATCCATTTGGGATTTTGAGGCCAAATGTGCACTAGTGCTTCCTTCCAAGTTGGTTATGGAAAACAAGATGGATCAAAGTGTGAAATATCTAAGATCTTTGATCACGATTCGGCCTACGACCAATCATAATCCCTGAACACAATGATTTTCCACGTACACCTCAGCAAAAAAAGGAGTTGCCCGCTGTCTAGACAAAATAATAGGAGCCCCTCTCTTCGAGAGGTCGGTCAAAAAGTATACGTCCTCTAGCTTGATTTTGAGCATTTGTGGCCCAATCTGGAACGTCTTTTCGACGTCATTCCACAACCCAATCATATACTCAAGTAGCAAGACCTCCTTTTTCATTTTTTGCAATTTAAAGTACTTGAGGGGGGCACAATTTCTCAAAGCGGCCCTCGTTTGGGGGTTTTGCAGTGCAACTATGTCATCGAGCTCATTCTCACACTCTTTCCACTCAATCATGGTTTTTATTAATGCAAATTGCAATAACATATAGCTAAAATCCATTAATCATTGCATCATAGAAAAATTTTGGGTATTTTTAGCTTAAATATCAACTTGTTTTTTCATTTTGCGCCGACACTCTGTTAAATGCATCTACAGAGCACTAGCTCTCCCCTAGAGTACATATTAGGGCGCCGAAAACATGGTTGGTGCTCCCCTCAGCCCTTTGAGGGAGCATCGATCTGGTTCGGTGCCTAGGGATTCCTATGGAGCCCAATATGGGACTAAAATCTACCTAAAATTAAATTCTAAACCATACAAATTATTAGAAAGAGTTTAAGACCAACCTACTCCAGACAGAAGTGAAAACGGTGGACCGTAGCTCCAATGCCAACAACTTCAAAATCGCTCTCCAAAGTCAAAACTACCAATGTTAGAAGAGTTTTGCACAAATGAAATGGTAAATCACATTTTTAGCCCTATTTCATTGTTATAAGCTTCATTTTTTCTAACCTATAGTCTATTTTGGGTTTTAAAATATTTTTCGGAGATGTCACTAATGCCTTGGAATGTAGATTTGTCATCACTTGTAGATTTCGAAGCAGTGTTTTTCCATTTAACTTTGTCAAACTAACAAGCACGGTCTTAGTTCCTTCTCACACTCGAAAAAACATGAGAATGTAACCAAGTAGACTTTTATCTCTTTTTCAGACTCGTAAGGATATACGAAAAAGGAACCCCTCAGAGTCTCTTTTAAGCTCTTTTCAAACTCTCTAAACATGAAAAGATTTTTGAGTGATCTTGCTTCCTTTCACACTAATTTAAAAGGTTTTGAAAGGGCATCTCCTGAGTAGTATTTTATCTCTTTTTCAGATTTCGAAGACTAATATTACGAAAAAAGAAAACCTTGGAGTTATCTTTAAGTTATTTTCAGACTCTCTAAACATGAAAAACCATCGATTTTTCCTTCTCTGGACTTGTTAAAAATTACACAGTAAAGGACCCATATGGGAACGAACCCTTACTTCTTCCAGTTCATTAAAAAAAGGAAGAGGGACTTACTGAAGGTGATTTATATAGAGCATGTTTTAACCTCCTCGAGCTCATAAAAATAAAAAGAGGTACTCATCTATCTGGATGGGGGAAGAAATTGAAGGAAGAAAGCCAAGCCATTTTTCGAAAACATCACAGGTCACTCTTGCAGTCTCGCTTGAACACGAAACATTGTCTTCACATACATTTAAACCCATTGAACCTCTTCACTGAACCAATCCTTTGAGTTTCTTTACTCCTTTGGGTCACCCAACGAAAGTCATAGTATCCACTGAATCATGTTTTGGTCCATGTCGTGTTTCTTTTGTTTGTGCCTCAGTGTTCAAGGGAAGTATCCACCTTGAGAGTAAACCATCACAAATTCCCAGTTTCATTACCCGTGTCAGTCCATATTCATTTGATCCACCATATTACATCTCTATTTCAGTTTTGTGTCGTTGATCGGGGATACATCAAGGCCCTCCTTCGACGAGTCTTTTCATGTCGACTTCAACACATCATCCAAGACTTAGAATTAGAAACCAGTTAGTACCTTGGGACCTGCATGCCTCAATGGCAGACCTCCTCACTTTCAACAATGGGTTTACGTCATTGACCTCTGATCGGATGATTCCACGAATGTTCAAATTCAACTCATCTAATCAAATTCATTGGATTGTACTAGGGAACCTTGGGAGTCATTGACATCATTGATGATTTCCCTCGCAGTTGTTAACGGTTTACCTCATTGACTGATAATCAAGTGGTTTCTACCATATTTGACATCAAAACATCTATTCACAGGGTTAGATTCGTACCACATCAGGATTGGTAAGAAGACCCTGGGTTGAGTGTTCACTTTGATGTCTACTATACCCAGGCTGCGAAAGGAGATCATTTGAGCACATTGGTATATATATTGTCACATAGATCCACTTTGTATTGGTCCGTGGCTATGTTTTTTCATCTCGTATATCCACTATGTAATTATCGTGGCTACGATCAGTTCATGTCATGGAAGTATATATCCACATTGTATATTTGGTGGCTATACCCTTAAGTAAATATTATTATGGATCCACAATGTATTTGATGGTGGCCATACCTTGAAAGTCATTTATCACCATGGATGATTTTAGGGGCTAAATTTCGCTCATGGGCTAATTTTCCATGGTTTTTCCAAAAACGAGATTCATTATTTTAAAAATGATTCGCCCAAATTCTATAGGATAAAATTATTTTACCTTAAAAATCGCCAAAATTTTATAAAAGCTATATAAAATACTTAGAAATTTGAATATTTTTACAAAAATATCGCCAATCATTTATAGTTGGCATATGAAGGACTTGTAAAATTTGCCAAGGTTTCTACATTTTAAAATAAATTTCCATCCTTAAAATCAACCTTGCTTATCACTCAAGCATAGGTATTCCTGCCTTGGGTTTGAAACATGTCATAACATTTTTCTGATGGTTGTTTGCAGCTTCTAACAGGTTCTCTGACTCCATACCCTTGCTTCAAAAATTCTACAAAGTACTTCAGTCATCATTTTTCATCTTATGACCTCACACTTTGGGGGGGGATCCGTTACACATCAAAATTACTCACTTCGACAATGTCTCATTATCATTGTTGCAAGTGTCGCAAGTATCGCACTTTTGTTGCAAGTGTCTCAAGTGTCGTAAAATTTATATGTTCGTCTCACATGTGTTGCATCATGGAAGACATCATAAGAACACTTGAGACATCCTCTTAGACTTGTTAGAAGAATAAAATATACCATTTGACGAAGTTTACAATATTTCATCTTGAGGAATTACCATCCTAAAATTCTTTTCAGAGATTAGCGCTCCCCTGACCACTTGCAAGGAGCACTAGCACTCCTTATCCTCTTAGCAGGGAGCAGTGCAATGCTTTATGGCCCACTTTGAGGTAGTGTCGATCTGTTGAGAAAATCTTGGGGACAAATCCCCCTTATCTCTAAAGACAAATGAGAAATATCTGAGTCAGTTTGTCTCGAATCCAAGTCCAAGGCTGGATATAAGAGGAGTTCCACAACTGATGGACTAATACCCTCAACTTATCCCAAGGATATCTAAGGTTGTTAAGCCTCTCAAAGCCTATATAAGGAGGCATTATCATGGTGAAATCGGGATAATAATCAATGAAAAGTATTGTCATTTTGATCATGGATCGTTCAATAAAGGGGTTGGACAAAGAGAGCTTGGTGACGCTGCTACATCTGCAGCTACATTTTGTAAGCACCTTGTTTTGTTCTCATTTAATGCACGTTCTTGACCTGTTTCCTTCAAGTTTGTGTACATTTTCATGGACTTGTTCCTTTTGGATGAATCTAGTTTTAAACTAATCATGATAGAATAGGAAGTATGCTTTGTCTTCGTTGTTTATTGGATTGTAGGACTCGTTGAAAGACTTGGAGATCAGGCTCAACCAAGACTAAGCGAGGACAAAATTCACAAAAAGGTACTCATACTTTCTTCCTCTTTCCTATCGACTAGTTTAGGTACATTTCAAGGAAAGTTAGCGCTCAAATTTATCACTCTTTTGTCTTGGTCATAGGGGTCTAAGATCCAAGAGGACATTCACTTGTCCGTAGGGGAATTTTCCTACAACAATAATTACATATACAAAAATCAAGCTTATGGCCTTTAATGCCTAGTCTCTCTGACCTAATAACACATAAACCTGCCAGCTTATCAACACTTGACTCACTAGCCTACAAACATCAATACATTTCACAGGGGCTCGGCCTGGGGTATTACAGATAGTGATAGAGTGGAGGGAGAGGGAACACAGGGAAGTTCATAATGATGTGATGAATTATCAGGAGGCCCGAGGAGCTCTCTGGAGATGGGAATTATACAAGGTTTTTCATTGCAATGGAATAATATCACAACGAAGAATTCTTGCAACTCTGATATATTATTGGGAACCTGATGTTGACGCTTTCATGATCTGGGGGAAATCTTTAAAGATTAAAACTGAGGATATATAATTTCTTACTAGGCTAACTTGGAAAATAGATGTTGTTAATTTAAAAAGGTAAAGGATTCGTTGGTATTACGATTAATGAATAAATTGCATTGTATTTCTCAATCGAGACACAAACAGTTGGGAGCCAACTCTCGATAGGAGAGATTACAAAACTCAATACGAAGATCATTGTATTGTTTATTTCCCATATTACAAGATCAACACCATTTCACTAAACCTCTCGAGCATCAATGTTTTATGCTAGAGAATGTTTGAAGAAAAAATTCTATGATTGGAAGACAACATTGATGACATGCATGAAGGCCCAACTGATAGGATGCAAACAGGGAAAGATGAATTTTTTTGGCTATGGAATCCTCTTGTGCTGTTTTTTATTTGAGAGGATACCCATGATCAGTCCTAGAGTGGACATCCATCCTCACTATATCCGAGATGGTACAATGGAGAGATTGAATGAAGTATTAATGAGGCAGTGAAGAGGGTAGCTAGTGTTGATTATTTGGGTTGGTTTTCATTGATGTCAACCCTTGAAGAAAGTTCGGTAACAAATTTCGGTAGCACAAAGGATTGGTTAATGGAACCAAGTTTTTTTGATGGATAATGGTATAATTTTTTATATATTTGCAGGTAAGACTATTCCAGATGGATATTACATGTCATGCAATTTCTGGTGGTATGTGGAATGCCACATAACTTCTCACGGTTAGAGAGTTACAACCATGTGAGGTTGGAGAACCCTCATAAGTCATCTAAAAGCCCCAAAAGGTCAAAGTAGTTAAAGTGGTTTAAGAGATTTTAGAAGGTAAATAATAAAGTGAAGTGATGAGTGTACTATAAGTCAAAGTGAACACAATAGAAATTATTTAAATAATAAAGTTAATGGAGAAATTACTAAGTGGACAAGTTGTTAGAAGTGGGTTAACCCTAAAATAAGGAAAGTGGGTTAATATGGTCAAAAGGTAACCCCTTGAGGAAGCTACATGAAAGTATAAATAAGTGGAAAGGCTCTCTCATTTTAATCACACTTGAGAATATTGAATATCTATAGGTGACTGTGGTAACCAAAGGATATCTAAGTCAAATTTTAGAAGGAAGGTGAAGTAAAGAAGTCGAAATTCAGGGGAGGATAAATTATTTTGATGATGCTTTCTAAGGTATGTTATTTACAGGCCATCTCACCATTTTCGCAATAATTTTTTTTCTATAATGATTAATATCGTGAAATTGGGAGGAAATTGAGGAAAGATATCCAAGTAGTTGTGATACAAATTTCATCTTGTGGGTCGTTGCATTTTTGGAGTTACACGCCATGGAAAATAGGGTTTGTGGCTAGTCCTAAAACTAGTCTAAAACAAGTGTTTCAGGTAAAAATGTCATAAATTCTTCATAACATATCCAAATTTAGTAAGAAAAAATGTATTGGTTCAAGTACAATATTTAGTATTATGTGTAGAATTTTCAGATCCATACAAAAAATATTCCGTGCGGGGCACGCTCTACAAGTTCACTCTCTAGAATAAGCCAAAATTCAACAAGGTATGCCATTTTTTCTATAAATCCTTTTATGAGAGGTTCCAAGTAGTGAAATATGGAGGAATCACATAAAAAACAATGAAGAACATTGTGTACCATTTTCAGATATTTATTCATTATAGGTGCATAGTTATGATTATTGCAAGTTAGGGTTTTTGACTAATCCAAAATTAGTCATGTGAGACTAAAGTAAAGTTTGATGAAAATGCTAGTCTCTTGTTGTTAAAGTTAAGGAAGCTTTACAGGTATGTGATCATATGCACCAGGTCTATTATAGAGTTAAAAATCATATTTGGATGACGAAATTGATGAGGGATTTTGGTTGAGGTACATGTTGGGTACATGGTTGAGACAAGTAGTTGATAAGTTGGCACATACATGAGGTGTATAGTTGATGATGTTGGTACATCTTGATGAGTCATAGTTTATGTGCATTTGATGCATGATTGGTACATAGTTGGTGCATGGTTGATGCACTCGTCGATGGTATAGGTTGAGGTACAGGTTGGTGCATGGTTGATGCACTTGTTTATGGTACAGGATGATTACAGGTTGTTTGGTACAGGTTGATGCATGGTTTATGCACTTGTTTATGGTACATATTGATTACAGGTTGATTGGTACAAGTTGTTACAGTGGTATATCTCACAGTGATAGTTTGACAGTGGTTCCATTATTCTACTTCTACATCAGGGAGGTTTGATGGGCAAACGACAGGTGGTTGTAGCCACCTTCCGATTGTAGCCAAAGAACATAGGGGGTTGTGGCCTCCTTTTGGTTGTAGCGAGAGAATTGAGGATTCGGAGATTCCCTTAGGTTGTATCCTGATAAACTAGGGGGTTGGAGTCTCCTTCTAGTTGCAACTAGAAAACAAAGGAAGTTGGTGCTTCCAATGAATGTAATTCTTCAATACATATAAAAAAAATCATTCTGTGGTTTTCTCCCGCTTTGGGTTTCCATGTAAAAATATTGGTGTATTGTGTATGTGTATGATTTCTCATTTTTTCATTGTTTATTTACTCTGCAATTATTTGATGATAATGCTAAATTGATATAACACATTCATTTTATGGTGAAAGAGGATTGAATTTCTCTATTACTGATTCACCCCCCCCCTCTCAGTAATCCAACAATCGGAATCAGAGCAGGTTCCTTTAGAAATTAGTTTAACCACAAAGGTAGATCATGGAGAGAAACAACATGTATACAAATGGAATACCATAGTTTGATGGATATAAGTATGCATTTTATATCAGAAGGATGAAAACATATATACAAGAACAGGGATTTGAAATTTGGCAATCATTTGTAGATGGATACAAAGAACCAGCAATTCCACCGACAAATGAAAGAGCAATAAAACTAGTTCAAAATAAATCCAAAGCCACAAATTCACTTCTAAATGGTCTTTGTGAATCAGTATTCACCAAAGTTATACATTGTAAATCCGCTAAAGAGATTTGGGACAAAATTCAAAATATTTTTGAAGGAGATTCAAAAGTCAAAGCAACAAAGCTTCAAACTTATAGAGGCCAGTTAAAACAACTAAAGATGAAGGAAGATGAGAATGTTGGATCTTATTTATTACGAGTCGATGAAAAAATAAATGCAATCATGGGATTGGGAGAAGAAATCAAAGAATTTGTAATTTTTCAAAAGGTACTAAGATCTCTTCCTATGATATTTGACCCTAAGATATCAACACTAGAAGAAAGAGAAAATATAGACTCAATAAGCATGGACGAACTACATGGAATATTCATAGCATATGAAATGATAACTAAATAGGAAAATCCAAATATAAAACAAGAAACTTTCAAAGCATCCAAAAGGTCAAAGAAAAATGAAAAAGAACATAGTAGCATTAGTGACATCTTGAAATATGATGAAGAAGTGGCCAACTTCGTCATAATATTGAACAAGGGAACCAATGACATATATAGAGGTAAGTTTCCTTTGATTTTTTTTAATTGTGATGGTATTGGTAATTTTGCTAACAAATGTCCTCGTAAGAAAAATAAGAGGAATGATGAAGATTACTCAAATATAAAACAAACATATAAAGACAAATTAAGCACAAAGAAAGTTTTCAAGAAAATCTTATGCACCAAACAAGA
Source organism: Picea engelmannii (assembly GCA_009831015.1). NCBI lineage: Eukaryota > Viridiplantae > Streptophyta > Pinopsida > Pinales > Pinaceae > Picea > Picea engelmannii. The sequence continues at coordinate 16,284 of ML779109.1, read as the reverse complement.
AATCTCATCATCAGATGAAGATGAAGTCTGTGACAGTGAGACAGAAAGAGTTATATTCATGGCAGTAGAATAATTTGAAAGAGAAGATACCGAAGAAGAATATGAAGAGGCAAAATTTGACTATCAAGAAGAATTGTTGTGTGCCATAGAATTTATAAGAAGAGAAAAGAGGAAAAACAAGAAGCTACAAGTGAAACTAGACAAGAAAGAAGACACTCAGGAACTAGAAAAAATGATCACAAATTTGAAGGTTCAAATAGAAGAAGATAAAAGAATTGAAGAAGCACTCAAAGAACAACTAGAAGAAAGAGATAGGATCATTGAAAAATTGGAAGCAGAGATTGTCACATTAAGAAATGATTTTCAAAAGAAATATATGCAGAACAAATCAAAGGTTTTGGATGACATTATTAGCAGTCAAAAACCTCATCATGAGAAGTCTGGACTTGGATACAATAAAACAAAAAATGGATCAAGCTCCAAAACAACAGAACAATAAACATATCCAAAAATCTATCCAGAAACAAACAAAGGGGATATGAAGATCTACAAGGAAGATTCCAAGGACACTCCTCCACCAAGAAGATTCATATTTCAGAATCAACAACCAACAGATAGGCCTCATGAAGAAGAAGGATTCATAAGATCAAATCCTTTCAGAAGATCTATCAAACTATATTTTTTGGTTTATGTTATGCATGTAATAATTTTGGACATAAATCTATAAATTGCAGAGCTAACATCAAGAACATAAACAACCTTGAAAGTCATATACAAAAGGGTTATCCAAGAAGGCCTAGTGAAACAAAAAGAAGAAGTTACAATAGGTTTGAATCATTGAGCAATAAAGTGGAATGATACATGTGTAACAACTTTGGACACATGGAAAAATATTTCATAATGATAGTTCCTCCTAGAGAACCACACCAAAACAACAATAGTCACAAATAGGAACCTTAGAAGAGAACATGGATAAGAAAGTTGTTATAACCCTAAATTGCACCAAACATGCATACCTGACATCAAGCCATCTAACTTTCTATCTTTGACAAGCCATCACTGAACAATCTCTTCTAAAAATCATTGTTTTGAAGGTGTATGTGCCCTGCACCACTACTGCCTACATACACATGCCTTCTGCCCCACTACAACCTGCGTACACTCACAAAATATCGAAAAAATTAAAAATTGCATAGGATACTGGTTTCTAGGTCGTTACATAACCATTTGAATGCCTATAGCCAATCACCCCAACCGTTACTATCTCTTATGGCCTATAAAAGAGGGGGTTGGGGTCCCATTTCAAGGAGAAACACGAGAGCATATAAACTCTTCCCATTTCCGTATTCCCCCTTTGCCCCAATATTCGACAACCACATTGTGAGTTTGATCAAGAATTCCCTTTTTCTCCATTACAATCCCTTGCCATTCCCCTAGAGATAACTGAAGAAGAGAAGGAGACATGGAAGCAGTTGGTGCATTATGAAGAGGATCCAAGGACCGAGTTTAAGGAGCAGTGCTAGTCTCATATTGTAAGTGAATTTTTTGAGATTAATATAAAGAAGTACTTTTTCCATCCTACCAAATGACCTCTTAAACTTATATGATTTGTTTACATTTCTTGTTTATGATGTCTAACCCACTAATATGTATGTAGAATGCATGCTTGTATTTTCTTGTTTGTCTTTTGGTGAATGCAGGCCAACCTTGGGAAGAGACTTGCAGTCAGGAAACAACTAAGTGCAAAGGGATCGACACCAAACACGGAGTTTAAGGTATGCCTACCAGATCCCTATACCTTGTATTTTATGTATGATTGTGGGGTAATGTCGGGATAGTTGATAAAAAGTAGGAGACTTTATACAGCTATCTTTACCTACATTTTAGAACCCTCATGTAGTCTGTAGAGGGGTTTTCCCGCTATAGCAGAATTGGCGACCATACTGGGGATGCCTATAGGGTCTTTGGGGATATTTCTTTTTAGGTGCTTTGAATCAGTTTATTCACTGTTTTATGAGTTTTTGTAAGCTTATGCGCCTTTAAGGGATTCTGGTCTTCCATACTAGTACTCCCTGCCTATGATGGAATGTTGGTTTTCATTTTTTTTGAGAAGTTACAGAGGTGTACGCGACTTGCAGTGGGCCTGCACGCATGCATGCACACCCTGGCCTTGGACAACTCGTGTACATACATTGGTTGTTGAAGTGTCAGTAGTGTGCCTGTTAAGAAAATGTTTTAGAAAAAAAAAGAGGCAGTCATCCTCTTCCCTGTCAGGAGTCACACTTCTCAGGGGTTTTCTTGATCTAGTCTTGGTCTCTATTATAACATTCTGTAGCTTAGGTTTGACTTCAACATAACTTTCTTTTCATCAAAATATTTCTTTTGTTTTCTTTAATAGGGTTTTAGACAAGTTTGTGAGTCTGTTCTGATCTACCTTTGGTATTGTCAGTGACTCCCTGCGATATGCAATTGGTCCAGAAGCCATTTCTTGGTCCTGTCTTGTCGTCATTTTTCCCCTTTTTTTGCTTTAGAAGAAAAGAAATGAATGCATTTTCAAATTTCTTGTTTTGAAGCATAAAACAAAGAAAAAAAATCATCTCTTTGTTTGGTAAAGTAGTTTAGGTTAGTTGTTTCATTTACCAAGGAAAAATAAAGTTTTCTTAAGTTATTTACTTGAATGCTTAGGACATTAAGTAGCTCATAGTCGAGTGAAAGATTGTTTCAAGTTTTTCTTTTCAAAGATCTGAGAAAGGTAGTTACGAAAAGTTTGGTTAAAGAGTTTAAATTGGAAAATATTTATTTGTGAAGAAAGAAGTACTTTTGTTTCGAGTATCATCTTATGCTCTTCTCTTTCATATCTTAAAGAACATCATTGGTTTCACTTCCAATCCTTTTGAATTAAGACAACCACTAAAATTAATGCTTACTTAAAAGCTATTAGACTTTGTGTTTGTAGGGTCCATCAATGCAGTCTAGGCTAGAGCCTTGATTTAGGATTGGAGAGGAAACTCTTCAAGGCTACAAAAACAAACATAACAGTCTGTGCTAGGGAGTTCTTGAAAGTCCAATAACCGTGAAAGTTATTCGGGACCCCCCTCTAACATAGGGGATAAACACAAGGTTGCGTGCAGAAAGGTAGCAGAGATAACCCCTCCAAATCCGGACCAAGTGTAGTGGGGAACACATATAGAGGGCTTATATTGGGATTCCATTGATTGCATTTGCCACAAAGCTTTGTGGGTCTCGAACTCATTCGAGGTCCTTAGTCATCTTCCATAAAAATTTCTTTCGATACCCTTGATAGGTTTCGGGATTTATACCCTTCTCATTTCAGTCCACACGACTGTCGACTATACCTACCTAGTGGCTATTCATGCGCTGGAAACCTTGTTTCCTTTATATTAGTGACTTACACAAGTGACTATGGGGACCGTGGTACCTAGAGAAGACATCGGGCCACACTTTTCAGAGTATACCCAGAGGGTTCTTCTGTATTCTAGTTGCACTTGCACCGGTAAGTTTCTCTAGTGTTGGCTGTTGTAACTGTTCTTCCAACTAGCTAGTGATCTTCTTGTCTTATCTCATAGGAACATTTTCTAGTGTGTGTTGGTTTTTAAAATGATTATAGAAATACCTATTGTGTCATTCATATTATCACACAATGGAGGATTAAGAGCTCTACCAGTTGCGAAGGCTTTTGGTCTTGCCGCCGGTTGATCTCGAGCCACCCCCGCCATCGCTAAGGAAAAAACGAGATCAGCAAGGGTCTTTTGAGGCGATCGGGTTACAGGAAACTGTGCCTGAATCATCTATGAGAGGAGAACATTTGATTCCATAGGAAAAAATAATTTTTGACATCGGAACATAAGCTCTTGGTCTGTATAAACCTCCAATCACAGATCTTGTTGGATTACTGAGAGGGGGGGTGAATCAGTAATAACGTAATTATAATATTTTTTCTTCAAATGTTATATCAATATAGAAATATTATCCAATAATGAGAAGTAATAAATAAAAAATCACACACATGCATAGTACACCAGTGTTTTATGTGGAAACCCAAATCAGGAGAAAACCACAGAATGCTTTTTCTTATATGTCTTGAAGAATTACATTCATTGGAAGCACCAATTTCCTTTGTTTTCCAGCTGCAACTGGAAGGAGGCTCCAACCTCCTATTTTCTTAGGCTACAACCTGAGGGAAGCTCCAACTCCCCAAATCTATGGCTACAACCAGAAGGAGGATACAACCCCCAATGTTCTCCGGCTACAACTAGAAGGTGGCTACAACCACCTGTCCTTGCCCCGCCCTGCCACCCTGAAGTAGAAGTAGAAAGATGGAACTACTGTCACACTATCACTGTGAGATATATTGTTGTAAACCTGTACCAATAAATCTGAACCATGCATCAACCTGTACCATAAACAAGTGCATCAACCATGCACCAACCTGTAATCAACCTGTACCATAAACAAGTGCATTAACCATGCACCAACTTGTAATCAACCTCTACCATAAAAAAGTGCATCCAACCATGTGCCAAGTATGTACCAATCATGTGTCAACTACTCATCAACTATGACTCATCAATGTGTACCAACATCATCCACTATACACCTCATGTATGTGCCAACTCATCAACTA
>ML779108.1:629130-650731 GCA_009831015.1 Picea engelmannii | reverse complement strand
ATCACTAGAATGGATGTCGTAACGAGGCGGTTCTTTACAAGCTATTACCCCCAAGGCAACGGTTTGGCAGAATCGACTAATAAAAATTTGATCAAAATTATCAAGAGAACGGTCTCTGAAAACCATAAAAATTGGCATAACACATTGTTAAATGCAATATGGGCTGATAGAGTAACTCCTAAAACTATTATGGGTAACTCACCTTTCTTTCTCGTTTACGGAAGGGAGGTGATTCTTCCACCACATGTCCTTCTTCCGTCTCTGCAGTTATCGCAGAAAGTACAGGAAGAGGATTGTCCCCCTTTGGAGAGTCGAATTAACACTTTGTTAAAATTAGAAGAAGTGAGGGCTCAAGCAAAACAAAAATTGGATCAACATCAACTCATTGTTAAAAATTGGTTTGATTCCAATTCTACCTCTGACAGAGATTTTGAGGTAGGTGATCTTGTCCCAAAATGGGGCAAACCTCATGAGGGAAAAGGAGAGCATACAAAGTTTCAGAACTTGTGGTTGGAACCATTTTTAATTGCTAAGAAATTGGGTCCCAGTTCCTTCCGATTACAGAATTTAGAGGGGCGGCTAGACACCTTTCCGGTGAATGGCCAAGCTCTAAAAAGGCACTTTGCCTGACGACATTCCCATGTACACTGTGTAAATATTTTCCGTTTTGTTGGATGTTTGTTTTTCTTTGTTGGTTTGTTTTGATTTTTCCTTTATACTTATCAGTCTTTCTTTTTGAAACACACATGCTTGCATCACGGGCCACCTCAGATGAAGAGAATAGAAAAATTTCCCCTCTAAACTGACTGCTGAAAGTTGTTTAAACATCAATTGTGATATTTTTCTGAGTTTGCAGCCATGTTAAAGATAACTTGTTGTTTGAAAAGCGTTTCTTGATTTCAATCTGCAACTGAAGGTATTCACGATCATCCATAAAAATTCTTTTTACGCTGTCCCTGTTCCTTAAGAGAACAACTCATAGATGTCTCCCTGCTCTTGAAAGTCAGTTTTATTAACAAACTATTTCTAGATCTTAATGAAGGATAGCTAAGAAATTTCTTCAAGGTCTGTAATTTACTAAGATGTGTCCAAAAACAAGGATTTTCAGCGTCACCCCACTCTATTAAAAATCTTTAAAACTAAATAAACCTTCAAAGAGCCATGGGAAGTGCTTGTAAACCCTCCAGGATACTGAACAGGTTTGCTAGCAGCGGGTAAATGCATGCACGATGCCAAGATAACTTCGGTGGGGTACTAAATAGGCCCGCTGGCAGCGAAGCAATGTTAGGTATATGAAAATTCTTAGATATGGATTCTTTTTTACCTTAAATGTCCTTCATTCTGATCTGGAACTTCTTGGCAGGATACAGATACTAGAGTGGGTTAATTGACATCCCTGTCGAGGCTATGCACGCCTGCTGGCAGCAGCGGCCTTGTCCACAATATTGAAGATTTTAACTTTAATACCGTGACTCTCTTCTGTTAAGATTGTTCTGAGGTTTTGTCTCTTTAAAAATAATAGTTGTCTGAAACTGGAATGCAATTACAATTATTTACGATGTTCAGACAAGTTTTTGGTTGTTTTCGATTCGAAGTTTTTTCTGATTATCCTAATCTGAATTCATTCATTTGGCAGAGATAACTGCTTCTCCTAGAGTGTCACCATTGTTGGCAGCAATAATATAATTTCTATTGTTTATAAGCTACCTGCCCAGGGTCTCTAAATCTTCATTACTCATCATGACCATTGTCACTAAATGACACTTGTCATTTGTCGCTTTTTATATATCTTCCTTTCAATTTATTTTTTCATGACTGTAAGCATGAAAACTCACATTTGGAATTGACACTTTGTTTTGATTTATGATTAAAGGAAAACTGTTCATATGGTCTATTATTGAATTGTCATATTTTGCTATGAACATGATTGATCTACTTGTTTATAACTCCTTGGTTCTAAACATGCCTTGGTTATGTAAGTGAAAGACCTCCATTCATTAATATTCGATTGATATTAATGGAGTTTTGATTCATAAAACTTTTAATTATTCAACTTTTATTTGATACACTTACCTTTGTAATCAAGCTATGAATGTGCGTACTATGGTTCTCCAAGTGTTCAAATCCTTATACATACCCATATGCCAAGGTGTCATATGAATTACAACATGCTATTACTGCTCTGTATGGTCTCGGGCTTCACGATTTCATTCCCATTCATGGTGATTAACGCCTCTACCTACCGTTTGAACTGTCATAGTATTGTTTTGTGGAAACTCGAGGCTATGGCTCTGTGGTTTTTTATCAAACCCTACCTCCAAGTTTTGTGTTGATTCCCTTATGTTCGCCATGGCTCCAGTGGTAAGGATCGAGCCCAATGGCATCCAAACCTTGTTATCGTATGATAACGCCAGGGACGATTTAGAAAGGAACGGTTGGCGTTTGTTCATTGAAAAGTTTAAGGGTTTGAATCTGAGAGTTGCCCAAGAGTTCGCATTGACCTTCGATGGATGCAGAGAAAAGAAAGGTGACGTGCATCTTGAGGTGATCGAAGATTTTTTAAGCCAAGCTACGGGTTTACGAGCTGTCGGGCAAAAATGGTTCAAGAACGAAAAAGTTGAAGAGGTCCCCTGGACTTTGATGTTCACCTCACGGAAAATTACTAGTTGTGATCGAGGTATGCCTATATCATCTTTAAAACATAGGTGGCATGATCTTCTTGCTATTGTGAAACAGTTCATTACGTGTGAAGGAAGATTTCGGTTAGTTTTCCTATATCATCTGCAATTTCTTATGAGTTTCATTGACTTCCCATTGAACATGCCCTACTTCCTGCTTAGAAGTTTGTACAAGATGGGAAAGCGGTTTAGGAGGAAGAGGTCTGATTCGAGTTTATTCCATCATTGTTTAATTAAAATTATCCTTGTGCATCAGTTGCAATTACACAACGATTGTTGGGATGCCTTTGTTTTATGAAATGCATTTGGCAACAATGAGTTGGAACAGGTTGATAAACCGGTTATTGTTGAAACCCTCATGAACACTACAACCTCTTCTCCACCACTCATGCCCTGTGATCCTACCCCTAATATTGAACCCTCAACCTACCCTGATTCTACTCAACCGGACAATCAACCGGAGTCACACCCAAAGAGTTGTGCTAAAACTGTTAAAAAACCCACAGGGAAGAAGCTAAAGGGCAGAGTTGATGTTAATTACAAGAATAAAAGGGCTAGTCAATTGATTTCACGATGTGCTTGAAACAAATACAAACCCTGTGCAGACACAAACAACACAATTGAATTAAGTGAAGACTCGGATTCAGAAATTGAAAGGTTCTTGGCCGAAGAGTACCCAATGTCATATGGACTTTGCCCTAACAAACCCTACGATTATGTTAGCAACCTGCCTCCATGTCTAAAGGATAATATTGAATTTCCTGGAATTCGATTCTGTGATAAACCTACCTTTCGCGTGGACGCTTTTCCAATCCTTAATACTGTCAGTGCCAAAGCATAGTCCCTACAGCCGTAGTGTAATGAATGTTGATCCTGCATCGACATGTATTATACGGATGTGCCTTTGCTACAGTCCCGGCTTAAATATTTAAAGGACCAAGTGGATTTGTCGACAAACGAGAATAGTATACTCCAATCCATAACTCAAGCAAAGGAGAAACGCCTAAAAACTACAGGATCTGTCATTTTTAAGAATGTAGAGGTAGCAACAACAATCGTAAACTCCAAGATTGCTTGATATGTTTTAATCCCATGATTTCAGGTATGATCATTTTGAAGTTTAGCATGATTTTGTCACTCTCAATTTAGGATATATGATTTGATTGAATAGATTACCTTTCTTATAAAAATCAGTTTGTTTTGTTTGTTGAATAAAATATGATTGTAGTTGCAATTATAACTAGCTATAGAATCGTAAGATTTTGTAGCCAGTCAGAAAAATTCAAATTGATTAATTTGACAATTGAAAACATTTCTAAAATTTCCCCATTTTCATTTGTTAACAGGAATCCATGATTTCAAGAAGATATGAAGCATTTTTGACATCTTCTAGCCATATCAACTTTGTGTTTTTTTAGTAAATAGATTAGGCTGTTGGTATTTTGATATCAAGTAAAATCAGAGAGGTTGCATCCCCCATATTTTTGAAACAGATTTGATGTTATCAAAGGGAAACATTTTGTTCCTGGAACCTATATAAGCATGTTATTTTGTAAACATGAGATCATCTCTGCTTGGGGAAAGACTATGGATTTTTCATTTACAGACTTGAATGGAATATAATACTCATCATAGCTTTAGCTTTTCCATATTGTGGTTTTATTCAAGTCATGTTTATTTCAATTTGTAGATAGATTATGATTGCTTTCACTGTCATGGTTTACTACAAGTTGGTATGATAAAAGTTTTTATATTATCCATGTTTCATGTTCTAGATTTAACACACAGTAATCATTCATTCAAACTTCAATTAAGAGATTTATCTTTACCTTTGATTGAACATTTATGTGCAAGTTCTCACAGCAAGATTTTTCCTAATCTGTCTGCTTGTAAAATTATGATATTGTTGTGATCATATCTCTTATATGTTCTATCTTTCGAATTCCATCATTAGTGCTTCACATTTATGAGAAGCAATTGTAGGATCTACTGGGGGTTTACCTCATCAGACAGGGAGATTGGATGCTACACACTAAACAAATATTGGATGCGGTAACAGGTCAGTGTGTTAGTTTGATTTCATTAGTTTAATGAATACAGAAATTTCCTGCAGTTAAAACATCTTCTACTATCTGTTATTTTTGTTTTCAATTAGACATTTTGATATTCCATTTCTATAGTATAAACAGATTAAATAATAGTTTTACTGTTGTTTAAAAAATCAATTTATATTCGATTTTCGTAGATTTAGATTAAAATTTGTATTGTGTACATATTATATATATATTAAAAATAGAATCATTTGTATGTATTGTACATATAATAAGTAGAGTTATTTTATAAATATTAGACAGTTAAACTGTAAAATATATTAGATCTATATATAGTTTTCAACAATTGTTATTCATTAAGTTATTTCATTTTCTTTAGTTTTGTTTTTTCTCTTTCTTTAGGACTTAGATCATCCAACGGAGCCGCTAAACCCATCGGAGTGGATTAATCCAAACGGATTAGGTTAATTAGACAACCTTGGACCAGATTCACTCCTCTAGTTGACGAGTGGTCAATTTTGCCCGTCAACAACACCCTAAAGCGCAACTCTTTGATGATAGTGAGAAATGGGAATAAGTATTTAAAAGCAACGATGGATGATCTTCCATAGATTTTGTCTTAATTTGTTTTAATGACAGATGTTCTCAATATTTTCGCTTATTAATGCCAATCTTTTCGAATATGTACATTGAATAGTGACTAATAACATGTATTAACATTTCCATATCCAAGCAGATTCTCAAATCTGACATCTAAGATATGCACAATATTAAAGAGGGACATGACATCAAGTCCTCTGTGGGTGACACGTTTGTGGACTATGCTAAAGCCTTTAAGAAAACTAAAAGAGCCCAATTTTTATTTATTTATCTTTTTGCAAATTCAAATTGCAGGCAAAAGAAATTACCAGATCCCATAATGTCCATCTATCTATTCATTTTAATGGGATATGTCCTCGGTATTTTCGCTTATTAAATCTAATCTTTTCAAACCTATCTAGTCAGCTGTGACTTTTGAAATAATAATTAATGTCTATTGGGAAGGGTGGAAGGTAGCAGGGATGGTTTTAAATTTTCTGAACCCGAAAAGGCGTCAACCCGCCAAAATTTTAGAACTCGACCAAGTATGGAAAGCTATGTAAAATAGACAAACTCATTGCAGGAAGAGGCACGGTTGTGAGTTCAAGGAGTGTCGGGTCAAATTTTAGAGAACGAAAGTTCTAGGTGAGAGATGTATGCACTGAACATGACCTATCATAGTTCGATAGAACCTATCCGCGAAGATGCATCCATAAAACTAGCTATATATGAAACCAAATGGCGGTCGGTCAGAATGACCATAGAAAGGTGAGAAACTATAGAGCGAGAAACGCAGTTTACAAGAGGAAAATAAAAGGGAGAGAACAACTATATCGCTCACACAGCAAAACCTACTCTCATAACTATGAAACCATAGAAACACATAATCCATGGAAAAATCATAGCCAACTATGAAATATAGTTTGAGGCTGACAACTATGAAATATAGTTTGAGGCCGACAAACTCTGGTTCAACGCGTAAGAGATGCAATTTACATCGACTGCAATTTTTTTGTATGTTATTTTATCTTAATAGTATTCTATGCAGACTCCACTACAATATAATGTAAGAAGAGATCCAACTGCAAATGCAACATCCCAACATTGAAAACCCTAGGAAAATAAGAAAAAACAACAAATAACAACCCAGTTAAGAAGCACCAAAAGGCCCAACTGCAGGCGCAGGGCCCGAACCTTGCAAAGTCGAATCAAGCAGCAATAAACAACTTGCAGTGAAGAAAGAAGCAAGCAACAACCACTCCACCAGGAATGACGTAGTTCCAATCATGATTGCAGAACCCCAAACATACAAACTCCAACAACATGAGCATGCAAGCAAGAACAACATCAACACAGAAATAATAAATCACTGGAGACGCAAAAAGAAAGCATGAACCAACTAACCAGGCAAACAAGAATAAGAAGCAAATAACAACCCAATTAAGAAGCACCAAGAGGCCCAACTACAGGCATATGACCCCAACCCTGCAAAGTCGAATCATACAACAATAAACAACATGCAACGAAGAAAGAAGGAAGCAACAACCACTCCATCAGGAATGACGCAGTTCCAATCGTGATTGCAGAACCCGAAACGTGTAAACTATAACAACACGAACAAGCAAGCAAGAACAACAACAACATGCAAATAAGAAATTAGTGGAGATGAAAAAAACAAGCATGAACCAGTGAACCAACAATGTCGTTGAAGCATATAAATTTAAAAAACAAAAAAAAATGTATTGTAACAACACTGTTAAGAAACCATTGAATGCTACCAAACTTGTTAGGTAAACATTTAAGTCTGCCATAAATGCTCTATAAACATTTAAGAGAAAGATGTAATGTGGCAGGTCTCTGATGTATCCCAAAAAAATTATTATATTATTTGTAACAATAGTTCAGACACTAGAGAATGTATTTGAGGGCCAAACTTTGGATATGCCAACATATATAACATTAGGAATAGCGAAGCCGACAATAAGACATCCAATCCCTTGTCCAATCAGATCATGACAAGTACGGTACTTTTTTTATATATAAAAATCAATGTTTTCAGTTCCCTGGTTCCAACAATAGATAATATGGAAATATTTGTGGTCAAAGGAAAAACTAATATGAAGTCAACAAGTTATTGATCGCTATAGTCCCTCTATGGCTACGATAGGGACTAATAATAAAACGATCTAACAATTTAATTGGGTCGTAGTCTAGCAACTATTTATTGTCGGGAGGCTATGACCTTGTTCAATTATGAATCATGATCCAACTTTTTTCCATGTAATAATTATTTGATATAAAATATTATAGTGTGTTACGTATTTAGGATGATGATGACAATTAATATTGATTGAAATTGAGTTTGGTATATTGGACATTAAGAAGTAAGCTATTCAATGGATTCAATAGATTTCTTTAGAATTTGATATATGTACTCAAAGCATTAAGCATTGAACGAAGCATTTGAATATTACTATAGTTTTGTTCAGTTAGAAGGTTAGGAAGGTTGGTATTTTGACAAATATTTTGAAATTGAGATATAGTGTCGATATTCTAAGAGACTATTTTTAATTTTCAATCCTCTTAGTGTCACCAAGATGGCATATTCTTTCATTCCATGGCATGTTGAGAATTGTCCAAGCCCCCTTTTTCACTATGGAACTCATGAGAATTTGTTCTCATTTTAGCAATATTTTTTTTATTCTTTACACTAGTCAAAACAAAGAGATATTAGTGTTGATCACTTCCTTATAATATCTTAATTGTTTTTTTCCCTCCAACTCTTTATGGCACCACAATTTCTATTTAAATTTAGGTGTAATAATATTTTTAATATTATACTTATTTTGTGGTATGATATCTTCCTTTATTCCCCAAAGGTTTAGCCAAGACTAGGCATCCTTATGCCATCCCCACTTGAGTAGAAGGTGGTTTTGGCTGAAGTTTGAAGTAATTTTGGGAATAAGCTTGCATTCCATGTTAGTTTTAACGTGTTCATATACATTAAGTACATAGTCAATGAGGAGAAGAGGATAGGGTGTACTGTGTTTAATTTTGAGATTATAAGTTATAAAATTCTTTTGGATTTGCTATATCGTTCTCCATGAATCTTTAGATATAGTGCATCCCCAAACTTCACATCCATATAAAATAACATGAGGTCTCAAAAATGAGTTTTTTATTATCCCATATCCAAAGAAGTGTTGATTTAGAATTATTTTCAAGACCATAATAATATTTTCACCCTCAATTTATGTTTTTCTCAATGCTATAATTCCAATTGAGCTTGTGATGATTATCAATTATGAGATATTTGTATGAAGGAACTTCCTCCAAGTTCTTGTTTTCATATATGAAAGTATCGTAGGTGATCTTTTTGGATTTAATTATCATAATTTTCATTTCTTAGTATTAACAATCATACTAGTATTGGAGCATAAATCCTTGAGCATTCTTAGTTACTTTCCAAGATCATGGCCTGTAATCCTTTCCATAAGAACAATAAAATTCATGCAAATAAGAAGAATGATGAATATACCATCTAGACTTGGACCGACACAGCCTGTTTCTTCTAAAAAAATCTTTTAACGTGGAAATGTATATACCAAAAAGGGTTAGGAACAAGAGACAAACTTTCACAGTGAATTTCCTCTTACCAGAACTTAGTGTTACTAAACATGGAAATAATCTTTTCATAGAACCTTCCCTCAACATCTCTTAACTCAAAAGGAACTTTTAGCTCTTCCAACCTATTCCAAAGGTTTGTCATGGGCATTATGTCAAAATATTTTCTAATGTCAACAAAAAAACAAAGGAGTTTGGTTTTATTATTGCGTAACTCCTCCACAATGATCTTAAGAGTAACAAGGTGGTCGAAAGTTGAATGATATCTCTTAAATTCGACCTCTCCTTTAGCTCTTTTTCCATGGATTTCTAGCCATCTGCTAATCTTATTTTCCAAAATTATTCTGTAAAACTTGGCTAAAATGGGGATCATCACAATGGTCTTATAATGAGTGGGATTTTTTTTTATCCCCGCTTTAAATAAGGTTACAATAAGGTTTTTTGTGGTTTAGGGAAGCCCTGTTTGACTAAATTGAAGAGCTTGTGTATGTGAGGGATCGGGATAGGCCCTCTATCTTTTATGACTTTAGCTTGGTAGGCTTCAATGTTCTTAGCTTTCCCATTTGTAAGTCACGTAGTCCCAAACTCTATGTCTTCCATAGAAAAAAAATCATCTTCTATAGGAATGCTTGGAATGGTGTCCATGACATTAGGGGATTCTTAAGAATTTTAAGGTACAAATTCTAGTCCTTCAAGGAATAATATTATTTTCTTTAGTTTTACAAGTTAGAATTTTCCTCCAGAAATTTTTAGGATCAAGTTTAGATAGGTTTAAAAACCGCTCTTGCTTTATATTTGTGTAGTATATTTCTTTCCTTTTAATTAGTTATTTTTCCGTATTTATCTTATCAAGTTTTAAGGACTTGTTAGAAGCATCCCTAATGGCTTCCCTACGATTTTTACACACATTTTTATATCAAGGGTTGGTTGTTCTACTTTTCTTTTTACATAACACCTCGATAGAGAACTTGTTGATGGAAGTAGAAATGGTTGTCATAAAATTGTGATATATATCTTCGATGTTTTACATTTAAGATAAGAGATTTAATTCACTATTTAAATCAAAAGAAGGTGCCTTTGATTATCAAAATTTTCTTCCATGGGGATTTGTGCATGTGGAAGTTTAAAGTTAGAGTTAAAGGTCTATGATTAGATTCGATATCATGGTCATTTAAAAGGTCAAAATTTACTCTTTGGATATATAGGAGAATATCATGTATCAAATAATCCATAACACTATTTCCCAACCCATGAATACAATTCATTCCATCTATTTCCCAACCCATGAATATAAGTCATTCAATTGGAGTTGAACCATTTCATCACGCCATTGTAAATTATGAGGTCTTGAGAACTACAGAGTTGGACTAGCTCAGTACCAAACCAATTCTCAGTCAAGCCTTCGTATTTTATTTCAGATTAGCTAAAACAAGGTCTTCATCTAGCCATAAAGGATTAGGGTTGGAATCATTTCTTAAAAGGATATCTTGGTTAGTTGCAGTTCTACCATTAAAGTATCCTAGTACAAGGATATTACCTTCATTTATCACACTGTATCTTGTTCTCAAGTATGATAGAGACAATTTTTATCTAGATTGTTTTTCTTCTAAAAATTATAATTAATAGGAATAAAAATATCATATTGAACTATATAAATATTATCCGAATTAAGGTTTGATATCTCTATCCAAATGTACTGATTGAGAGGGTTTATCTTGTGAAGCAGAATTTGAGAAGAGATGTTATTTTTTATATAATAATCTACGCATTCAATCCCTTTATATTAGGATTTATCATTCCATGCTCTCACAAGACAAATCCTTCTATGTTAGGGACCTTAGACTCTTCATTCTCCCACGTTCCAACTAGAAAAATAATAGCTATTTCACTTGGAATCTAGCTTAACATAGGACCTTTGCACCATGTAAAGCCACAAAAGTTTCAAGAGATGATTTATCTACTTCATGGCTTCTTTTACCTTTTAAAATTATTTCCTTAATTCAAGTTGGTCTTTTGGAATGAGGTCTTCATTTAGAAATATCCATAACGTTTAAAATATGGGAGATTTACTAAGTATGCCATATGTATGGTCATTAAATATTACCATATCATGAATCTACCTATTTTTATGTTCATTTATTTTTCCCAACCTCTTATCTTGTATGAGGTAAGTTGTTTTAATTTATGACTTATTTTTTAGTTCTTTTACTATTACTAGAATATCCTCATCTTTTGTTCTTTTACACCAAATATTATGAGGTTCAAAGATCTTTTGTTATGCTCCAACACAATTATTTTGTTCATTTCCTCTTAGATGATTTTTATATCCAAATTATTTTCCAATTTATGTAGGGTCAATTTGTTTGTTATCTTTTCTTCTATCTCTTTAATCTTGTCCCTAAAGTTATGATTTTCTTCAACATCTTCATCTTGGGTTAATTGTTTTTGTTTTTCCATTTCTTGTAATGTAGCCTCCACTTTTTGCAATTGAGTTTTGAACGTGATATTGTATTCTTTAATTGTTCTTAAATCTTGTCAAACTATTTAAATTTTTTATCAAGAACTGTAAGCATTGCTTCTAACTCTATTTGAAGTTTACATCCTTTCTCTTCTATTTACAACAAGATTTGAATGAAAAACAAGAATATACAACATGGTGTTTTGATTAAATCGAATATCTATTTATGAAATTTGGTTTATGGAATCTTTAAAATTTTGATGATTATTTTATTTGTTTTAATATTTTATTTTTAAGATTCAAAATAAATAGTGAAGAATTTATTATTATTATTATCTAATAAATTATAAAGAACATTAGTATTGTAAATATTTTAAAATTAACCCATAAAGAATCTTATAGGATGAGTTTTTAGATTACAATTTTTTTTTTTTTATCCTATCTCATATTCAATTTTCATCCTATCTCATATTTAATCTAATCCAATTTATATCATAAACTTGTTTTCTTTTTTCATCCTGTCTCATATTTAATCTGATAATCATAAGCTATGCCTAAAGTATATAAAACAAAAACCAAAAAACACATTTCATATTTACTTTGATAACCATAAGCTATGCTTGAAGTATCTAAAACAAAAAGCTAAAAAAAACATTACCCATGATGTGCCTATTATGCCTAGCTGAGGTTTGAGAGGATTGGCCCTGAAAATAAAAGGACAAAAAAAATATAGAATGGAGCCTTCAAAGTCATTAGACAAGAGGTGTGACCATGAAATCATCTATAACCTGTTGAGAAGTGTCTCACTACTAAGTGAATTCCAGACCCACAAGACCCATCATTTTCTATGTCAACACAAATGCTTTATAGTCTACACCCTTTATATATAACAACATATCATCCAACATGAGCATAATTTCATTATATGCTCCATTCCTCTCCACCAAAACATTTTCCATTATGGTTTTGATTTTCTAATTTAGGTCCATGATTTTGTGGTATTTGGTATCTCTAGTTCAGGAGGAGGTGGTATCTAGAACCCAAGAGATAAATCATGTCACATTGAATTTTTCATCATGGAAAAAAATTCTATCCAAGATAGATTTATCTAAATCCATTTTTTCTGAAATTTCCTGTGGCATTTGTAACTCCTCCACACCCTATTGAGCCTGCATTCTTGGATGCCTTCCTCTCCATCTTTGTCATTTGCAACTAGGAATGCCTCTTGCCATATTTCCAATATCAATAAACATCACAACCCAATAATCTGTCAATAGTAAAAAAACACATTGATCCTCAAGAATCTCTTCACACTCAAATGCCTTCATAGACAAGTTGAAGTAAACCTTTGGAGGGGGCTTGCAATGGGAATGAAAACCAACATTAAAAGTGTAAACTCTCAAATCAAGTATAATTCATTTGTGTACCTGGAGTTTATATCATCTCAAGCATTCGTTGTACCAAGTTAATAACCATCACATGTAGAGTAGTGACCAAGTTGCTAAATCATTCACACCTTCCACCATCATTCTATATATGCTAGAAATTGAAGCAAAGCAAGCTGCATGTATCCCCATGTTTCTAAACGAGGTTTAATGAACGTCACTTGATACATCCCCATCACCTAATCATAAAATTAATAAAAATTCATTTTTATTATAAAATAAAATTAATAAAAATTCATTTTTTATTTTAATAATGTTAATATTCTTTTTTATTTATTATATTTATGCTTTTTTTTTTTCTATTTTTCACGAAATCATAATGTCATTAAATCTACCTATTATAATATTTTTTTGGGCTATGTATTTTGAAAATGACCTCCATTTGAATTTGAATTACAGCATAAAGTGATAATTTGAATTAGAACATAAAATGACTTTTAATAAAATTCAATGTAATGTTCGAGGCTTTATATTTCATGTTACTTACCTTATCCTTTTGTATTAGGTACATATTCATACCCTTAATCTTAAATAATGGAACCTCCAATTTCAAGAGAAGAGTAAGATGAATTAATATTAATAATTTTAATTGTGTATAATAAATATCTTTTTTAATAAGTTTTACAATAATAGTATTATATAATTTTATTCTTTACTAAGTTTTAAATTGAGAAAATATTTGTATTCAAAAAGTTTTGATTCCTTTAATCTAGAGTTAGGAATCTATTATTTGATGTAACATATTAAATTTATTTACTACAAACAATAAGAAATCTATATTTCTTATTTTTTTTAGTTGTTGTTTAAGAAAAATAATTAATTTTGATTTTGTATTTCAAAATTTTTTATTTCTTTAATGTTAATATTATTGTTGTATCATATTAAATCAATTAACTACAAATAACAAAGAAAATAATATTTTCTTAATTTATCTAATTGTTTTTTTAAGGGAACTAGTTAGTTTTAACAAGACTTTTTAAAATAAATTTTTATAAACAAGAATAAAGTATAGTTTATTTTTTTAATTAAATAATTTAATGAGAAATTGCTTGTCATTAGCTTATAGTTGTTTAATTTCTAATCTATACAAGATCGAAGTAAAACAAAACAATTCATATATATTATAGTATGTTTGTATATCTATACTTTTTATTAGGTAACTAAGTTGGATCGAAGTAAAACAAAATAATTGATATGATATATATTATGGTATGTGTGTATATCTATATTTTTTATTAGGTAACTAAGCTGTGATAATATGGGTTAACAGAAATATATATATATTTTTTTAAGAATAATTTGATTCATATGAATAATAATTATATTATTATTTTTTTAAATATTTCTGTTAATAAAAAATAATTAAGAAAAATATTAAAAAGATTTTCTTAACTAATAAGAATATTAGTATTAATATTGATTTATTTATTTATTTTTTAAATATTTTTAAGAATAATTTGATTCATATGAATAATAATTATATTATTATTTTTTTAAATATTTCTGTTAATAAAAAATAATTAAGAAAAATATTAAAAAGATTTTCTTAACTAATAAGAATATTACTATTAATATTGATTTATTTATTTATTTTGTAATATTATATTCAAATAATATATTCAATATTAGATTGTAGAATTTAATATAATTTCATAATTGTATTTTTTTAAATCAAATTTAATATTTGTTTTTTATTTAATTGTGAAGTATCATTATATTTTATTTTATTTTTTATGGTTTTGAATTTTCACACTACAACATATGTAGAGAATGGTGAAGAAAGATAAAATATAAAAAAATATTTTATAATTTTAATAGTAAAATTAAAAGCAATAAATCCTATCTTGTCCTCCTCATAAAAGTAATTATTTATCCCATTGATATTATGGCTATGGCTATGTATTTAATGTACAAAAACAAGATAAATAATATGGAAGACAAGAGACTTTCTAAGACTGTTTCAAACTCTAAGCAAACCCACATATTAATTAGGAAAAGTTGGCATAATGATTCCAAGTCTTGGCTAAATCATTAGGGAAAGATAAACAACATTGAAGACAAGAGACTTCCTAATATTTCTTGTAACTCTAATCAAAACCACATGTCGATCAAGGAGAGTTGGCATAATGATGCCAAGTCTTGGCTAAATCATCGGTGAATATGTATCTCAAACGATATTGGCATAGCAATCACAAGTTTGGGCTAATTCATTGGGGAATAAAAGAAGTCATCGAAGGTGATTAACCATAATCTAGAAAATCAAAAGTATTTCTCTATTTTAATTATCTTCACACTAACTTCACACTAAAAAAAGTGGTGGGCAATTCCTAAAATGTCACTAGTTGAAAGAATTTATCATCTTTGTGACACTACTAGAGTTGAAGATGAAAGGCATTTTTTCTTAAAATTCCCTACATACACCCACATTAAATTACAATTCCAAAATAATTTTTACCATACTCATCTTTCTAACCTTTTAACTCATCCAAACAATAATGATTTATGAATGCTTTACTTCAAGCATTTAAAAAACATTTAAATTGTTTTTTAAGTAAACCAAATATTCTTTTACCTTTTTAAAATTTACATAACCAAATTTAATTTTTATAAACATTAACCATTATCATCATCATTTTTTTTTATTTATGTTTCATAATTTTTTGTCTAATTAAAAATAACACATACCTAAAATAAAAAAAATCAGACTTATATTCACACACTTTATTGAACATGTAAGGATAATTATTAACCTTAATATATTAAATAAACTTATATGCATAATTTTCCATAATTGATGCATAAAAGTTTTTATAATTTGGCATCCAATGAAATGAGTATAATTGCATTATCAAAGATGTTAACAAAAGAGCTAGATTAAAATACAAGTTCATTTATATTTATATTTGTTAAAAATTCATATAATTGGAATCAAAAGTATTATATGCTTTATTGGTATAATAATAAATCATAGGTATGGGTGCTAAATGTTTTAAAATACAAGTTCATATATTTTATTACTTAAAAATCCATATAATCGGAATCAAAAGTTTTATATATTTTATTGGTTTAATAATAAATTATAGATATGGGTGTTAAATGTTTTTTTTTGTAATTGTGAATGTTTGCATTTATTATTATTATTGTTTTTTTGTTAATTTAGTGGTATAAGACAGTTGGTGATGGTGTTGTTAGGGACTTTGTGATGTTAAAGTGACAGGTTAGTGGCGCCAACAACAAACTAGCAAATATAGACAATAAATTTATTAAAATGTATTAATAATTGTAAAATAAATTAAATTAAATTTTTAATTTAAATATTTTATATGTATGTCTTCATAAAATATTTTAATTAACTAAACTATTTTTTAATGACAATTAAATTAATATTTTTCATATATATTGAAAATTAAAATTCTATTTAATTAACAAAATCTTTATTTTGAAAATAAATTTATATTTAATTTCCCTATATTTAATTTATCAAAGCAATGCTTATTTACTACCATAACCACTAAAAGCAAACCTCTATATAGAAATTAATGTGTCTAGTTATTCAACAAAGAAAATATCTTGAACAAACAACATCATAAGATTTATAATCATCTTCATTATTTAAAGAAAATAACTTGAACAAACAACATCATAAAATTTATAATCATCTTCATTATTTGAATATTTGTTTTGTAAATCTAATTTTATATTGCAATTTTTTTTCTATTTCACTATATGCTTGAGTATATTGTAACATTGATTTTGCATTTTAAATACCACCATCAATATTATTATATGCTTGAGTATATTGTAACATTGATTTTGCATTTTAAATACCACCATCAATATTATTATGGTCAATAATATTTTAATGATTATAATTATAATTTAAAATGTCTTTAAAAAAATAATTCATTATTTTCTTTGTCTATTCAACTTCTTCTTATTAGTAAAATTAAAATTCTAAATTTTTTAACAAATATCAAATAATTTTTTAATATCAATTTAATTAAATAAAATATTTGAAGCTTTCATTATCAAATCAGTTGATATTAAATAATAAAAACCCTACAAAACCTGTAAGGGTAACGACCCCTACAAAACAGGAAAGAGTAACGTCAATACTTAAGAATTTATAAACCATAAACAGCTAAAGAAAATATCATAGAGCTAGCTAACCTCAGCATTTTTTATCACCTAAAGGAATCAGAACTGTGACTTAACGAAGTCTATTACAAATTTTAGTCATATCTGGAATATGGAGTACAACTGGAGTCTAACGAGCAAATTTCTTATCTTATAATTTACCAAAATAAGGTAGTTAACAAATCGAAATTGCAGTGACTTGAACTGAACTAACAAATAAAACAATTTGGAAAATAGGAGCCAACTATTCATAATGATTCCATTGTGCCCTTAATTTAGTAAGTAGAGACATAAGGCCCATGTGCACACCAGCGCATATCATCCGTACTTTCGTTATAAAAAAATTAAAAACAATTTAAGGGAACCATAATTTATTGTATTATTGTTCAAAGAGTTGTTTAATGAATTCCCTAAAGAGGCACTATTAATTTTTAAAAACTATTTAAGGGAACAATATTTCTGTATTATTGTTCAAACGGTTTTTTAATGAATTCCCTAAAGAGGCACTATTTATTTTTAAAAACTATTTAAGGGAACAATATTTCTGTATTATTGTTCAAACAGTTTTTTAATGAATTCCCGAAAGTGGCACTATTCTTAAGAAAGATTTTATTTAATTTAAGTCAACCATTTACGTTTGAGTGCATTTCATTATTTTAATTTCAATTTATAATTTGAAAATTTATTTATAATTTGAAAACAGTAGGCTTGAAATAATGGAGCAAGAGCTAGTTAAGTAGACAAACTCTACTAGTGTTTAATGTAGATCCTATTTTCCTGTTATTTGTTTAATATAGATTATAAGCATTGTCTTACCTGTGTGGTCTTCTCGTAATTCTAAGTTGGTATGAGAGTTGTGTTGAAAATCCGAGAAAATCAGCTCCCTGAGGCGAGATTCAAAGTGCAAGATCTCAAATTGTTTTGGTAGAAATATCATCAGCGCCCCCTATGCAGTGTTAGAGGAGCGCCGACACTCTCACACTTACGAAATTTAAATATTTAGATTCCTAGCCCTCCCCTTCATTCCTCTAAGGAGCGTCGACCGTTTTCTTGGAGAATTGGACCGAGATCTGTGAATCAAAATTGGAGCATGAGTTTTGTTGCGTGAGGTTGAAGCGTGAAAATGGGTGGAGGGCTCGACCCTCTTTCATTTGCAAAATCGTGGGCTAGGGGAGGCAAACTGGGATCCGTGGATCAGAGAATCGACTCACCAGTGAGCAAAGTGTGGTCTGAGCGCACGCGAAGGTTTTATCTGCTTATAGGCATGGGTTCAGATTTCCTTTTTTTGAAAGCGCAAGTTTGAGTTTCCCTCCTGTTTAAGAAGTGTGTCTTTCTTGAACCTCTGGTTCTTTGATGTATTCCTAAATGCCTTTGGCTATATAATATATTTCCGCAAGTTTGAGTTTGAGATTTGAGTCTTGAATAATTCCCAATTTATCTTTGCACAAGTGTTAGCTGCCCCAAGTGTTGGAAGCATGAGTTTTGTGGTATAAATCGATTTCCTCTTGGCAAATCAAATAACTCTCTCTTGGCAGATCGACGGACTGCTCAGCATAGGAGAAAATTGACAAAAGTTGCATATTCTTGGTGATTCACCGCCTTCAGGATTGAAGTGTGTTTGGTGATACAAGGACCCATTGTCTGGTTGGATGAGTAGACACTTGCAGAGATGAGAATCCACTAAAAGAGACCTGCCTCAACGAAGCCAACAAATTAGATGGCTCGAATTTTATTCACTGGAAATTCAAAATGAAGACCCTGATGGAAGGGTATGGAGTATGAACGATTGCAAAGGGAGATGAAGCGAAACCCAATGCGGTTGCAGGTGCAACAACAGTACAGATCCAAGATTGGGATAAGAGTGAAAACAAGGCCAAGGTATTGTTGCGTATGTCTGTTAAAGATAGCATAATTCAAGATATTAGAGAAGCTAAAACTTCTATTGAAACGTGGACAACGCTTTAATATTTATGTGAAACTAGCAACACAAATCGTATTTTGTTCCTAAAAACTAAATTTCTAGGCATTAAGATGGATGAAAATGAACCTGTTAGTTCATTTTTGGGTCGCGTTATAGAGGTGAAAGACAAGCTAGGAAATATAGGAGAAACAATTTCCAGCACTAATCTTGTCACAATTACCTTAAATGGTATGATAGAAGACTATCAAATGTTCATAACAGGTCTCGCAGCAAGGGAGACACCTCCTACTTTTGAAGAATTGACAGGTATTTTGTTGCAAGAGGAAGATAGGCGCATGAATTTGAAGCCTCAGAATTCAGATTTGGCATTGTCGTCAAATAAGAGATCTGTGAGAGGGAGATCAGGAGAAAGAGGCAGAGGGGGCAATTCATCGCAGAGAGACAATTCATTGCAGAGAAGACAATCTCCAAGGCCGAATCAAGGTATGCCCTCTATCGGGAATGAGTCAAAGAGTTGTTTTTATTGTGGTCAAACTGGACATCTTATTAGAGTTTGTCATAAGAAGAAGAGTGATGAGGCTAGGAATAAACCTAGAAAACATTCAGGTCATTATGCAGAGGAATCTTCAAATCATGATCTCAGATTGTTTATTACTAGTGATGATATTGATGAACCCCTGAATTTTAATTCACGGGATCTTAGACTGTTTGTGTCTAATGTTGCTTTGTCTTTTGAAACAGATGATGTTGATGCATGGTTTGTGGATTCCAGAGAGTCACTACATATGACATGTAATAAGAAGTGGTATACTAATTTTAAAGAAACACAGAATGGTTCCAGCATATATCTTGGAGATGAACGCACTCATCAGATCAAGGGTTATAGAGATATTCCAGTAACATTTCTGAATGGTATTGTTCGTCACATTCACAATGTTTTGTATGTGCCCGAGATAAAGAAAAATTTGATCTTTGTGTCCACCATTACAGATCAGAAGTTGAATGTTGAATTCTTCAAGAATTATTGCATAGTGAAGGATCTGTTGGACCAATAAAGAACTGTTGCAACAAGATTCAGAGCAGGAGGGCTATACAAGCTTGATGTTACCAGCAAATAACATCACGCACTGACTTCTGCAACTATGCCAATAGAGAGTCTTCGGCATCAAAGGTATGGCCACATCAATCATCATGATTTATTGCTATTACAGAAACAAAATATGGTTGAAGGACTTCCCATGTTAAAGAATGAGAATGTTGCTTGTGAAGGATGTGCATTAGGAAAGATGCATAGAGATGAATTCCCCTCTAATCCCAATAAGAAAAAGAGAGATGTATTAGATCTTGTGCATACTGATGTTTGTGGATCTATGCAGACTAGGTCTTTAGGAGGTTCATTTTACTTTCTGTTACTTATTGATGATTGCACGAGATACACATGGGTTTATTTCCTTAGAAGAAAAAGGGATATTTTCGAGTACTTTAAGGAATTTAGAACCATGGTGGAAAAGCAAATAGGAAAATCCATCAAAATCCTCCATCCAGATCAAGGGGGAGAGTATAAACCAGGGGACTTCATCAAATATTGCAAAGATCATGGAATAGTACAATAGTTTGCAGTACCCCACACTCCACAGCAGAATGAAGTTGTTGAAGGGAAAAACAGAACTCTGGTGGAGTGTGCATGCAGTATGATGAAAGGTAAGAATATCTCGAATACATTTCGAGATGAAGCCATAAACACTGCAGTTTATTTAAATAACAAAAGTCCAACAATGTGTCTTGATAATATTACTCCTTTCGAAGCCTTGTATAGTTCCAAACCTGCAGTTCATAATTTGAAAGTATTTGGGTGTAAGTCCTTTGCACATATTCCAAAGGATAATACGAAGAAATTGGATGCTAAAGACATTAAATGTATTTTCATAGGGCATTGTTCTGAATTCAAAGTATACAAATTGTTTGATCCTTCTACTCACAAAGTATTTGCGAGTAGAGATGTACTTTTCCACGAGCGGGAAGTAGGAAATCATGATGACAACAGTCATGAGGAATGGAATAGACTTCTTGATGAAGGAGTTAAAGAAGAGTAGCAGCAGCAACAATCATCACCGCAACAACCACAATTGCAAAAAAAACCACCACAACAGCAGCCACAACTGCAAAGACAAAAACAACAACAACAAGGACTTAGTGATATGGACACTTCAAGCAGTCATAGTTCACCTAGAGGCGAAGACAACTATTCACAAAGTGGGAAGGAAGATAATCAATTGAGAAGTTATTCACGATAGGTTCGGCTCCATGAGTTATAGAGACTATGCCCTAATGAGTAGCATTTCAAATTTCAAAGAACCCATGAGTTTTAACCAAGCCAATGAACATGATGAATGGATAAATGCAATGGATGAAGAATATGAATCTATAATGAAAAACAATACTTGGGAATTGACTGAATTGCCTTGATCCGGATTATTTTCGGCACGAAATGAGAGTGGAGATATAATAAAGAAATGTACAGAGATATTGTAGACATTCAATAATATAACAGAAATGTATCAGAGACACAACCATAAACATAGATATACAGTAATACACGATTTCTATTAATCAGAGAAATGTACAGAGACTGTAAAAATACAGAGTGAAAGACTCGCTAGAATGGTGGCATCTTATCTCTGAGAAGAGATGTGACGGCTAATCGCATT